>CAJQUW010007141.1:0-28374 GCA_907163375.1 Prostheceraeus crozeri
GAGTAGTTGATGGCACTCGATCCCGTCGACAGCCCGAAGGCCTTGTATCCGATCACTAGGGACGTGAGATGATCTTCCCCGATACCCGCTCTTTACAGCTGAAAGACATCATTGTCACTGCCCCGAAGTGGTAACAGGAACGCCGAGTCAAAGGTGTTAGTGATCAGTAGCTGGATCTAACCCCTCAAAGCTGCCTTAGACTTAGTTAAATTTCAAATCTGATAGCAGATTTGAACTCAGGATACTTGAAAAACCTTAGTCTATATGTTAAAACTTTGAAAAAAGTGAAAATTAAGAATTTTTAAAAAATTCCGCATTTTACTACTCATACTACTTTTAAAAAATTTTATCAGTAGTAAAGACACTATCAAACTCTATCATACAAACTTTGAAGTAGCAAGATAGCTTGCCTACTTCAAAAGATAGAGTCCTTTGAAACACCCGATATCGGGAGCTCAGAGCGACGACCGTCGCTTACCTCGTCTTTCGATGAAAGTGATCAGACTTACGTTGTCGGGGGTTTATATATGCTCGGAAGAAAACTTAAAATGGCTCTATCTCCGAAAGTATTCATCGTAGCGACATGCGGTTTGTTGCAAACGATTTCGTCTCATCATTCTTTTACAATATGACACCTGAACCTTTCTCATAATGACCATCGGGAAGTTGGTCCGTCCAGCACATGTCCATGTAACATGCCACAAGTGAAAAAATTCCTAAGTGTGAGAGCTCCAGTGTGGTGAAAATTTTGAAAAATTTAAAACTTCCGAATTTTGACCTGGGACCTTACCAAAATTATGTTTTCAAGAAATTTCTGATCCGACCGAGGGGGGGGGGGAGGTCAGTGAAATTTGATGAAAAATGTTTTGGTGACGGTCCCAGGTCGAAATTCCACACTTTGGAAAATTTCCAAAATTTTACCCATACAAAGCCACTCTGACACTTAGGATTTTTTCAGGTGAGCGAGCTCCGACCTAAAATCTTGTAACCGCTCTAACTTTTGAACGAAGACAGATAGGAACAAGCCGTTTCTTTCACTGAATTTGTCTCACTCTTAGCTTTCAAACGAGCTATGGCACGACAAAATCCGTCCACTAGAAGCCAAGATTGAAGCTAGCTGTCCAGAGGGGGGGAGAGGTCAGTGAAATTTGATGAAAAATGTTTTGGTGACGGTCCCAGGTCGAAATTCCCCACTTTGGAAAATTTTCAAAATTTTACCCATACAAAGCCACTCTGACACTTAGGATTTTTTCAAGTGAGCTACGACAGTCCACCCTCCTAACCTGGCCGGCACACCACGCCAGCCTGGCCGGCACACCACGCCAACCTAGACACCACATCACCGCGCGCTATACGACAGTCGGCCAGAGGGGGGGGACGTCAGCGAACCTGACCGACGCACGTGGCCGGCACACCACGACACTCTGCCGTTCCAGAGGGGGGGGACGTCAGACCCGAAGCACCACGGCGGCCGACCACGACACTCTGCCGTTCCAGAGGGGGGGTGTCAGTGAAATTTGATGAAAAATGTTTTGGTGACGGTCCCAGGTCGAAATTCCACACTTTGGAAAATTTTCAAAATTTTACCCATACAAAGCCACTCTGACACTTAGGATTTTTTCAGGTGAGCTACGACAGTCCACCCTCCCAACCTGGCCGGCACACCACGCCAGCCTGGCCGGCACACCACGCCAACCTAGACACCACATCACCGCGTTCTATACGACGGTCGGCCAGGGGGGGGACGTCAGCGAACCTGACGGAAGCACGTGGCCGGCACACCACGACACTCTGCCGTTCCAGAGGGGGGGGGACGTCAGACCCGAAGCACCACGGCGGCCGACCACGACACTCTGCCGGTCCAGAGGGGGGGGGACGTCAGCGACGGCGGCCATCTTGCGCTATCCAGAAGTGGAGTTTTACTTACTACTTGAGTCCACATCACTATTCAGATTCAAGAAATGAAGCATGAATTTAGTGAATCACAAAATCATGCCGGTGAAAATTGAATTGAAAACTTTAAATTTCAGCCAAAAAAGCACGAATAATATCGCGACTTTTTCATGAAGACTTCTATTATAATGCGGCTGATGAAATTCCCTTGCAAATTAGCTCAATTACCGCTTAGTGAGGATGCTTGCTAGCAAATATTCATTCTTTTTGATATCCAACTTGCTTCATGCTACTTATAAAGTGGCTTCATGTCGGCAGTATATGAATTTTCAAAATTTTAGCTTTTGAAAAACTGCTCTTGAATAATTTTTGGACCGCAGGAACGTAATCTCCGCAAAAAACTAAATCTTTTGATATAAAATTTTTTTCTGTAGGTGAATTGTGGGTATGATGGAACAATTTTTTCAAATACTGGTAAAACCACCATTTTTTATTCGATTGCAATCAAATTTTTACTGAAAATCTCGTTGGGTGAGAGGATAAACATACCTTCTTGTAGATAATGAAATGTTATATCTTTGTCACTTATTTTTGGAATTTTGAAAAACTAAAATTCATTCCATCATACCCTTAGTATGGGTAAGATGGAATAATTGTAAAGGAATAATAATAACGACCTATACAATTAATGAAATTAATTCGATTTTCAAAAAAACTTGTTTTCCGTATAACGACCACTATAATTTTGAATGGTCTAGAGGTCAATAAGATCATAACTTGTATAGTAGATCTCTAACATAAACAGTTCCCTTAAAATACACTATACAAAAGATTAGCCTACTCACAGAATTTAGAACTTTTTAGCTACTTATCGCTTCTTGTGACAAAGTCTACAAATATAACTGACACAACAGAAGATTCGTCATTCGCACAATTTTCATGGCACCAACCATCACAATCGAGTGCATCTTATCCAATCTTCTGTTGAGGTTCTTCATAAGCCTCACCACAAAAGATTACAAAAGGCATTCATCTACAACACCCCAGGAATACATAGTACCCCGGTTCCTCCTTTTGGTACTTTCTGCTTCCTCTGTTTCGTGCAGGGTTTCGCGCTTTTCCACACATTCTTCGTTACTAGTTATCAAGGAGACCCTGAGAATCTTCTTCAATCTGAAAATCAGCGAGTATCCTACCTAGTCTGTCGCTTCCTCCTCTATCACATCAGTAAAAGTCTATTTTGCGGAACGGAATGGTAAATTAGATCGAGCCATGATACCGCGGCTGGTATTAGAACTCAGTCAGTACGCTATTCACGAAAGCGTTCGGCATGCGTGCAGAGCAGGGCCACGGTAGAAGGTGCAGACGAGACCATGCAGGAGGTGCAGAAAAAGGGCCACACAGAAGGTGGCAGACGCAGGCATGGCAGAGGTGCAGAACGAGACCAAGGCAGAGGTGCCAGACAGGGCCACGACAGAAGGTGCATACTAGACCATGGCAGGAGGTGCAGACAAGGCCACGGTAAAGGCGCAGGACGAGACCATGGCAGGAGGTGCAGACAGGGCCACGACCAGAAGGTGCAGACGAACCATGCAGTGGGTGGCAGACAAGGCCCACACTGACAGGTCAGACGAGACCATGGCAGAAGGTGCAGACAAACCATGGCAGTAGGTGCAGACAAAGGCCAACGGCAGAAGGTGCAGAGACGAGACCATGGCAGCAGGTGCAGAACAGGGACACGGTAGATCAGTCAGACGAACTAAGGCAGAAGGTGCAGACAGGGCCAACAGGGCCACAACAGAAGGTGCAGACGAGGCAAGGCAGGAGGTGAAGACAGGGCCACGACAAAGGTGCAGACGAGACCATGGCCAGAAGTGTGCAGGAACGAAAACCATGGCAGGAGGGCATACAAGCCACGGAGGAGGTGCAGACGAGACTAAGGCAGAACCGGTGGCAGACAGCGGCCAATCCACGACAAGAAGGTGCAGACGAGACCATGGCATCGGCTGCAGACAGGGCCCACCACAAGAAGGTGCAGACCGAGGTACTATGGAGAAGAGGTGCACCGACAAAGGCCACGGCAGAAGGTGCAGACGAGGACCATGGCAGGTTAGGTGCAGGACAGTGGCCACGGCAGGAGGTGCATGACAGGGCCAGGCAGTACGCATCCCAGAAGGTGCAGACGAGGCTAAAGGCAGTAGGTTTGCAGAACCGAGACCATGGCAAGGAGGTGCAGTTCAGGGCCTTACGACAAGAAGGTGCAGCACGACGCGACTTTTAATGGGCAGGCAGGTGCAGACAGGGCCACGGTGAAGATAGGTGCAACAGAACATGATGTCATAGAGGTGCAGACCAAAGGCCACGCAGATCCGGTTGTCGGCAGACCGAGACCATGGCAGGACGTGCATTACAAGGCCGGCCACTGCAGAAGGTGGCAGACCGAGGGACTGTGGGCAGGAGGTGCAGGACAGGCCACGACAGAAGGTGCAGACAGGGCCACGACAGAAGGTTCAGTACGAGACCTATGGCAGGACCGGTGCCAGATGAGACCATGGCAGGAGTGTCAGACAGTGGACACGACATGATAGGAGCAAGACGAGACAATGGCAAGTGCAGACAGGGCCACCACAGAAGGTGCAGACGAGAACATGGCAGGACGGGTGCAGACAAGGCCTACCGGCAGCCCAGCATCGGTGGTTGAACGATCGAACTGAGACCATGGCAGTAGGTGGCACGTCCCAGACATGGGCCACGCACCGGCAGGAATGGTGCAGACCCGAGCCTTTGCGGCAGAAGGTGGCAAGGGGACGAAGGCCCCACCGGCAGGACGGTGCAGAACCCGAGACCATGGCCTGGAGGATGGCAGACAGGGCCACGACAGACAGGTCGCAGACCGAGAAAATGGCCATGAGGGTAAGATGTACAGGCCACTTGACAGAAGGTTTGCATGTCAGGGGCACGAGCCATGGCAGAAGGTGCAAGACCGAAGACTAATGGCCGGAGGTGCTGGACAGGGCCACGACAGAAGGTTGCATGGACGAGACCATGAGCAAGGTGCAGACAGGGCCACCACAGAAGGTTTGCAGACGAGACTATGGCAGAAGGTGCAGACAAATGCCACGACAGAAGGTGCAGACGAAACCCCCAAAGGCAGAAGGTGCAGACGAGACCATGGCAGGAGGTGCATACCATGCCACGGCCAGAGGTGGAGACGAGACTAATGGGCAAAGAGCAGACAGGGCTCACGACAGAAGGTGCAGACGAGACTATGGGCAGAAGGTGCAAGACACCGGGCCACGGCAGAAGGTGCAGACGAGAAACTAATGGCAGAGGTTAAGATAGGGCCCACGACAAAGGTGCAGACGAGACCATTGCAGGAAGGTGCAGACGAGACCATGGCAGAGGTGCAGACAGGGCCCACGCCCAGAAGGTGCAACGAGACCATGGCAGGAGGTGCAGACTAGTGCCACGACAGAAGGTGCAGTCAGACCATGGCCAGGATGCTAGACAGGGCCACCACAGAAGGTGCAGACGAGACTATGGCATAAGTGGCAGACAAGGCCACGCAGAAGTTGCAGACTCCGAGACCATGGCAGCGAGGTTGGCAGGACAAGGCCACGACAGCATAGGTGCAGGACGACAATCCATAGGCTGAAGGTGCAGAATGAGACCATGGCAGGAGAGTGCATACAAGGCCACGGCAAGAAGGTGCAGAACGAGACTATCGGCCAGAAGGTGCAGGGACAGGGCCACGACAGAAGGTGCAGCACGAGGCCTATGTACCCGGCAGGAGGTGGCAGACATAGAAGCCCACGGACCAGAAGGTTCCTGCAGACGGAGACTATGGCCCAGGAGGTGAAGACAGGGCCCTCACGGCAAGGAGGTAGTCAGACAGGGCCACGGCCAGCAAGGTGCAGACGAGACACATGGCAGGAGGTGTCAGTCCGAGACCATGGCAGGAGGGGTTGCAAGACAAGGCCCACGAACAGAAGGTTGCAGGACGAGACTATTGGCAGGAGGTGGAAGATAGGGCCACGACAGAAGGCTTGCTGTAGACATGGAGGACCCATGGCACAGAAGAACGGTGGCAGACCGAGGACTATGGCCAGGATGGGATGCAGAACGAGACTATGGCAGGAGGTGCAGACAGTTTGGCCACGAACAAAGAAGGTGCAGACCGAGACTATCGGCAGGAGGTGCAGACAGCCGCCACGACTAGAAGGTGCCCAGACCGAGGACCATGGCAGGAGGGTTGGCATACAAATGGCCACCGGCAGAAGGTGCAAGACCGAGAGACAATGGCACAGACCAAAAGGGTGCAGACAGCGGGCCACGACAAAGGTGCAGACAGGGCCACGACCAGTAATTGCAGACGAAGACCCATTGGCAGGAGGTGCAGATTTGAGACCATGGCAGGGAGGTGCAGACAGTCGGCCAACGAATGACAGAAGGTTGCAGACGAGACCATGGCCCCCCAAGGTTGCAGGACCTAAGCTGGCCACCACAGAAGGTGCAGACCCGAGACCTATGGCAGACCTGGCTGCAAGACAATGGCCACGGCAGCCTAGAAGGTGGCAGGCACGAGGGCTATGGCAGGAGGCTGCAGACAGGGCCACGACCAGAAGGTGCCATACCGAGACCATGGCAGGAGGTGCCAGATGATGACCATGGCAGGAGGTGCAACAGCGGCCACGACAGAAGGTGCAGACGAGGGACCATGGGCTAAGTGCAGCACAGGTCCACCACAGAAGGTGCTGGAGACCGAGACTATGGCAGGAGGGGTGGGGGGGGGCAGGACTAAGGCACGGCGAGGAGGTTGCAGACGAGACCTATCGGCCAGGAGGTGCAGAATGAGACAGGTCAGGCACTACGGCCTAGGAGGGTGCAGACAGGGCCACGAAGGAAGCAGAAGGTGCTGCAGACGAAGACCATGGGCAGGAGGTGCAGACGAGACCATGGCAGGAGGGTTGCAGACAGGGCCACAACGGTGACCAGAAAGGTGGCATACGAGACCTATGGCAGGAGGTTGAAGACTAGGGCCACACGACACAGACAGAAGGTGCGCAGACGAGACCCATGGCAGAAGGTGCAGAAGACGAGACCATGGCAGCGAGGTTTGCTGCTAGCACGTGACCCTACCCAGGGGGCCACAGTAACAGAAGGTGCAGTGTACTCCGAAAGAGGCCTTATGGCAGGGAGGTGAAGACAGCCGGCCCACGACAGAACAGAGGTGCAGGAAACGACGACCATGGCAGAAGGTTTTGCATGACGAGACCCATGGCAGAGTGCAGACCGAGACCATGGCAGGAGGTGCAAGACAGGGGCCAACGACAGAAGGTGCAGTTCGAGACCATGGCAGGAGGTGCAGACGACCCGACCATCGGCCTGTCTCAGAAGGTGCAGACACGAACACCATGGCATGGAGGTTGAAGGAGCATGGCCACTGGACCACGCGAGGTTGGCAGACAGGGCCACGGCAGGAGCGGTGGAAGACAGGGCCCCACGGGCCCAGTCCAGGCGACGGTGCAGAAAGGGCAATATCGGCCACGACCAGATAGTGTGCTAGACGAGGAGCTATTGGCAGTAAGGTGCAGACCAGAGGACCATGGCAGGAGGGTGCCAGACGAGACACGATGCAGGAGGTTGCAGGACAGAGCGGCCATCGGACAGAAGGTGCAGACGAGACCATGGCAGGAGGTGCAGACGAGACCACGGCAGAAGGTGCAGACGACACCATGGCAGGAGGTGAAGACAGGGCCACGGCAGGAGGTGCAGACAGGGCCACGGCAGGAGGTGAAGACAGGGCCACGGCAGGAGGTGCAGACAGGGCCACGGCAGGAGGTGCAGAAAGGGCCACGGCAGGATGTGCAGACAGGGCCACGGCAGAAGGTGCAGACAGGGCCACGGCAGGAGGTGCAGAAAGGGCCACGACAGAAGGTGCAGACGAGGCTATGGCAGGAGGTGCAGACGAGACCATGGCAGGAGGTGCAGACAGGGCCACGACAGAAGGTGCAGACGACACCATGGCAGGAGGTGCAGACAGGGCCACGACAGAAGGTTGCAGGACACGAGACCATGGCAGGAGGTATTTTGCAGACAGGGCCACGACAGAAGGTGCAGGACGAGGCTAGATGGCAGGAGGTGCAGACTGAGACCATGGCAGGGTGCAGAGCAGGGCCACGGAACAGAAAGGTTTGCAGACGAGGGCTATGGCAAGAGGGTGAAGACAGGGCCGCGGACAGAGAAGGAGCAGACGAGACCATGCCGGAAGGTTGAAGACACAGGCCCACGGCAGGAGGTAGGTGCAGACAGGGCCACGACAGAAGGTGCAAAACGAGAACATGGCAGGAGGTGCAGACAGGGCCACGACAGAAGGTGCAGACGAGATACAGTGTCAGGAGGTGAGACAGGGCCACGACAGAAGGTGCAAGACGAGAACATGTCAGGAGGAGTGCAAGACAGTCGGCCACGACAGAAGGTTGCAGACGAAGACCATGGCAGAAGTGCAGACAAGGCCACGGTAGAAGGTGCAGGACGAGACCATGGCAGGAGGTGCAGACAGGGCCACGGACAGAAGGTGCAGAACGAGACTAAGGCAGGAGGTTGCACGACAAGGCCACGACAGAAGGTGCAGCACGAAGACCAAGGCAGAAGGTGTCAGACAAACCATGGCAGGAGGTCAAGACAGGGCCACGGCAAGAAGGTGCAAGACGAGACTATGGCAGGAGGTGCAGACAGGGCCACGACCGAAGGTGCAGACGAGGCCTATGGCAGGAGGTGCACGACGAGCCAGCATTGCAGCGAGGTGCAACAGGGCCACGACAGAAAGTGCCGAGACCGAGGACTATGGCAGGAGGTGAAGACAGGGCCACGGCAGATGGGCGTCGCAGACTAGACCATGGCAGGAGGCTGCAGACAGGGCCACGGACAGATGGTGCCAGACAGAGGCCACGACAGAAGGTGCCAAACGAGGGACCATGGCAGGGAGAGGTGCCAAGAACAGGGCCACTGACAGAAGTTTGCAGACGAGACCATTGGCAGGAGGTGAAGACAGGGCCCACACGACAGAAGGTGCAGACGAGAACATGTCAGGATGGTTGCTGGGACAGGGCCACGGCAGAAGTGTGCAGGACGAGACCATGGCAGGAGGTGCAGACAAGGCCACGGTAGAAGGCGCATTTGACGAGACCATGCAGGAGGTGCAGACAGGGCCACCACGACCAGAAGTGCAGACGACGAGACTATGGCATGGAGGTGCAGACAAAAGGCCACGACAGAAGGTGCAGACGAGACCATGGCAGAAGGTGCAGACGAAACCATGGCAGGAGGTGCAGACAAGGCCACGGCAGAAGGTGCAGACGAGACCATGGCAGCAGGTGCAGACAGGGCCACGGTAGAAGGTGCAGACGAGACTATGGCAGAAGGTGCAGACAGGGCCACGACAGAAGGTGCAGACGAGGCTATGGCAGGAGGTGAAGACAGGGCCACGACAGAAGGTGCAGACGAGACCATGGCAGAAGGTGCAGACGAAACCATGGCAGGAGGTGCATACAAGGCCACGGCAGAAGGTGCAGACGAGACTATGGCAGAAGGTGCAGACAGGGCCACGACAGAAGGTGCAGACGAGACCATGGCAAGGTGCAGACAGGGCCACCACAGAAGGTGCAGACGAGACTATGGCAGAAGGTGCAGACAAGGCCACGGCAGAAGGTGCAGACGAGACCATGGCAGGAGGTGCAGACAGGGCCACGACAGAAGGTGCAGACGAGGCTATGGCAGGAGGTGCAGACGAGACCATGGCAGGAGGTGCAGACAGGGCCACGACAGAAGGTGCAGACGAGACTATGGCAGGAGGTGCAGACAGGGCCACGGTAGAAGGTGCAGACGAGAACATGTCATGAGGTGCAGACAAGGCCACGGCAGAAGGTGCAGACGAGACCATGGCAGGAGGTGCAGACAGGGCCACGGCAGAAGGTGCAGACGAGGCTGTGGCAGGAGGTGCAGACAGGGCCACGACAGAAGGTGCAGACAGGGCCACGACAGAAGGTGCAGACGAGACCATGGCAGGAGGTGCAGATGACCACCATGCAGAGGTGCAGACAGGGCCACGACAGAAGGTGCAGACGAGACAATGGCAAGGTGCAGACAGGGCCACCACAGAAGGTGCAGACGAGACTATGGCAGAAGGTGCAGACAAGGCCACGGCAGAAGGTGCAGACGAGACCATGGCAGGAGGTGCAGACAGGGCCACGGCAGGAGGTGCAGACAGGGCCACGGCAGAAGGTGCAGACGAGACCATGGCAGGAGGTGCAGACAGGGCCACGACAGAAGGTGCAGACGAGACCATGGCAGAAGGTGCAGACGAGAAAACTTAGCTCACCTCACCCCGATGACTCAACATAGCGTACACCTATGGCAGGAGGGCAGACAGGCCCACGACAGAAGTCCACACCCTCGTGCAGACGAGACCATGGCAAGGTGCAGACAGGGCCACCACAGAAGGTGCAGACGAGACTATGGCAGAAGGTGCAGACAAGGCCACGACAGAAGGTGCAGACGAAACCATGGCAGAAGGTGCAGACGAGACCATGGCAGGAGGTGCATACAAGGCCACGGCAGAAGGTGGAGACGAGACTATGGCAGAAGGTGCAGACAGGGCCACGACAGAAGGTGCAGACGAGGCTATGGCAGGAGGTGCAGACAAGGCCCCGGCAGAAGGTGCAGACGAGACTATGGCAGGAGGTGAAGATAGGGCCACGACAGAAGGTGCAGACGAGACCATGGCAGGAGGTGCAGACGAGACCATGGCAGGAGGTGCAGACAGGGCCACGACAGAAGGTGCAGACGAGACCATGGCAGGAGGTGCAGACAGGGCCACGACAGAAGGTGCAGACGAGACCATGGCAAGGTGCAGACAGGGCCACCACAGAAGGTGCAGACGAGACTATGGCAGAAGGTGCAGACAAGGCCACGGCAGAAGGTGCAGACGAGACCATGGCAGGAGGTGCAGACAAGGCCACGACAGAAGGTGCAGACGAAACCATGGCAGAAGGTTGCAGTTTGTTGTTTGCATTTTTGTTTTTTTTGCAGTTTGTTTTTTTTTGTGTTTGCAGTGTTTTGCTTTAGCAGATGAGACCATGGCAGGAGGTGCATACAAGGCCACGGCAGAAGGTGCAGACGAGACTATGGCAGAAGGTGCAGACAGGGCCACCTAGCACCTCACCAGCCTCTCAACACCCACCACCCAAACAACAGCCAACGCGGTACACAATTAAACCAATTGCCCTGCCACCCGACAAAACCCTCGCACGACAAGACACAAAAACCCAGCACACCAGACAACCGGGCACACAGAAGGTGCAGACGAGGCTATGGCAGGAGGTGCAGACAAGGCCACGGCAGAAGGTGCAGACGAGACTATGGCAGGAGGTGAAGACAGGGCCACGGCAGGAGGTGCAGACAGGGCCACGGCAGAAGGTGCAGACGAGACCATGGCAGGAGGTGCAGACGAGACCATGGCAGGAGGTGCAGACAAGGCCACGACAGAAGGTGCAGACGAGACTATGGCAGGAGGTGAAGATAGGGCCACGACAGAAGGTGCAGACGAGACCATGGCAGAAGGTGCAGACGAGACTATGGCAGGAGGTGCAGACGAGACTATGGCAGGAGGTGCAGACAGGGCCACGACAGAAGGTGCAGACGAGACTATGGCAGGAGGTGCAGACAGCGCCACGACAGAAGGTGCAGACGAGACCATGGCAGGAGGTGCATACAAGGCCACGGCAGAAGGTGCAGACGAGACTATGGCAGAAGGTGCAGACAGGGCCACGACAGAAGGTGCAGACAGGGCCACGACAGAAGGTGCAGACGAGACCATGGCAGGAGGTGCAGATGAGACCATGGCAGGAGGTGCAGACAGGGCCACGACAGAAGGTGCAGACGAGACCATGGCAAGGTGCAGACAGGGCCACCACAGAAGGTGCAGACGAGACTATGGCAGAAGGTGCAGACAAGGCCACGGCAGAAGGTGCAGACGAGGCTATGGCAGGAGGTGCAGACAGGGCCACGACAGAAGGTGCAGACGAGACCATGGCAGGAGGTGCAGATGAGACCATGGCAGGAGGTGCAGACAGGGCCACGACAGAAGGTGCAGACGAGACCATGGCAAGGTGCAGACAGGGCCACCACAGAAGGTGCAGACGAGACTATGGCAGGAGGTGCAGACGAGACCATGGCAGGAGGAGCAGACGAGACCATGGCAGGAGGTGCAGACAGGGCCACGGCAGGAGGTGCAGACAGGGCCACGGCAGAAGGTGCAGACGAGACCATGGCAGGAGGTGCAGACGAGACCATGGCAGGAGGTGCAGACAGGGCCACGACAGAAGGTGCAGACGAGACTATGGCAGGAGGTGAAGATAGGGCCACGACAGAAGGTGCAGACGAGACCATGGCAGAAGGTGCAGACGAGACTATGCAGGAGGTGCAGACAAGGCCACGGCAGAAGGTGCAGACGAGACTATGGCAGGAGGTGAAGACAGGGCCACGACAGAAGGTGCAGACGAGACCATGGCAGAAGGTGCAGACGAGACCATGGCAGGAGGTGCAGACGAGACCATGGCAGGAGGTGCAGACAGGGCCACGGCAGATGGTGCAGACAAGGCCACGACAGAAGGTGCAGACGAGACCATGGCAGAAGGTGCAGACAGGGCCACGACAGAAGGTGCAGACGAGACCATGGCAAGGTGCAGACAGGGCCACCACAGAAAGTGCAGACGAGACCATGGCAGGAGGTGCAGACAAGGCCACGGCAGAAGGTGCAGACGAGACCATGGAAGATGGTGCAGACAGGGCCACGACAGAAGGTGCAGACGAGGCTATGGCAGGAGGTGCAGACAAGGCCACGGCAGAAGGTGCAGACGAGACCATGGCAGGAGGTGCAGACAGGGCCACGGCAGGAGGTGCAGACAGGGCCACGGCAGAAGGTGCAGACGAGACCATGGCAGGAGGTGCAGACGAGACCATGGCAGGAGGTGCAGACAGGGCCACGACAGAAGGTGCAGACGAGACTATGGCAGGAGGTGAAGATAGGGCCACGACAGAAGGTGCAGACGAGGCTATGGCAGGAGGTGCAGACAGGGCCACGACAGAAGGTGCAGACGAGACCATGGCAGGAGGTGCAGACAGGGCCACGACAGAAGGTGCAGACGAGACCATGGCAGAAGGTGCAGACAAGGCCACGACAGAAGGTGCAGACGAGACCATGGCAGAAGGTGCAGACGAGACCATGGCAGGAGGTGCAGACAGGGCCACGGCAGAAGGTGCAGACAAGGCCACGGCAGAAGGTGCAGACGAGACCATGGCAGGAGGTGCAGACAGGGCCACGACAGAAGGTGCAGACGAGACCATGGCAGAAGGTGCAGACGAGACCATGGCAGAAGGTGCAGACGAGACCATGGCAGGAGGTGCAGACAGGGCCACGACAGAAGGTGCAGACGAGACCATGGCAGAAGGTGCAGACGAGACCATGGCAGAAGGTGCAGACAGGGCCACGACAGAAGGTGCAGACGAGACCATGGCAAGGTGCAGACAGGGCCACCACAGAAAGTGCAGACGAGACTATGGCAGGAGGTGCAGACAAAGCCACGGCAGAAGGTGCAGACGAGACCATGGAAGATGGTGCAGACAGGGCCACGACAGAAGGTGCAGACGAGGCTATGGCAGGAGGTGCAGACAGGGACACGACAGGAGGTGCAGACGAGACCATGGCAGGAGGTGAAGACAGCGCCACGACAGAAGGTGCAGACGAGACTATGGCAGGAGGTGCAGACAGGGCCACGGTAGAAGGTGCAGACGAGAACATGTCATGAGGTGCAGACGAGACTATGGCAGAAGGTGAAGACAAGGCCACGGCAGAAGGTGCAGACGACACCATGGCAGGAGGTGAAGACAGGGCCACGGCAGGAGGTGCAGACAGGGCCACGGCAGAAGGTGCAGACGAGACCATGGCAGGAGGTGAAGACAGGGCCACGGCAGGAGGTGCAGACAGGGCCACGGCAGAAGGTGCAGACGAGACCATGGCAGGAGGTGCAGACGAGACCATGGCAGGAGGTGCAGACAGGGCCACGACAGAAGGTGCAGACGAGACTATGGCAGGAGGTGAAGATAGGGCCACGACAGAAGGTGCAGACGAGACCATGGCAGAAGGTGCAGACGAGACTATGGCAGGAGGTGCAGACAGGGCCACGACAGAAGGTGCAGACGAGACCATGGCAAGGTGCAGACAGGGCCACCACAGAAGGTGCAGACGAGACTATGGCAGAAGGTGCAGACAAGGCCACGGCAGAAGGTGCAGACGAGACCATGGCAGGAGGTGCAGACAGGGCCACGACAGAAGGTGCAGACGAGGCTATGGCAGGAGGTGAAGACAGGGCCACGACAGAAGGTGCAGACGAGACCATGGCAGGAGGTGCAGACAGGGCCACGGTAGAAGGTGCAGACGAGAACATGTCATGAGGTGCAGACAAGGCCACGGCAGAAGGTGCAGACGAGACCATGGCAGGAGGTGCAGACAGGGCCACGGCAGAAGGTGCAGACGAGGCTATGGCAGGAGGTGCAGACAGGGCCACGACAGAAGGTGCAGACAGGGCCACGACAGAAGGTGCAGACGAGACCATGGCAGGAGGTGCAGATGAGACCATGGCAGGAGGTGCAGACAGGGCCACCACAGAAGGTGCAGACGAGACTATGGCAGGAGGTGCAGACAAGGCCACGGCAGAAGGTGCAGACGAGACCATGGCAGGAGGTGCAGACAGGGCCACGGCAGGAGGTGCAGACAGGGCCACGGCAGAAGGTGCAGACGAGACCATGGCAGGAGGTGCAGACGAGACCATGGCAGGAGGTGCAGACAGGGCCACGACAGAAGGTGCAGACGAGACTATGGCAGGAGGTGCAGACAGGGCCACGACAGAAGGTGCAGACGAGGCTATGGCAGGAGGTGCAGACAGGGCCACGACAGAAGGTGCAGACGAGACCATGGCAGGAGGTGCAGACAGGGCCACGACAGAAGGTGCAGACGAGACCATGGCAGAAGGTGCAGACAAGGCCACGACAGAAGCTGCAGACGAGACCATGGCAGAAGGTGCAGACGAGACCATGGCAGGAGGTGCAGACAGGGCCACGACAGAAGGTGCAGACGAGGCTATGGCAAGGTGCATACAAGGCCACGCAGAAGGTGCAGACGAGACTATGGCAGAATGTGCAGACAGGGCCACGACAGAAGGTGCAGACGAGGCTATGGCAAGGTGCAGACAGGGCCACGACAGAAGGTGCAGACGAGACCATGGCAGGAGGTGCAGACAAGGCCACGACAGAAGGTGCAGACGAAACCATGGCAGAAGGTGCAGACGAGACCATGGCAGGAGGTGCATACAAGGCCACGGCAGAAGGTGCAGACGAGACTATGGCAGGAGGTGCAGACAGGGCCACGACAGAAGGTGCAGACGAGACTATGGCAGGAGGTGCAGACAAGGCCACGGCAGAAGGTGCAGACGAGACTATGGCAGGAGGTGCAGACAGGGCCACGACAGAAGGTGCAGACGAGACCATGGCAGGAGGTGCAGACGAGACCATGGCAGGAGGTGAAGACAGGGCCACGACAGAAGGTGCAGACGAGACCATGGCAGGAGGTGCAGACGAGACCATGGCAGGAGGTGCAGACAGGGCCACGACAGAAGGTGCAGACGAGACCATGGCAAGGTGCAGTCAGGGCCACCACAGAAGGTGCAGACGAGACCATGGCAGGAGGTGCAGACAAGGCCACGGCAGAAGGTGCAGACGAGACCATGGCAGGAGGTGCAGACAGGGCCACGACAGAAGGTGCAGACGAGACCAGACCCTTTCAAAATACTATTGCAATATTATTGGAGATGAAAATTATCACAATAAATATATTGCAATGCGACTCTTTTACAATAAATAAATTGCAATATATTGCAATATATTACAATATTTTGACTTAGCTGGATAATGTGTCATCATTGTGCTTTACGTGTATTATCGTAATTACGCAATAGTCTATTGTACAACTATAAGGGATAAACAACAATCTATACGAAGATGGGAAGAATTAATCAATTTTGAACTTAATCTTAGCTCATTCGAAAACAGAATATGAATAGAAATTGTACTCATACCATGCATATTACAGCCTACCAATGACGTAATTATAATATGCCCCTCCGTCCCTACATCAACATAATTATATTAGTGCATTAGTCTACTGTATGTATATTATTTTTCTATAATTCTCAAATGCATCACTAATGTAGAGACTCGCAGGAAAAATGAAAACAAGCAGATATTCCATCTTTGAATGAGTCTTAAAGTCTTAAATGTGTCATTATCAGGTTACCTAAACAATCAACATATCTACATTTACGAGTATATCAACACATCAGATAATCTGAGCAACACTGTGAATATCCCAAAGGTGTCTATTGAAATTTAAGAATAATTGCGATTCAATGTTAACGGGAAGCGCTCCCTGGCGGCGATCATTGCAAGTGAACCCAGCCTTACTAAAAATCTTTCAGCAGTGTTTGATGTGGGCACGAGGAATGAAGCAATTCATGTATATCTTCTCTTCAACAGAAACAGAAAGCTTTTTCCTCTTACTCAAAATTTCCTCTGCAAAACTTGCAGAAGAAGGGACTATCTCACAATCATCATGGCTTGAATTACACTTGAGATTTTTCGACACTTTTTTCCTCTGTTTGTGTCATGTCGTCGACTTTCATATTGAGTATTTTGACCAAGGCAATTCAAAATCTTTTGAGTGAACGATGTCAGCATTCGCTGTCAAGTGCTTATCCATCGAAGGATATCTCACAATTAACTCATCGAAGAGTATGCGAACGTCGGGCAAGGTGCAGTCATCCTTTTGAAGGACTTTCACAACTGAATCAAGTTTTTGAAGGTGCGAAAACAGATCTTCAAGATCCTTGTTTTCACGAGGAGTAAGCAGTAAATCATGAAGTCCATCATTGGAAACTACGGAAACAACGTGATCGCGGATTTCAAAATATCTCTGCAATTGATTATGTAAGCTTGACCATCTGGTCGCTGCACGCAATTTTGGCTTGAGTGGAGTCAGTTTTCGAAGCTTTCCAGCAAATTTCAAAGTAGATAATTTCGACATAAGTTGTTGAAGCTTCTCTAAAAGAGATTCGTGATTCGAACAAAATAATCCAATTGCTAAATTCAAACGATGCGATGCACACCCTACAAGAGGAATTTTGAACAAATCCGCCACAGCTTTGTTCGTCGGACAATTGTCTCCGATAAAAGCAACAATATTGGCGGTAGACTTCCCAAACACTTCCTCGATAACCCAAGTAATGAAATCACAATGGGATTTGGCAGAATAACTGCTTTCATCAAGAAGAGGTGAAAATCCTAAGAGAACACACTGTCTCTTTTCGAATTTGTCGATGTAAGAAGCAAACAGTCCCAAGTAGTGCGTTGTGCCTGACGTCCAGCCGTCGAACATAACTGCAAATTTGTCCGGTAATTCATCAGATATCTTTTTCTCTACCACCATCGTCAGATCGCACATATACTTCATCAATGTATTCCTCGATATAGGGTCAAGAGATGAATATTTCCTATTCATCTCATTATCAACGAAGTTGAAGGGTTTTAAACCCATGGTTACCCATTCAATCCAGCCCGAAGATAGACTTGACTTTGTCTGTGACCGAAGTAGAAACAATGAAGTTCGTCAAAAGTTGTTGAGATTTATCAATGCTATCAACAAAAAATGCCTCTATTGTTCTTTGTGCTGTGATTTGATATGTCCAATAAGATTCGTCACCCCGTATTCATGTTTCGTTTCCTCCCTATTTCCGCATACACACTCGTAGTATTAAGTGTCTCATCGACCTTCGTGTAAGAACTTCAGCACAATATCTTTTCCTGAGACAGCACATTTGCGTTGAGGTTGAGACATGATCGAAGCGAAGACAGTTCTGCGCACTCACTGCAGCAGCAATGACGAAGACTGACGCTGTAGGATTTCGACGACTAGCGGCAAATGGCAACCTCGAACAAGTAACAACCGCACCCGTTGTTGACTGAGTCCTTCCTGTTGGCTAAAAATAGTTACTATATCGATCCCCTACCTCAATCGGTGGCTGAGGAGATGTCGGCAGACAAGCACAATGAGACACTTGCGTTCTGCGTGTGTGTGACTGTGATCCAATGAATAGAGTCGTGGTCTCGTGCGGTTGCCGAATTTTTGAATTCTTCTTGTGTTAGTGATTGACGAAGTCTAGCTCTCACGGTCACACACAGTGGATTGTTGTAGCCATGATGGTTATAGCAAATAGAATACTCAGCGAAAAAGTTTGCATGTCGATTTCAATAGTTAAATGGCGCAACTTGTCATTGGCATTACAATTAGCATGAAAGACCCCGCCGTATCAGCGCTTCTGCAGCTCTGCACGCATTCGAGCTCTGACGTTTCTACATGTAGTTCAGGTCTATTGTTGGCAGACATCTATAGTAGGCCCATCGACTTTTGCAACAAGCATGAAGATTAATTGCTAACATAATGCTTTAGGATTTATTCACAACAATGTTATTGCAATATATTGCGACATGGATTGCAATATTATTGCTCCTCATTAATCATGCAATAAATATATTGCAATACAATTATTGCAATATATTGCAATAGCAATTGTATTTTGAAAGGGTCTGGACGAGACCATGGCAGGAGGTGCAGACAAGGCCACGGCAGAAGGTGCAGACGAGACCATGGCAGGAGGTGCAGACAGGGCCACGGCAGGAGGTGCAGACAGGGCCACGGCAGAAGGTGCAGACGAGACCATGGCAGGAGGTGCAGACGAGACCATGGCAGGAGGTGCAGACAAGGCCACGACAGAAGGTGCAGACGAGACTATGGCAGGAGGTGCAGACAGGGCCACGACAGAAGGTGCAGACGAGGCTATGGCAGGAGGTGCAGACAGGGCCACGACAGAAGGTGCAGACGAGACCATGGCAGGAGGTGCAGACAGGGCCACGACAGAAGGTGCAGACGAGACCATGGCAGAAGGTGCAGACAAGGCCACGACAGAAGCTGCAGACGAGACCATGGCAGAAGGTGCAGACGAGACCATGGCAGGAGGTGCAGACAGGGCCACGACAGAAGGTGCAGACGAGGCTATGGCAAGGTGCATACAAGGCCACGGCAGAAGGTGCAGACGAGACTATGGCAGAATGTGCAGACAGGGCCACGACAGAAGGTGCAGACGAGGCTATGGCAAGGTGCAGACAGGGCCACGACAGAAGGTGCAGACGAGACCATGGCAGGAGGTGCAGACAGGGCCACGACAGAAGGTGCAGACGAGACCATGGCAGAAGGTGCAGACGAGACCATGGCAGGAGGTGCATACAAGGCCACGGCAGAAGGTGCAGACGAGACTATGGCAGAAGGTGCAGACAGGGCCACGACAGAGGTAGAGGTGCAGACGAGGTTATGGCAGGAGGTGCAGGACAAGGCCTGGCAGAAGGTGCAGACGAGACTATGGCAGGGAGGTGGAAGGACAGGGCCACGACAGAAGGTGCAGGACGAGACACATGGCAGGAGGTGCAAGACGAGACCATGGCAGGAGTGTGAAGACAATCAGGTGGCCACGAGAGGTGACAGACGCGGACCATGGCATGGAGGTGCAGAACGAGGACCATGGCAGGAGGTGCAGACAGGGCACGACAGAAGGTGCATGACGAGACCATGGCAGGGTGCCAGGTCTAGGGCCACCACAGAAGGTGCGAGACGAGACCATGGCAGGAGGTGCAGGGACAAGGCCACGGCAGAAGTGCAGACGAGTACCATGGCAGGAGGTGCAGACAGGGCCACGACAGAAGGTGCAGACGAGAGCCATGGCAGGAGGTGCAGACCAGGGCCACGGTAGAAGGTGCAGACGAAAACATGTCATGAAGGTGCAGAAGACAAGAGCCCACGCAGAAGGTGCAGACGAGACCCATGGCAGGATGGGTGGAGACAGGGGTGGGGGGGGCACACTGGTCAGGAAGGTGCAGACGAGGCTATGGCAGGAGGTGCAGACAGGGCCACGACAGAAGGTGCAGACAGGGCCACGACAGAAGGTGCAGACGAGACCATGGCAGGAGGTGAAGATAGGGCCACGACAGAAGGTGCAGACGAGACCATGCCAGAAGGTGCAGACGAGACCATGGCAGGAGGTGCAGACAAGGCCACGACAGAAGGTGCAGACGAGACCATGGCAGGAGGTGCAGACAAGGCCACGACAGAAGGTGCAGACGAGACCATGGCAGGAGGTGAAGACAGGGCCACGACAGAAGGTGCAGACGAGACCATGGCAGTAGGTGCAGACAAGGCCACGACAGAAGGTGCAGACGAGACCATGGCAGGAGGTGCAGACAGGGCCACGACAGAAGGTGCAGACGAGACTTTGGCAGGAGGTGAAGATAGGGCCACGACAGAAGGTGCAGACGAGACCATGGCAGAAGGTGCAGACAGGGCCCCAAACAAAAAAAACCACAAGAAGGTGCAGACGAGACTTATGGCAGAAGGTGCAGACAAGGCCACGGCAGAAGGTGCAGACGAGACCATGGCAGGAGGTGCAGACAGGGCCACGACAGAAGGTGCAGACGAGGCTATGGCAGGAGGTGAAGACAGGGCCACGACAGAAGGTGCAGACGAGACTATGGCAGGAGGTGCAGACAGGGCCACGGTAGAAGGTGCAGACGAGGCTATGGCAGGAGGTGCAGACAGGGCCACGACAGAAGGTGCAGACAGGGCCACGACAGAAGGTGCAGACGAGACCATGGCAGGAGGTGCAGATGAGACCATGGCAGGAGGTTTATTGCAGAATGCAGACAGGGCCGGACCGATTTAACGACAGAAGGTGCAGACGAGACCATGACAAGGTGCAGACAGGGCCACCACAGAAAGTGCAGACGAGACTATGGCAGGAGGTGCAGACAAAGCCACGGCAGAAGGTGCAGACGAGGCTATGGCAGGAGGTGCAGACAGGGCCACGGCAGGAGGTGCAGACGAGGCCACGGCAGAAGGTGCAGACGAGACCATGGCAGGAGGTGCAGACGAGAACATGGCAGGAGGTGCAGACAGGGCCACGACAGAAGGTGCAGACGAGACTATGGCAGGAGGTGAAGATAGGGCCACGACAGAAGGTGCAGACGAGACCATGGCAGAAGGTGCAGACGAGACCATGGCAGGAGGTGCAGACAAGGCCACGACAGAAGGTGCAGACGAGACTATGGCAGGAGGTGCAGACAGGGCCACGACAGAAGGTGCAGACGAGGCTATGGCAGGAGGTGAAGGCAGGGCCACGACAGAAGGTGCAGACGAAACCATGGCAGGAGGTGCAGACAGGGCCACGACAGAAGGTGCGGACGAGACCATGGCAGGAGGTGCAGACAAGGCCACGACAGAAGGTGCAGACGAGACTATGGCAGGAGGTGCAGACAGGGCCACGACAGGAGGTGCAGACGAGACCATGGCAGGAGGTGCAGACAGGGCCACGACAGAAGGTGCAGACGAGGCTATGGCAGGAGGTGCAGACAGGGCCACGACGGAAGGTGCAGACGAGGCTATGGCAGGAGGTGAAGACAGGGCCACGACAGAAGGTGCAGACGAGACCATGGCAGGAGGTGCAGACAAGGCCACGACAGAAGGTGCAGACGAGACCATGGCAAGGAGGTGCAGACAGGGCCACGGTAGAAGGTGCAGGACGAGAACATGTCATCGGAGGTGCAGGACAAGGCCACGGCAGAAGGTGCAGACTGAGACCATGGCAGGGAGGTGCAGAACAGCGGCGCGGCAGAAGGTTCAGACGAGGCTATGGCAGTAGGTGCAGACGAGACTATGGCAGGAGGTGCAGGACAGGGCCACGGTAGAAAGGTGCAGACGAGACCCCATGACAGGAAGGCCATAGCCATCCCGGTTCGTGGACTAAGACACGGCAGGGGGCCATAACGTGCGGTAGGGGGGAGCTTCGGGGATGGTATGGTAGGCGCGGAGGTTTTGGCACCGGTTAGAGGGTGACAGTCGCACCAGGGGGTTGCCAAGTTGAGGCTAGTACACCCCCCCATGGAACCCGGTGGGGGGGGTTAGACCTCGCGCCACCCCACATACACGGACCGGGGTTGAGGGTAGGGTACGGGCCGGGGGGAGCCGGTTATTGGGGGTTTGGGGGGGGGGGGGTCGGCTTTTATGTTAGGACTAGGTTTTGCGATGTGGGAGGTGAGGTTGGTGGGTGGAAAGGGCCCCGGTGGTGGGGCGAGAGGTTGGGGGTGAGGTGGAGGGGCGGCGTCGGTTGGGTGGGTTCGGGCAGGAACGGTGGATTGTTGGTGTGAGGGGTGCAGACAAGGCCACGACAGAAGGTGCAGACGAGGCTATGGCAGGAGGTGCAGACAGGGCCGCGGCAGAAGGTACAGACGAGGCTATGGCAGGAGGTGCAGACGAGACTATGGCAGGAGGTGCAGACAGGGCCACGGTAGAAGGTGCAGACGAGACCATGACAGGAGGTGCAGACAAGGCCACGACAGAAGGTGCAGACGAGGCTATGGCAGGAGGTGCAGACAAGGCCACGACAGAAGGTGCAGACGAGACCATGGCAGTTGGTGCAGAAAAAAAAAAAAAAAAATACAAGGCACGACAGAAGGTGCAGACGAGACCATGGCAGGAGGTGCAGACAGGGCCACGGTAGAAGGTGCAGACGAGACCATGGCAGGAGGTGCAGACAGGGCCACGGTAGAAGGTGCAGACGAGACCATGACAGGAGGTGCAGACAAGGCCACGACAGAAGGTGCAGACGAGACCATCGCAGAAGGTGCAGACAGGGCCACGACAGGAGGTGCAGACGAGACCATGGCAGGAGGTGTAGACAGGGCCACGACAGAAGGTGCAGACGAGGCTATGGCAGGAGGTGCAGACAGGGCCACGACAGGAGGTGCAGACGAGACCATGGCAGGAGGCGTTTTGTGTTTGTTTTTTGATTTTTGAGGTGTTGCCTTTGTTTTGCAGTTTTGTGCATTTTGCATGTTTTTTGATTGTTGTTTTGTTTGCAGACAAGGCCACGACAGAAGGTGCAGACGAGGCTATGGCAGGAGGTGAAGACAGGGCCACGACAGAAGGTGCAGACGAGACCATGGCAGGAGGTGCAGACAAGGCCACGACAGAAGGTGCAGACGAGACCATGGCAGGAGGTGCAGACAGGGCCACGGTAGAAGGTGCAGACAGGGCCACGGTAGAAGGTGCAGACGAGACCATGGCAGGAGGTGCAGACAGGGCCACGGTAGAAGGTGCAGACGAGACCATGGCAGGAGGTGCAGACAAGGCCACGACAGAAGGTGCAGACGAGACCATGGCAGAAGGTGCAGACGAGACTATGGGGGCCCCCCCCCCCCACCCCCCCAAGGTGGACAGGAGTGCAGACAAGGCCACGACAGAAGGTGCAGACGAGACTATGGCAGACGACTCCGCTACTGTCGGTGGAGCATTCTCAGTATCTGAAATAAAATGAGTGCAATATTACATACAAGAGTTGGTCGTTGAATGCTATTACTGATGATTCCATCAACGATTTATGTATCAACCTCTCAACATGCAATGAAGAATATTCGATATAATCAGTTGTTAATTAAACACTTAACTTATTTATGTGCTCATCTGTAACTACCTCAGTAACACTTGCTGGTGCGAAATCTTCATCATCAAAGATATCACGGTTGTATGGATATATACCGCAAGATTTGAATCCTGTCACCGCTTTATCCATTGTACAAGATTTTGCATAACTTGCTGAGAACAGTTCTGCAACATCATATTGGGTTATTCGTTTGCTTGGGTGGTTAATTAGGAAATTGGTGCATTGTTTTTGGTAATTCGACTTCAAAGAAGAAAAAAATGTCTTGTCCAGAGGCTGTAACTTGTGACTGCTGTGTGGCGGTATAGTCAACAAGATGATGTTATTTGCTCTTGCCTTCTCAATTGCTTCAATTGTGCAATGACTGTGATGATTGTCCTTTATTAGTAGAATCGTCTTGTTCTCAGTTGGACGAGTGTGATCTATAAAATGTTGGAGCCATTGAACAAATAGTTCATTTGTAATCCAACCATTAGGTGATGTCATACCAAGAGTTCCTTTTTTATATTCTGGAGAATTTCGTAGTAAAAGATCTTTCATATATTTCCGTTTGAATATCATGGCTGGGGGGACAAATACCGTTCCGGATGCGTTAAAACAACATTATAGTTGTTGTTTCTCCTTTCTCACCGGAGGCAACAATGCCGACTTGTTTTGATCTTTTTTTTGAAACAAACCCCCATTATTTTTTAGTTGACCTAGTTGGGAACTGTGGATAGGCCACTTTCATCCACATTATATATATTTCCGGGAGAAAATTTGTTTTTTTTTTTGAATAGACATCGATGCTTCAAGAAGATCGAAAAACTTTCTGACTTGAACTCTGTTGAACCTGCTAGTCTTGCAATGCTAGTTTTTTCAGCCGTTCGCACTGAGATTTCTTTGTGTCGCACGCGACGCGGGCCGGCGCTATCAAGAAACCCGTAAAACCAATCATAACCTGCAATTTCTTTTCATTACAGAAACGATGAGGAATGCAATTACGAGTAACGAAATCATACGCCAACTTCCTTATTTGGGTCGCTGAAATACCAGAATTATTACATCATGACCTGTAACTTGATGGTCGTATATGATCAACAAGTTTGATTCTTGATTTTGATTTAGAGTAGTTTTAATCGGACCTTTCTGACCGGTAGTTACGTTTCCTTTAACGCATCGGAATAAGGTTGTCTTAGGAACATTGTATTTTTCTGATGATGCCTTGAATGATAAAGTACTATTTCTAATCTCCTCGGCAGCTTTCTGCATATTGTTTTTTCCCCGCCCCCATATCCCACTTGAAGCGGTTAGAGTCCGGTTTACGCTTGTATAGGCGCGGCATCTGAAATAAAAGATAGGCTTTCGTTTTCTATATGTCTACTTCATGTTACGCAATGTTTTATAATTTTGATATTTTATATTGAATTACTATAATTTATCAAGTAAATGCATGCTATATTTTAGTACTTCAGCTTGCATTTCGAAAAGAATGAATAAATTCAAAGGACTACATCTATAACTACGACAACTTAAATAGGCCTACATGCGTCTAAGATTCATCAATAACCAAAAGCTACAAAATTTATCAAAATAAATTGCCGGAATAATGTAATTGTAGGCTATGTATACAAGCGTAAGTGTAGCGAAAAGCTCAAGACATTTTATCATACCAAAAAGCATGATATATAGTTCAATAAAATATGTTTTAAGATCTTGACTTACGTTGGGTAAGATGGAACAGTGATACACAATTTCTGTTGGGCTTATTAAATACAATACTTGTTTTAAAATATATGATAACCATTATAATGAATTTATGGCTGAATCAATTAGGCTATTAAACATAAAATATCCATACCGGTACTTCACAACTGATGGTTAGGGCGATTTCCAAGAAAAACCGCTAAAAGTTTCTAAATATTTGTTTAGCGAGATGAATCTTAATATGAGCTATTATCTTTTACATTTTATGTACAACTCGATTGTCAGATACAGTTATAAAACACGTCATGTGGCCATATAAGAACGATAATCCATTTAGGATAAGAATATATCATATTTATAAATTTTAGGTAAGATGGAACATTGTTCCATTATTCCCCTACCTAAATATTCCATCATACCCGAATCAATATCTTTTGTAAAATGATGCTACTGATAGGACAGGTTAACAACTCTATGGAATAATAACTTTCTGTCTTATGTTTAACATTGCATAGATTACTTGAATAGCATTAACCGATACTTAGATCTCATTGTAATTTTACAGAAGCATTTTTTACTTACCACAAAACAACTGTTCGTCCGTCTCACAACTGATTGTTGTGTCTACTGTCTTACCACGCGGTTTGCAAGTCACGAGTTATTCATCACATCACTTCTATAAATAGACCATCATACCGGAAACGCCATTATAGCGTAGTCAACGTTAGACCGTGGGAATGATAGTTATTCCATCATACCCATAATTCCTACGTGAATTTTTTTTTCTCAGATAGGGTGGACACCCTGTTCTAACTGCTACTGAAGATGTCGTATGTGTTGTTGTTGTGTCAATTTCTCATCGTTTCTAATTTATACAAATTTTTGAGACTTGACGATAAAACCACGTTCTTTTGAAAATTGAAAGAGTTTCCTTTAATCCCTGCTCGTTAGCTTTCGACCCAACCACATGTCGTTCTTATCACGGAATTTTTAATCTCCTTTTTTAACATGGACCATTAATCAGACTTCACGATATCATTTTTAACGTCGTTTTTTCTTTCATCAACAGTCACGTTATTCGCACACTGAATTTCTTTCTTCTTTCAGTTTATTAATAGATTTATTCGCATCTCATCTCTCTCTCTCTCTCTCTCAGCGTTTGATTCTTTGCTGACCGTTAACTTTCTTTTCTTTTTTCACGAGATAATCTCGTGAATATCTCGTTTACGAAACGAAAATGTCGTAGGCTGACCGGTGACATATATACATGTACGCAAGAAATATGAACTATGAACATGAAAACGCACATAGGAACGACGCAGGGAACGGCACACAGGAACAACGAGGATAGTATAAGGGCACATATGGGTTAGATTGAAACGAACAAACGTTAGATACATTATCATAAGACACTATACGCGACATGCAATTATCGGAATTGAATCTTATTATGGAATTGGAATTGAATTGAACTGTTTCAAATGGAATTGGATTTGGAATTGAAATTTCTGCTCCGGAATTGGAATTGGAATTAAAAAATTTCAGTGGAATTTTTCCAGCTCTGGTAGCAAATCTGGAACGTTCATTATTTACGCCGAAGTTGAAATTCAACGGCAACCTATGAATCGGATAACTGTCAAGATGACAAAGTCAGAAGCTTAAAATATAGGCATGAATTCCAGCATAAAGCGCTTTGATATCATTAGCACAAAATTATGATTGATATCCTCGTTTTAAACCGGTTCAACATTGCGAATAATGCAATATCTCTCCCAAATTTGATTCACAGAATGACATAACTAAAATAAGTAAAATAAACATGTAGTGAAACATACACTATATTTGCATCTAAAAATCGTCATCACTGAACACCATCCGTCTCTTCTTTTTTTGGCACTCCATGTGACTTTTATTTTTGAGTCCTTCAGTTGTTGCTGGATACTTTTTTCAATATTCGATGGGTTAACCAGCACCGGAGGCACCTCATCATCCTTCGCCTTCCATATATTCAGCAATTTAATTGCATCTGGAAAAAAGGAAACAACATCTAAGATAAGTCATCTAATCTTTTGACTATTCAGTCAGTTGGTTGCATAGGGGATTTAAAAAATAGATAAATTTGAACAAGAATGTTTCACTGGACTTCTACTCTCACACCCTCACAGTCTTCTGGCACATGAAGACCGCACCTTGAAAGCTGTGAGAGCAAAAGTAGACCACAATTTTTTCACTTCTATAATTCAATTTACCTGACGCTAAGTACATAGCATGATCTGATCAAATATCCGTAGTGATAAAAAAGAAGAATACTAATTTTTACGATTTAACCCTGCTTGTTACCCTCACACAGGTTGGGAGCTAAAGGTTGGGAGCTTAAGCACAAACAAGCTCCCAATCTTTATCAAATTTTTATCACATTTGATGATCTTGATGAACAATTGAAGCAATAACATTAGGAGATCGAAGGGCATATTTTCAGCGTTGTCAGACTGCTTCATCGAAGAAGCATGATGCTCAATTGAGTTTGTGGTGCTTTCAAACATAGAGTAGGGATATATGGGATATCCTAATATACTTACATCTATGCTGTCAAGGGGTGGGCGCAATCTTTTTGGAATGGAATTATCAAACTACATCGTTTAAACCATAGAGTAGGTTCTAACCTACAGTGGAAACAGATTCTCATTAAATTGAGGATGACCCAGCCTTCTTGACGATGGATAGGCCTACCCATCGAGGTTTTGGAAAACATTCGAAGGGCTGGTTTGTATAACCTAATTAATTGTCTGGAAATTTTTTTATCTTTTCTCTCGATCCGCACAAAATTGCGGGAATTTTTAAAATTCCACAGGTGTGCGTTAAACACATCTATTTAATCACTCTTCTTTTACGTTGTACAGGCTGTAATTAATCGCATGCCGTGAATATATTTTCCACGATAAACAGATGAAAATGTTTATCGATATATTGATCATATGGTAGCCGAAAACTGACCAATCATGGGAGTATGTTTTAATTGTGTATTTTGGAAAAAAATTTTAGTGGCGGTGCCAACTTCACGTACTTCACCGCCAACGCATTGAGT
>CAJQUW010007142.1:0-63853 GCA_907163375.1 Prostheceraeus crozeri
TTCCCGTGGACGGATTTTGTCGTGCGATAGCTCGTTTGAAAGCTAAGAGTGAGACAAATTCAGTGAAAGAATCGGCTTGTTCCTATCTGTCTTCGTTCAAAAGTTAGAGCGGTTACAAGATTTTAGGTCGGAGCTCGCTTACCTGAAAAAATCCTAAGTGTCAGAGTGACTTTGTATGGGTAAAATTTGAAAATTTTCCAAAGTGTGGAATTTCGACCTGGGACCGTCACCAAAACATTTTTCATCAAATTTTGAAATTTCACTGACGTCCCCCCCCCTCTGGACAGCTTGCTTCGATTTTGGCTTCCAGTGGACGGATTTTGTCGTGCGATAGCTCGTTTGAAAGCTAAGAGTGAGACAAATTCAGTGAAAGAATCGGCTTGTTCCTATCTGTCTTCGTTCAAAAGTTAGAGCGGTTACAAGATTTTAGGTCGGAGCTCGGTTACCTGAAAAAATCCTAAGTGTCAGAGTGACTTTGTATGGGTAAAATTTTGAAAATTTTCCAAAGTGTGGAATTTCGACCTGGGACCGTCACCAAAACATTTTTCATCAAATTTTGAAATTTCACTGACGTCCCCCCCTCTGGACAGCTTGCTTCGATTTTGGCTTCCAGTGGACGGATTTTGTCGTGCGATAGCTCGTTTGAAAGCTAAGAGTGAGACAAATTCAGTGAAAGAATCGGCTTGTTCCTATCTGTCTTCGTTCAAAAGTTAGAGCGGTTACAAGATTTTAGGTCGGAGCTCGCTCACCTGAAAAAATCCTAAGTGTCAGAGTGGCTTTGTATGGGTAAAAATTTGAAAATTTTCCAAAGTGTGGAATTTCGACCTGGGACCGTCACGAAAACATTTTTCATCAAATTTTGAAATTTCACTGACGTCCCCCCCCTCTGGACAGCTTGCTTCGATTTTGACTTCCAGTGGACGGATTTTGTCGTGCGATAGCTCGTTTGAAAGCTAAGAGTGAGACAAATTCAGTGAAAGAATCGGCTTGTTCCTATCTGTCTTCGTTCAAAAGTTAGAGCGGTTACAAGATTTTAGGTCGGAGCTCGGTTACCTGAAAAAATCCTAAGTGTCAGAGTGGCTTTGTATGGGTAAAATTTTGAAAATTTTCCAAAGTGTGGAATTTCGACCTGGGACCGTCACCAAAACATTTTTCATCAAATTTTGAAATTTCACTGACGTCCCCCCCCTCTGGACAGCTTGCTTCGATTTTGGCTTCTAGTGGACGGATTTTGTCGTGCGATAGCTCGTTTGAAAGCTAAGAGTGAGACAAATTCAGTGAAAGAATCGGCTTGTTCCTATCTGTCTTCGTTCAAAAGTTAGAGCGGTTACAAGATTTTAGGTCGGAGCTCGCTCACCTGAAAAAATCCTAAGTGTCAGAGTGGCTTTGTATGGGTAAAAATTTGAAAATTTTCCAAAGTGTGGAATTTCGACCTGGGACCGTCACCAAAACATTTTTCATCAAATTTGAAATTTCACTGACGTCCCCCCCCCTCTGGACAGCTTGCTTCGATTTTGGCTTCCAGTGGACGGATTTTGTCGTGCGATAGCTCGTTTGAAAGCTAAGAGTGAGACAAATTCAGTGAAAGAATCGGCTTGTTCCTATCTGTCTTCGTTCAAAAGTTAGAGCGGTTACAAGATTTTAGGTCGGAGCTCGCTTACCTGAAAAAATCCTAAGTGTCAGAGTGACTTTGTATGGGTAAAATTTTGAAAATTTTCCAAAGTGTGGAATTTCGACCTGGGACCGTCACCAAAACATTTTTCATCAAATTTTGAAATTTCACTGACGTCCCCCCCCCTCTGGACAGCTTGCTTCGATTTTGGCTTCCAGTGGACGGATTTTGTCGTGCGATAGCTCGTTTGAAAGCTAAGAGTGAGACAAATTCAGTGAAAGAATCGGCTTGTTCCTATCTGTCTTCGTTCAAAAGTTAGAGCGGTTACAAGATTTTAGGTCGGAGCTCGCTCACCTGAAAAAATCCTAAGTGTCAGAGTGGCTTTGTATGGGTAAAAATTTGAAAATTTTCCAAAGTGTGGAATTTCGACCTGGGACCGTCACCAAAACATTTTTCATCAAATTTTGAAATTTCACTGACGTCCCCCCCCCTCTGGACAGCTTGCTTCGATTTTGGCTTCCAGTGGACGGATTTTGTCGTGCGATAGCTCGTTTGAAAGCTAAGAGTGAGACAAATTCAGTGAAAGAATCGGCTTGTTCCTATCTGTCTTCGTTCAAAAGTTAGAGCGGTTACAAGATTTTAGGTCGGAGCTCGCTCACCTGAAAAAATCCTAAGTGTCAGAGTGGCTTTGTATGGGTAAAATTTTGAAAATTTTCCAAAGTGTGGAATTTCGACCTGGGACCGTCACCAAAACATTTTTCATCAAATTTTGAAATTTCACTGACGTCCCCCCCCCTCTGGACAGCTTGCTTCGATTTTGGCTTCCAGTGGACGGATTTTGTCGTGCGATAGCTCGTTTGAAAGCTAAGAGTGAGACAAATTCAGTGAAAGAATCGGCTTGTTCCTATCTGTCTTCGTTCAAAAGTTAGAGCGGTTACAAGATTTTAGGTCGGAGCTCGCTCACCTGAAAAAATCCTAAGTCTCAGAGTGACTTTGTATGGGTAAAATTTTGAAAATTTTCCAAAGTGTGGAATTTCGACCTGGGACCGTCACCAAAACATTTTTCATCAAATTTTGAAATTTCACTGACGTCCCCCCCCCCTCTGGACAGCTTGCTTCGATTTTGGCTTCCAGTGGACGGATTTTGTCGTGCGATAGCTCGTTTGAAAGCTAAGAGTGAGACAAATTCAGTGAAAGAATCGGCTTGTTCCTATCTGTCTTCGTTCAAAAGTTAGAGCGGTTACAAGATTTTAGGTCGGAGCTCGCTCACCTGAAAAAATCCTAAGTGTCAGAGTGGCTTTGTATGGGTAAAAATTTGAAAATTTTCCAAAGTGTGGAATTTCGACCTGGGACCGTCACCAAAACATTTTTCATCAAATTTTGAAATTTCACTGACGTCCCCCCCCCTCTGGACAGCTTGCTTCGATTTTGGCTTCCAGTGGACGGATTTTGTCGTGCGATAGCTCGTTTGAAAGCTAAGAGTGAGACAAATTCAGTGAAAGAATCGGCTTGTTCCTATCTGTCTTCGTTCAAAAGTTAGAGCGGTTACAAGATTTTAGGTCGGAGCTCGCTCACCTGAAAAAATCCTAAGTGTCAGAGTGACTTTGTATGGGTAAAAATTTGAAAATTTTCCAAAGTGTGGAATTTCGACCTGGGACCGTCACCAAAACATTTTTCATCAAATTTTGAAATTTCACTGACGTCCCCCCCCTCTGGACAGCTTGCTTCGATTTTGACTTCCAGTGGACGGATTTTGTCGTGCGATAGCTCGTTTGAAAGCTAAGAGTGAGACAAATTCAGTGAAAGAATCGGCTTGTTCCTATCTGTCTTCGTTCAAAAGTTAGAGCGGTTACAAGATTTTAGGTCGGAGCTCGCTTACCTGAAAAAATCCTAAGTGTCAGAGTGACTTTGTATGGGTAAAAATTTGAAAATTTTCCAAAGTGTGGAATTTCGACCTGGGACCGTCACCAAAACATTTTTCATCAAATTCTGAAATTTCACTGACGTCCCCCCCCCTCTTATCGATTGCATATTCACAGGGTATATAAGAACGGGATCGGGAGAGGAATTTCACTAAGTTGAGAAACTGACTACAGGTAAGTCGTTTCTCTTGAGGTCCGATATCGGACTTCTGACTTTACATTGCTGATATCAGCTAAGGTGTCAGACTTATAGGTTAGTCAGTATAGCATGACTGACCATTTGATGATAGTAGGCCGAAATCTTCAAACGGCTATAACTTTGCTTCTACAAGTCCTTTAGACTTGATTCAAAAAACATTCGACAGCGTTTGCTATGCTGAAGGTGACAGACTACTTATAAACGTTTTATGAGTAGTACTAAAATACTGAAAAATTTAAATTCATATTTAATGATAATAATTAAAGTTTTTGAATAAAAAGCAGTCGTTTATGAGTCTCTGTGACTTGGGTCGTTTCCTCTTGTAAATAACTCCACCGGTTTTCATGTCAAAACTGGGGCCCGGATACCAACACAGTGATATGACGCACGCTCTGTCCGATCGAGGTTGGATTTGTGGGTCGAGGCCTTGGAGCTGGGATAAGATCCCCTCTGAGTAATGCCTGTAACGGATTCAAGAGCTTAACACCCAAACGGTTGCTGACTTGCTATCAAATGTTTGGTGACTTAGTCTTTCAATGCATATCAGCAAGTAGTATCCTATAAACACTTGCTATCAAATTTTACTCTATCTTTACAGAATTATCATGACAAAATCGAGTAATGCCAAGATGTTGGTGGGCAAGTGTAGTTGTGGCAAGATTGCCAGAGGTAGCGAACTGAAGAAACATTTAAAAGAAAAAGAGGGGACGATGGGCCATGAGAGGAAAGTGATGTTGAGGTTGTGTGTGTCTTGTCGGAAATGTGTGATGGGGGATGAGAAGGAATTTATGAAGGCGCATTTGCAGTGTGAGAGTGGGAACATCGGAGAGAAGGGGTTCAAGGCATGGTTTGAGGGAGAGTTGTTGGAAAGGGAAGAGGTGAGAAAGGCGGTGGCAACGATTCAGGACGTGATTGGGGAGAAAGTGGTGAGGAATGCGAGTGATGTGATTTCGAGTGATGGGAGTTCGAATGAGGAAGTTGAGTTGAGAGCGAATATGAAGAAGAAGGATGATGTTGATTTGGATGCGGTGATGGAAGATTTGTTTGGGGACATAGCGGATTTGAAGGAAGAGTGGGAGGGGGAGGAAGTGGCTAAGCCGATGGCAGCGTCATCGCCACGGCAGCAAGAGGCGTATGATACGGAGGTATTTGTGAGAATGAAGGATCGTGTGATGGCTTTGGAAAGTAATAATAGAAAAGTTTTGAAGGAGAATGAAGAGCTGAAGGTGAAGGTTGAGGGGTATAGGGCAACGAGGGAAGAGTTGGAGAGCTTGAGAAAGAAGGAGAAGGAATGGATGGCGGAAAGGAGCGAGTTGATGAGGAAGGCAGGTTTGGTGGAGAGTTTGCAGGCGAGTGTGTCGAGGAAGGATGAAGAGATAGAGCGGATGCGAAGCGTGGTGAAGGAGACGGAGGAGGTGAAGGTTATTAATAAGAGGTTGACGGGTGAAGTGGAGCGACTGCATGAGCGTTTGAAGTGTCGAAAAAGGAGAGTGTATGAAGTCCATCTTCCCCTCTTTGAGAATAATGTATGCGACGCCCCAACCATCACGGATGACCCCAACGTGACCCAGCAGTGTTATGAGGGCGACGGAGTCCGATGTCTCCACATGAGTATGGACGTTACCGGTCAGCTTGAAGACTTCGTCGTCCGAAAAGTTCGGAAGAAAGTTCCCAGTAAGCTTCCTCAACATGATCATTTTTGTAGCTCATCTAATCTCCTATTCTTTTTCTTTCAGAGTTTTTGCAGAAGTGAGAGGAGTGTCGGTGGACGGAGAACGACCCATGGGCTCTTTTAAGGGCCAACCTTCTAATGCAGCTAAAGCGGTCCCAAGCCCGCCACATATCCTCGGATATGGAATGCAGAGGGGAAGAAAAATAATGAATGGAATGAAATGGGAGGACACTCACGCGCCACACGCAACATAACACACTTCTCTCTTCCGTAGTCTAACAAGCTCTTTACACATGGATCGCAGTCGATTGCTATCCCTGTATCAGAAGTGTAAGCTATCTTAATTTTATTTGACACTATTTCATCTATCATCATCGTCCATATGAAATGTTTTAAGATTTACAAGTTAGACTAAGCGTGCTACTATTTCCAAATGAAAATGTATACATGGTTAAATCATCCACTTAACCCCATCCGTAGTCTAACAAGCTCTTTACACATGGATCGCAGTCGATTGCTATCCCTGTATCAGAAGTGTAAGCTATCTTAATTTTATTTGACACTATTTCATCTATCATCATCGTCCATATGAAATGTTTTAAGATTTACAAGTTAGACTAAGCGTGCTACTATTTCCAAATGAAAATGTATACATGGTTAAATCATCCACTTAACCCCATCCGTAGTCTAACAAGCTCTTTACACATGGATCGCAGTCGATTGCTATCCCTGTATCAGAAGTGTAAGCTATCTTAATTTTATTTGACACTATTTCATCTATCATCATCGTCCATATGAAATGTTTTAAGATTTACAAGTTAGACTAAGCGTGCTACTATTTCCAAATGAAAATGTATACATGGTTAAATCATCCACTTAACCCCATCCGTAGTCTAACAAGCTCTTTACACATGGATCGCAGTCGATTGCTATCCCTGTATCAGAAGTGTAAGCTATCTTAATTTTATTTGACACTATTTCATCTATCATCATCGTCCATATGAAATGTTTTAAGATTTACAAGTTAGACTAAGCGTGCTACTATTTCCAAATGAAAATGTATACATGGTTAAATCATCCACTTAACCCCATCCGTAGTCTAACAAGCTCTTTACACATGGATCGCAGTCGATTGCTATCCCTGTATCAGAAGTGTAAGCTATCTTAATTTTATTTGACACTATTTCATCTATCATCATCGTCCATATGAAATGTTTTAAGATTTACAAGTTAGACTAAGCGTGCTACTATTTCCAAATGAAAATGTATACATGGTTAAATCATCCACTGAAGCCCCATTCAAGTACGTCAGTATGAAAGCAAAGATAATATGAAGTAAAAATTTATTATGGCATGTATTTCAAAAGGTCTTCATCGTCAATATCGTCCCAGAGTCTGGCTTCACATAGATAACAAAAACAGTTCAGTTGCTTTAATCGTTCTTCCACTGCGAGCCTCACTTTATCAATATACTCCCACTCTGCCATAGTTCGTGGCTGGGAGTTAGGGGTGTACCACTCCCATAATTGGTGGAGGAATTTCGTGCTGGTGATCTCCATCACATCGTCAGTATCGTACTGGAGATACTTCCACCTCACGCCTGTTAAGTCGGGACACTCCTTCTCACATACACTCTCCTCTTCCTCGTCCGCTGGTAATGATAACTTTCGTATATTGTCCAGTCGGTACACCTTCTCCACCTTCGCCTTTCTTGGTGCATTTGGTGTAACGAGCGCCTTTGGTGTTGAGCATGGAGAAGAGAATTTTGTGTTTGATGTTGTTGGAGGGCTTGTCATGTTGACTGTGAATAATGACTTTGAAATGTTTTCTAATTCTTAAGTATACACAAGCAGCCAATCAGAATGAACATCCAATGAATGAAGAGAATGAAAGTATATAAGCAAAGTGACATCCGTATCATTTCACTCTGTCTTTGAGACGCATAAGTGAACTGTTCTCTGACGAATTCTGTATTTGAGGCGTACAAGTGAACTGCTCTTTAGTGAATTCCAAATTTGAGTGAAGTCTCTATCTTGTTGAAGTATCAAGCTTAAACATAATTTCGTTCAAATGGTAAGTTGAAAATTTCCTCTCTCATCTCCCTCAAACGTGTGGCTAATAGCATCTTCCTCAATTTCAGGCATCAACTTCATCACCAACACCCTCCCTTCTCGAGGAAAGTTTAGAGTTGTTGAGTCAAGGTAGGTTGTAACAATACACTGAGACTTGAACAGAGATGAAAGAATGATTTCTCTTTCAGGTGATACCAGTTCCATGTCAACATTGTCACGGGAATGCGACGATCGGCAATGTGCTGACTGTGGACACATCTTCACGAGGAAGCGTGATCTCATCCGACACATCAAGCGAGGTGTTTGTAGACCTAAGCCGGCATCAATCTCCGAAGGTAGGGATGATTCTGTTAACGATGTCTCCTTTTCTTGCGATTTATGCATTCAGTCTTTCGAGACACGTTTTGAACTATCTTCGCACAGACTTCAACATACACACACGAACGATACCTACACCAACGGTACCTCCTCTATCCGACTCACTGAGGTGTCCATAAATAATTTAGTGAGGAACTACCAGATGGACTCCTCAGAAACCATTGCTAACTTTGAGGAATGGTTTCATCAAAATTCATCATTGATAGAAGCGCTCTTCAACAATTTAGACAATTTTAGAATGAAGGCGCTCATCTATCTTAAAATAAAATATGTAAAAATCGACCACCATACTGGACAAATAATAGAGAGGTTGGAGTTTCACATACCCTCCTCTCCTGCAACCGAAGTTGTAGACTGTGAGTCTTGGATAAATTTTCATATCCAAGGGTTAAAATTAAATATAGATAAATTTAACGAGCGTGATAGTGGACTCGTTTTTGATGGTATTGAGACCGCCATGATTAAAATCAGTTTATTAGGAAATCATAGTGGTCGAGGCTCCTTTAAACTTCCGAAAAATTTAAGAAATAAAGCAGCAGTCATTTCTGTAGATTGCGAATCGCAATGTTTTAAGTATGCCGTCCTCTCCATTCTCCACTATAATGATGTGCAGAATAGTCGATACCGCAAGAGTAAGTATCAACAGTGGGAGAATGAATTAAACTTCGATGACTGTAATAGTGACGATATGAAAATTAAAGATATAGAAAAATTTGAAAAATTGAACAACATCAAAATAGTTCTCCATGTTTGGGAAAAGGGATTGAAGGGTGTGCGCTACAACTCGCGTTCGAGTTGTTATGAACGTACAGTAAACCTGTTATTAGTAAAACAGGATGATAGTGAGGAATGGCACTACTGCGGTATTCCCAAAATCTCTCGCTTATACCACCACTTAGAAAACTCTAGTAGAGAGTTATATTACTGCGACAGATGTATTCGCCACTTTAGGAGGAAAACTAAATTTGAAACTCATTACGAATGGTGTAAGCGAGGTAAACTGCAAATGGAGCGCATGCCCAAAGATAAGGAGTTTTCATATAGAGAGAATGGTGATGAACTAAGTCCTCTTCGTGTCATCTATGCTGACATCGAATGTTATATCGATGATAACATCCATCGACCAGCAGCCATTTCCTGCTATGAAGTATGGCATGATCACTTTAGGAGTAGGCAAAATAAAATGCGCGTCTGGCAAGGTGAGGATTGTATTTACCAATTCCTACAATTCCTCGAACAGGCTGTAAAATTTCAACAAAAACATGATGGTGAACTCTATCGCAGATCATTGCATATGACAGCAGATGATCAAGCAAAATTTGATAGTTGCAACATTTGCCCCAAATGTAGGAAAACATTTGACGATGATAAGATTAAGAAAGTGCGCGACCATGATCACATCAATGGTAAATTTAGAAACGCACTCTGTTCAAAATGCAATTTTTCACTTAGGATGAAACGGCGTACATTACCCGTCATTTTCCATAATTTCAAGGGCTACGACAGCCATATGATAATAAAAGGAGGTTTAGGTCAAATGAAAGAGTGGAAGCTTGATGTAATAGCACAAACGAGAGAGAAGTTTATGGCCATGACAGCAAAAGTGCCTGTCGATAAAACTAAAGAAAATAAGACGGTCTATTTTGATATAAAATTTTTAGATTCCTACCAATTTATGACTGCATCACTGGCCTCTCTCGTGCAAAATCTAAAGTCTCTTCCACTAACACAAAATCTTAAGAAACAATACCCAAATCTAACCGATGAAGTCATCACACGGAAAGGAGTCTTTCCATATGCATATTTTGATGCGATTAGTAAACTCGGCGAGACTTCTCTTCCGCCCATAGATAAATTTAAAAATGATTTGACCGGCGCAGAATGTAAGACCGAAGATTATGATCATGCACAAGATGCATGGATAAAATTTGACTGCCATACATTTGGTGAATATATGATTGCCTACCTTAAGTTAGATGTATTTTTGCTGGCTGATGTATTTCAGGAGTTTCGACGAGTGGCATTAGAAGAAGATAAGTTAGATCCCGTCCACTTTGTCAGTCTGCCAGCCATGTCATTTAAGTCTGCTTTTAAAATGACTGGTGAGACCATTCATCTCTTACAAGATCCAGAGATGTATAATTTATTTGAGCGAGGAATTCGCGGTGGTCTCACATTTGTAAATAAACATAGGTTAAAATCTGAAACAGTAGGCAATGACCAGACTCATCTGAAGTATTATGACCAAAATAATTTGTATGGTAGTTCATTATCCAAACCGCTACCTCACTCTGAGTTTAGCTGGTTAGATGATAGTGATATTCAACATTTCTCCAACCCTTCTAACATACTAGCAATTCCAGATGAAGGTGATTGGGGATATTATTTTGAGATAGATCTAATCTATCCAAATAATATTAAACATAAAACCGTAGATTTTCCACTCGCACCCGAATCAGGTGAAGTGAGTAAAGATATGTTTTCCGACTTTATGAAACAATTTCATAAAGATTTAGAATCATGTGGACAACCCGACTATAAGCCTTGTCGCAAACTTTTACTCACCCAGTATGATAAAGAAAACTATCTAGTCCACTTTAGCATCTTAAAATTTTATTTAGAAATGGGTATGATTTTAAAAAGAGTTCACCGCATTATTAAATTTAGACAGAAAGCCTTCCTCAAGCCATATATTGATAGCAACAGCCAGAAACGTGCACTAGCCCAAAATAACTTTGAAAAAGATTTTTATAAATATAAGAACAACAGTCTATTTGGTAAGACGATGGAGGATGTTAGAAAGCGCGTAAACTACAAACTAGTTAATGATGATCAAAAGTATCACAAATTGACCTCATCACCTCTATTCATCGATAGAGACATTATCGATGAGGACCTTATAGGTGTTAAAATGATAAAATCTGAAGTTGAGTTGTGCAAACCCATCTATATTGGTCAAGCTGTACTAGATTATTCTAAGCTTGAAATGTACCAACTCTTTTATAAAATACTAAAACCATGTCCTCTCGTAAAAGAGGTTCGTTTGTTGGGTGGTGATACAGATAGTTTCTTCTTAGGTATTACCACTCAAAAAGATTTAAATTTCAATGAAGTAGGAAAATCTTTAGAAAGATATTTTGATACATCAAATTATCCTGCTGATCATCCACTCTACTCCATCAAAAATAAGGCAAAACTTGGCTGCTTTAAGGATGAGACAGCAGGGAAGGAAATAGATGAAATGATTCTCCTCCGTCCAAAAATGTATTCTATGAAATTAAAGGATAGTGATGATAGCATTAAGCGCGCTAAAGGCATATCAAAATCCATTGTGCAAAATATGAAACATAAGAATTTCAGGAAAGCCTATAGAAATAAAAATATAACGTTTGTCAATATGACAATCTTAAAATCTAAGTCGCATGAGATCAAAACTCATACTTTTAGGAAACGGGCGCTTTCAGCATGGGAGGATAAGAGGTGCTGGTTAGAACACAACATATCTCTTCCACATGGACATCCTGACACAAACATACCACCACCCAAAAGAATTAAACTCACACTACCACATTCAGGAGACGTCTTAGCATAATCATCCTTAACTTAGTATTTTGATGTTGATTTCTGTAGATAAACATTGTTGTTTTATGTATCGCATGAGATTGTTTTTTCCTTGTGAATATGTGTCCACATCTGTACATTCCCCATGTGATGACTTTTCCACTGAAAGACATTTTTCCTATCCCTGTATATTTCCACCCTTCACGAAGTAAAAAGACTTTTTGTATATAACAATGTTTATTGAAGTGCGCTCATGTATATATTTTCAGTGGATGTTGTATAAAGTCTATTGCTTCACATTCATGTACATATTTCAATAAACATATCACAATGACTTCACTTTGTTTTCCGAAACACTAACGTTATGAGGGATTTAGTATCTTTCACATGGATGCACTCTTGTAAACCATTGGTAATTTTGATAGCAATAGAGGGTATAGTTTGTTTGACGACGGGATGATAGAAAATAGATTCAAACATCTTCTCGACTATTCCATATGAAGCGTCTTTATCATGAATGAAATCACGTAAAATGTATTCTTTTTTCTCACCAACAGAAATAGGTAGAATCAAATCACTTTGAATGTAAAGGTGCTGTTCATGTTTATCAAGTGTCATTGGTGTTTCTATACCAATCGTATGCGCAGCAGCAAACACTGTTTGTAGCATTGAAAAACCAAAGAGTTTTTTCAAATTTTTACTCAATTGACATTGAATGTCATCACCCAGTTTCAGAACAACGCGTTGATTTTCAATTGAAAACGAAATGTGGTGTGTCTTTACATCATATTTACTTTTCATCACATGCTTCAACTTCTGTTGTATATAAGGATTTACTACATGAATGAAGCTTTCAACTGTATGATATAGACGCGGCATTATATTGATAGCAACTTTAGATTCTTCATAAGACTGGTAAATTTTCTTGATGCGATCGCCATAGATGTCCACCCACCATTCATCATTAACTGAATCAGCTTTAGTGTGATATTCATGAGAAGCATACACCACACCGCTTCCAATAATAGGTGTATAATGTCTTACAAAATGACGCAAGGTTGGAGAGAAATAAACTGTAAGTTTGTCATTATATTTCTGAATAACCAACTTATTTTTGTCCGCCATAATTTTTTCTCCATACTTCTTACCCACAGTCTCATTCCATCGTTTTACTAACTCAATAAGTGATAAAGGTTGAACACCACGCTTTTTCAAAATGATGCGTTCTTCGCATTCTACAACATCTTCATCAAATATTTTAAATCTATAATGAAATTTGTTGATTCGATTTGAATAAACTTTTCTAACATTTGCAGTAGCAATTGACGTTAGATGTAGTCCATGGCCAAAACCAAGATGCGGATAGAATTCACTATCCAACCTCAGCGTAAGACCTTTAGTAAAAGAATGAAAGCGGAGGAACTGTCTCCCACTCCAATGATAGATAGTAAACTCATAAGCTTTCTGATTTTTATTCTTCATGATGGAAGTATTACCACTGTTGAATGCCTTAATAATTTTCTCATTCCCAAATGGCTCATAAGAATCTGATTTTATCTGAATCCATTCATAGTTCCATTTTCCATCTGATGTTAAATTGTATGGGAACTGGAATGCATTATTCATCGTTATTCCATCATGGGTGCGAGGAGTCAATATCATTTCTTCCAAATCATTCACATTCTGAATATTGCTATCATAGCAAATACTAGAAACGCCAACCTCCCATTCACCTTCTAAATGCAGTGGCCGATTTAATTCTACTCGATAGTCTGATGGTTTATTTTTGGGAAATTTATTCATAGAAGCATTACTGGGCAAGTAGATTAGAAACGAGTCCTTATTTTCACTTTCCATATTATTCACATTGGAAAAATATAATAGCATACTTTTGCATTAACTCTTCATTCGGAAATGGAGTGTAATACTTGTCACAGCATCTTTATGAAAAGGAATCAACGCACCAGCATCATCATAAATGGCAATATCAATTTGTGGGATGTAGTTTGATTTCAGCTTTGTATAATGCACTTTCTTGAAAGTATGCTCAGATAAAATACTGCAGCTTTTTGGCTGGTATGGTATCATTGCTAGCAATGGAGCTTCAACATCTCCCACACGTACATCTTCACCAATATTGGAATATATCTGAAAATAGTTAATACGACGCGATAGCGACATGTCTGCGCTAGCTTTGGTTACAGTACCACTTTTAAAGATATTTTGATCAAAACCCAAAATGTCCATTAGAGTTTTATCCATAATTAGTTCAATACCTTTTCCATTTATAGTGAGAGACAAAGTACCTTCTTTTTCAGAAAATGAAATATGTTGCTCATTAATCACTTCATTTAAATAATCTACAACCAATTTAACCGAAGTAATAATGCGAGGCATCAACACTCTTGTTTCATGTAAGAAACCACCAAAAGGCTCTACACACTTTCTGTATAAAGATACGGCCCATTCTGTATCAAATTGATTTGGCCTTTCACATGGTAAATGTTGCATATCAGATTTTCCATGAACAGCTGCAGAACGATGTCGTAAGAACTGATGAAAATCTTTTGAACAAACTAATACTAGATCATCATCATTTAATTTGCTTATTGCAATATGATTAGATGATTTGATATAAGTCAATGTTGCCACTTGTTTACCATCAACTCGAAGGAGATAATTAAATTTCTTCAATAATGTTTCAGGAGTCATGTTTGTCTTTCTTGGCTTAATCACAATCTTCTTCACCAACGTCTTCTCATTTCTTGGAATAAGATCTACATAATAAGCTTCCTCTCGATATATTAACTGTTTATGACCACTTATGTGGTAATTAACGTTAAAATTATCATAGCTTGTTAAGGCGCTAGCGAGGTAGCCTAAATCATTTCTTAAACTTGGACTTAAACCAACAATCCAATCTTTCTCAACTACATGATGTACATAATTATAATCATCATTGTGTGGAGTAAATTGGACAATATGTTTACACGCTTTATTCAAGAAATCATATATAAACTTTTTACATGATAAGAGATCTTTCTTTGACCACTGTGGAATGTATACTCGGCACCCCTTTTCACATTGGTAAGCAGCTGTACGCCTCATATTAATAGTCATCACCTCATGATCAAAAGTATAGACACAGTTGCTATAAACAAGTTGAGTGACACCCACTTCCCAATTTCCATTTAGCTGTTGTACATGATCAATGGGAGTAGAAAAGAGTGCAGCTCGATTACTAGTAAATCTCTTTGTAGCCGCATTGCTAAGCAAAATATGATAAAACGACATTTTTATATTGCTAATCTGCAACTTTGCATAACATCATGAAGACTTGGATTTTGGACTCTCTACAATATATCAGAGTTGATCGTGATGGAAACGTACATTTCAAAAATTCTCATGGTCATACATCAAGAGGAATTACATTAACATGGCGACAATTTGTCAACCTCAATGATATCATGAGGGATTTGGAATATTTTGAAACATTAAGATTCATCTCCTTGGGTGATCAAGTTTGGCTTCAACATTACAGAAATGAAATTCAAATCTACCATTCTCATTCCGCAAACTGTTTCTCATTTCGCAAATACAATTGGGAGAAGTATAGAAGATATATACATCGCTCCATCATGACATTTATTCGTCGTGAGTTCATCGCCCTACTATGCAAATCTTAATCAGACATGACTACCACACATCATGAGTTGGAAATTAGATTCCCTACAACGTATTGAAACGGATCATGATCGAAACGTCTATTTCAAAGATTCAACTGGAAATGTGAGAAGAGAGTTTGCTTTATCTTATCGTCATTTTCAATCTCTACATCATATCATGAAGGACTTGAAATACTTCTATATGAAAAGACATTCACGTATTGGAAATCGCATCTGGCTGCGCGTCAACAATCGGCGAATTCAACTCTATCATTCCCAACTTCATACTAACTTCACATTTCATCAAGGTAGTTGGGAAAAGTATAAAAGGAAGGTACATCGCTCAATTTACTCATTCTTTCATCATGAAGCGCCATCGCTACACCATCGTCAACATTCTCCGTCGCTTCAGACTCTACACCAAAATCGATCTCACAACATTACACCAACAGCTTCCAAACAGCAAGTATTACCCGGGCCGTCCTCAAATGTTAGTGGTGAAGATGAACAATTCACGAAATCTTCAACTCTTCCCAAATGGGACTGTACAGATTCTCGGCGCCCTTTCTCATTCATCGGCGCAGTCAATGCGCTTAGAGCTACAAAGACTACTACGTCGGATATGGAAGAGGGAGAGGTGTGTGATGTCGAATCTGACTGTGGACAATATGGTGATCTCTACTCAATTGAGTGACAGTCTATCATTTTTGAAGATTCGTACCAGCAGTTACAGTTTGTGTTATGAACCCGAACTTTTTCCTGCAGCTCTCATTAGTTGTTGGTTACCTGTGCATGTGGCAATCTTTCATAATAGTAAAGTGATCATTACTGGACTAAAATCTCATGTACAAGCAAATATGATCCTAGACTATCTCATTGAGTATGTACGTACCCAGCGGATTGTAAAATAAAAAACAATTTTTCCAACATGATGTTTTTATTTCAAATCATGATAGAACTTACAAATCATTTTTTCATTAGAGGATGGATTACATGAAAAGTTTTGAATAATAGATGCAAATCGAGATACATGTAAACGTTTTAAGATGAAGTACAGTACAAAAGCACCACACGTTGATGAAAGTGGATGTTGTAGTATGCGTTCATTTCGCTGATATTGACGCGTATGTTTTCTCAACCACTGCTGTGTTGGTATATTTGGAGGTTGAGCAAGAGAGTCAAATAGTTCACCACGTCGGTCTTCTCCAATAAAGATCGCTTTCCAATGCTCACCGCCTAAATTCTGTGAATGAGTGTTTAGCACAATAAAGATGGGATAGTGATTTACTGCAGGTGGTAAGGTATCGAGTGAATAGACATTATCGAAAGCTTTCAACGTCGCTTCGTCTGCATTACGCTGCACTTTAGTCTTAATATCGTCAGCAGTCAACCAACTCATTAACGATTATACTGAAGAATCACGTCACGATACTTTGTAATTTCAATATTTGAATCGAAGACTGCATAAATTAATACATTGATCGTCTCAGGTAGTGTTCTTTTGAACGTCAAATCCAAACGAATATTATGAGGCACGTTCGCTTGACGATAGGGTGCACTAATATCGCTGTCAGCAGTCAAATCAAATGCATAAATAGTATATCCACTCTTAAACTCTTTCATAGTCAGTCCGTTGGTGTCATCCGTATTGTAAAAGCCAAAAACATCCATAAAATCAACATAACTGCGCATAAATTGATCCGAAGCAAAATCTGGTTTGTAGGGTGGACCAGGATGACTCACACCATTTACACGTAAAGCAATTTCACTTAACTGATTGTGTTTAAAATTGAAAGGATTCTTCTTTATATTACCATTAAATGCATCATTTTCAACCATTGCCACCATGAGGAGCTTCGGTGCTTCCGATGGAAAGAGGCCATCTTTCATGAAACTCTTTTGATCTTTCGGAATTGTAAAGGTGAGAAGCTTTGTATGCTGAATGGGGTAAATGGCATTTTGGCGGTTAAGGCCTTCAGCATGCCCTCTAATGACACTTGGATTCGGTACTACTCGACGAATGTAAAGTGCAATATCTTCCACATGAATTCTAAAATTGTCAACTTTAGCAAATGCATTCAGCGCAAATTCAGGCTTATTCAATGTCAGCTTGAGTCGCATGCTGGTATTACACAGTAAAAACTTTGACTGTCTAAAGAAGTCTAAATTCAGCGGACCATATAGCTGACATACTCTACTATCTTTAATCATAGCAGATCGCTTTACAAAGCCACTGTTTGTTTCAACATCAAATTTTCCTGCTTCATCTCTGTACCATCCCATGGCTTCCATATGACTTTTTTGTGCTGCTGGATGAAACTGTGATACATGATTGAAATATGATTTATAGGGATAATCGCTTTGACCACCTTCCACTTGCTGCTCTCCAATCGTTAGAGAAACATCACGAAGTAATGTAGTCAATGGTAAATTGTTCAGTCCAACTTTATGTGCATCGTCAATAGCAGTTCCATCTGCTTGCTGAATTCTAAACCTCAAATCAAGCATCGCATAACTCAAATCTATGTAGTCATCACTACCACCAGGAATAACAAATTCAATGGGGCCAGCATTCTCAGCTGTTCGAGGATGATAATCTACAATACTTGAACTAAGAATATCTGTCTGTATGGCTTGTTGATCGAACAAACAAAAACCGGAAGTTTTACACTCCATGATTAGAAGTTATAGCAGCGTCGTCGTTTAGCGCCTGATGAATGATTAGAGCCTCTGCGACGTTTGCGTGAATGCCTTTTGACTGAAGATCGCACCTTACCAGCTCCGCGATGTTTCCTCCTTCCTTTATTCATTCGTTTAGGTGATTTCTTTCCTTGAGTAACACCAGCAATGGTCTGCTTCAATGTTTTTAAACCGCGTTCCTTCCCACGATTCAACAAACTGCTCTTAAAACTTCTACCTCTGGAAAGATCACTAGCAACATCACCAGCAAAGCCAACGGCATTACTTAAAACATTTCGTTTTAAAGATCTACCGACATTGGATATGAGAGGTGCTACAACAGATTTCAGTGCACCAAGTATGCTACCTCCACGTTGGCGGCGAGCACCGATGTAAATTTGTCCTCCGCCACTTACATAGGAGGGTCGTGAATAAAATGAGGCAGTTGGATTCATAGCTCAAACCCTAAACATTGTTAGTTACAACTTTGCATGAATCACTGTCGATCACTTAGATGAAAGATGTCGGCACGACGCATCCAAGAGTTCATACTTGAAGGATAACCAGTCCATTTAACAAGACACCATTCTTCACCTTGCCGTTTTTTACATCGAATGATTTTCTCTACCAAATATGTTTCACTTTCAGTGACTACCTCAATCTCATCGCGGTAAAAGCTACCCTCAATTTCTTCATTATCGTAATCTTTCAACTTGTAGGTGGTCGGAGAGTCTTTTTGATTAATCCTTGATACTGTAAATACCTCCTCTGTCCAATTCGGAAGGTACCCTTTAGCAAAAACACTTTTCACTTTTGAGATACGAACTTTATCGCCAATTTTCACATCACTTTTCACATGAGTGCGTTTACGTTGGAATGATTCGCGCACTTTATCTACATTGTCAGCATTTACATCTACTGGTCTGAGTCCAATAGAACGATGGATAGAGTGATTGTAGGCATGGAGTGTATCTTGTAGAACCTTTGTCCAATTTTGTGTCAAGTTGGCAGTAAAATGTCGCCACAAGCGATTTTTTAATGTGCGATTAAAACGTTCAACGAGTGCAGCTTTATAAGCGCTCTTTACACTAAACAACTCAATGTCATGCCTCTCAAATAATCTTGTCACATGCTGATTTTCAAACTCTTTTCCTTGATCACTCTGAATTCTTTTTGGAATGCGACCTTCTCGAAAAATTGTTTGGAATGCTTTTGCTACTCCTTTCCCTTCTTTAGTTTTTAAAGGTTGAGCCCACGCATAACGCGAGAAAATATCAATGACGGTTAAAATAAAATTATTGCCCGAGTTATGTTTTGAAATGGAGGCAACATCGCACAAATCTGCTTGCCACTGTTCATCGATGTCATGAACAATATAATGGCGGGTGCGGTACTTCTTTTTCGCTTGTTTGTGGAGTGTATAGGTAGCCTGACCCTTTAACCATCGTTTCACTTGTGATTGTGGAAGACCACTCGCTTTTGATAATTTCTTGATAGATGCAAATCCTGCCGGATGTTTTACATCATAATAGATTGACTTCAAACGTTCAGTCGATGACGGCTGACTCTTTTTCCTCCTTCTCATCTTTTTGTTTTCTTGCCTTTCTACATTTACAACAACTGCAGCATTTAGCTTTAGCGGTTTTGCGATCGTGTTCACATTGCTTAGGGGTTTCATTATGAGAGCTGGCGCAGCAAGTGCAAGTGACAACGACATTCACCTCTGGCGGCTCATTACATGGCAAGCAACACATCTGCTTCATATTAATAGTCTGAGAACATGTATTTCCTAGGAGGAGCTGTTTTACGTTTTCCTTTTACCAGTTTTAGTGGCGATGTAGATCTACGTCGAGTTCTTCCTCTTGTTTGCTTAGTGAGTGTGGGAGGGGATGTAGCAGGTGACGCCTTAAACCAATTTGTTGGCATTTTCATCGCCTGAAGCATTGGAGTAGTAGCCACTGTTGAATCAAGTTCTTTCAATGTCTCATTATTTAAAGCAAATTTTGGCACATTATGCTTTTTCAATAGTTTAAGAAAGTATGACCAACCAGGTGGAACATAGCCCTGACGGCGCTTTCTACGTGTCGCATACTGAATCAAGTCTTCATAACGTGAAGCATCAATCACTTTATTTTCATCTGTAATGATTTCTCCTCTATCATTTACATTGAGATGGGGTTCAATACTGTTGAAAAGAGATATGGCATGTGCGCGAGATGCTAAAGGTGTAGCAGTCGATACAGAGTCACGCATCTTATTCTTCAAGTTTTTCAATTGCTCAACAGTTTCCGATTGTAATAATACAGCACGATGTGGATCTTTGATGTGAACATTTTGCTGATAATCTATTTCTTTCCTATACATTTGATTTGCAAGAGGTTGCTTTACTTGCTGCATGGCAGTCAATTGTACATATTCATCCTGAGGAATAACAATCATGCGAGAATAAGAACTCATAGTTTGTAGATAATCATGGGAGTTTTCAAAATATCACTTCGAAATCTAAATTCTTCCGGACACTCTTGCGTAAAGTCAATGAATAAGTAACCGTATGGTTTTTCAGTAGCTGCTTGAAAAATTTCAATTAAGGCTTTTGATCCTCTGGGTGCAACTTGTCGCGCTAAAATTTCAAATTGACTTTTATCTCGCGGATTCTTGAAAATAGCATAATAGTGTGTATTCAGGTTTCGTGTACGAGCTTCTTTTCCATCAGGAAACAAATTTTGTGTAATATAGATGATAAAACACCTTTTATGGTGTGCTGCGCGAGTGAACATATCTGTAACATCTTTTGAATTCTTACTTTCTTTTAATAAATCATCCAATACAACAACATCATTAGACTGAAGTTTATCCACTGGAATAATTCCTTCATGTCGAATAAAGTTGCGACTTTGCAATTCCTGAAACAGCGACGGTTGATAAATACCATAACACCAAATCACTCGATTGATAGGTTCCTTAAACAACTCCCTTCTTTTATCCAATAAATTCAGCGTGAAAACAGTTTTACCTGCATGAGATGGACCTGATACAGTCAGAACTTTATCACATTGAAGTCTGAAATCCATTTTATTACTTTGAGACTCAACATTTGCATAATTAACGCTTAGAGCCAAAGATATTTCCCAATAGGTTGCCCACGGCAGGAGCTATCATTGGAAGTATTGCTGAAAGGAAACCGCCCTTTTGTGTTAGAGTTTTCCTCTTTCTTTGAAGGGCGACTTTAGGATTGGAGATGAAACGCAATTTCGTAGCATATCGCTTAAGTAACTTTCGTTGTTTTGGCGCTAATTTCTTCGTCCTCAACTTCCTCACATGAGAAATAATTTCACAAATGAATTTATCGTTAGCATGTCGTATAGCATTGTATCGCTGATTTGCTTTCATTCGTCGGAGAGCTTGAATGGCTGAAGAAAACTTTTGACTTTTACGTTTCGTCATTTTACGTTTCGCCATTTTCCGTGTTAGTCTTTGCTAAAACCTATCTTTACCACATTTGCATAGGTACTAACTATTGCGACATAAGTGACACTCGAAATGAGCAATGTCACAGTGGTTACATTGGCAAAGTTGAATGCAATTACGTATGAAACAGCGTTGACAAAAAGCATGCTTACATCTCTTGAAGATGCGCTTTTCATTTCCATCCTTTCGCTTACATACATCGCAACACATAGTTTCACCGTTACTGATGTCTATAGCAAGTCTTTTGAAGATATGAATTTGCTAGCCTTTTCTAAATAATAGACGCATGTACAGAAGGAATATACTTCGAGAGTGAGCAGACATAGCTCGAAAACCAGTTGTGCTACAATCAAGTACCACTGCATTTTCAATTTTTCTTTATGGAAAGTTGAATGTGAATATCTGAAATCGCTTCAATCACTAGACTGCTACCATGATGGTTAAATGCGTTAAGACGTTCAGCAATTTTTATCATATGTCTTTTAAAAAATTCTTCGGGGTGATCTACCACTTCCATTGAATAAGAAGCAAAATGGAAAGAGCGACTTTCCACCTCTTCCTTTCCAAAATGACTAAACTTAATTTTCGCAACTAATCGCGCCATGACAATGCTATCAGAGAATGTATTCATTAACTCTAGAAATAGAGTGCTAGCATCATCGACCACTGCTTCGATGTCGGTCTCATCTTTATGAAAATTTATCACATAATCTTGAACAGCTCCTTTTAAACTTTGCCTATGAAAACGTAATGTTCCGCAGTCGTTTGAGAAAGACATGATCGCCCTTTAACTAACCCATCCATTGCATGAAAACAACAACTCTTCTCATAGTAACATTTATTGAATAACGGTAACAAGCATGCATTATAAATCAATGGTTTGAAAGAGATAAAATAGATACAGCTGATAACTATCATACAGCGAGCAATGATAACCATACAGGACTTTGGCAGTGTTGAGGTAAGGAGGAAAGAAGCATTGGTTATGAACGTAGCTACTACAACGAACAGACAAAATAGGAACACACAAATCCTTAAAACGTTTCGTGACTTCATGATAATGTTGATTCACTCTACTATCCCAAGGCGGGAGCAAAATATCATCAATGATTAGATTGGGAAATACTTTCCTCTCCTTACCAGGATTATTACAAAAGATGCGTATAACATTGAAAGCAGCTAACCATCGTTTAAAGTCAATAAGAAGAGCACTTTCACAAGAAAAGCCATAGTCTTGCAAATATTTCAGATTAAGTCCATGAATGTGTTTTCTCGCCCATTGATCAACATTGGGATCGCAGTTGGCATGTTGATGATAGACACTAACAATCTGATATGTCCAATTGTTCATAGCAATAGCACTGAGCTCCTGTACAGGTTCACCCTCACAATCCATAAAAATGATGATAGAAGCCTAAAACGGAAATTTACACATCTAAGGAAACGTTCTATAACATATTACAAAATGAAGAATTACATCGATGCTTTTCACGACAAAATACACAAATGATATGATGGCAACGAAGAAGTAAAATGTATCTAATAAGACCACGTCTACGACACTCAAAGCACATAAGCGAATTGTCATAGGGTAGAGTTAGGAAAGGACTAGTAATTCTCCTTCTTTGATTTGCGTTTTGATGTAGCATTCTTCTCCGACTTGCGCTTCGTACCACTGCTGTTAAGGATTTGATCAATTATGTCGTCCACGTTGGGTGGTTTCGGAATATATAGGATGGATTCCATATGCATGGAGAGAGAGGCTATTTTATTATCCTTGTGTCGACCATAATATAGCCCATTCACTTTGAAAAGGATATCCCAAGTACCTTCTCCGAGCTCATCACATCTGATGGGTATTGAATGATCTCCATCCTTCTTATAGTAAGTACACCAATGTGATACCGGTAGGCAAATGTGATTACCATCCCAAATCTTTCTATAGGGAGTATCCTTGTCATCTCTCGCCTTCCACTCTTGAGCAAGAGGAGTAGGAATGTCCATATTTAATGTCACGTACTCCTCAATAATATCAAGTTGGTGGCGAATGTACGGACTCACGGGGATCAGTATGTAGTCCCCATACTGATTGTGCATTATCTTGACATCCGTGGAAGGGAGCATTCCCGTTTGGAGTACTACGCTATGATCATCATAACGCAAGGCTTGTTTAAATTTACGCTGTAGCGGTGTAGGATTATGTACCTTGGTTGTTTCTTCCACTGGTCTCAGTTGTAGATGATCTGACCGTAGCGAACCTTGTAGATTCTGACCGCCATTTTGTCCTACTAGTGCAGCAGATGGAGTAGATGCCTGAAAATGAAAAAAGATTGTATTAAGTTTACGTTCAAGGGAGGAGAGGGAGGGAAGTAGCGACTTACCATTTTAGTTGGATAATAGAACAGGGAACTAGAGAGAGAGAAAATGTGCGTCCGTCACTCGTGTGATTCAACGATGGAATGATTCTCACTGTGGAAGGCTCGCTATTTATAAAGAAATGCTTGATTCTCATTGGATGATGATCCTCATTGGACAATAACATCAAGCTGATTCGAAATCTGGCCTCCGTTTTCCCATCCGAGCCTTCGTTTTGGTGCTACAACCCAAAACGTCCCAAATTCTAACTCTGTCGTTTTTCGCCAATGTCCCAAAATCTTAAATGGCGTCTCACATCTAAACGAAGACAGATAGGAACAAGCCGATTCTTTCACTGAATTTGTCTCACTCTTAGCTTTCAAACGAGCTATCGCACGACAAAATCCGTCCACTGGAAGCCAAAATCGAAGCAAGCTGTCCAGAGGGGGGGGACGTCAGTGAAATTTCAAAATTTGATGAAAAATGTTTTGGTGACGGTCCCAGGTCGAAATTCCACACTTTGGAAAATTTTCAAAATTTTACCATACAAAGTCACTCTGACACTTAGGATTTTTTCAGGTAAGCGAGCTCCGACCTAAAATCTTGTAACCGCTCTAACTTTTGAACGAAGACAGATAGGAACAAGCCGATTCTTTCACTGAATTTGTCTCACTCTTAGCTTTCAAACGAGCTATCGCACGACAAAATCCGTCCACTGGAAGCCAAAATCGAAGCAAGCTGTGCAGAGGGGGGGGGACGTCAGCGAAAATTTTTCTCTCCGATTGACTTGAAACTCACCCTACCGATGCAGAATTTCACGCTGAATCCGAATCTGGCCTCCGTTTTCTCATCCGATGCTTCGTTTTGGCTCTACAGTAGGCAGCCATCGCAAAAATTCTAACTCTGTCGTTTTTTCGAAAAATGTTGAAAATTTTTTCTCTCCGATTGACTTGAAACTCACCATACAGATAAAGAATTTCACGCTGATTCCAAATCTGAAATCCGTTTTCCCATCCGATGCTTCGTTTTGAAGCTACAGCCCAAAACGTCCCAAATTCTAACTCTGTCGTTTTTCGCCAATGTCCCAAAATCTTAAATGGCGTCTCACATCTAAACGAAGACAGATAGGAACAAGCCGATTCTTTCAGTGAATTTGTCTCACTCTTAGCTTTCAAACGAGCTATGGCACGACAAAATCCGTCCACTGGAAGCCAAAATCGAAGCGAGCTGTCCAGAGGGGGGGGGACGTCAGCGAAAATTTTTTTCTCTCCGATTGACTTGAAACTCACCATACGATGCAGAATTTCACGCTGAATCCGAATCTGGCCTCCGTTTTCTCATCCGATGCTTCGTTTGGGCGCTACACACCAAAACGTCCCAAATTCTAACTCTGTTAAAATTTTGAAGAAAAATTTTTTCTCGTCGATTGCCTTGAAACTCACCCTACCGATGCAGAATTTTACGCTGAATCCGAATCTGGCAGCCATTTCACCATCCACGACAACCTAGACGGTCGCCCACGTCAACCTAGACGGTCGCCCACGTCAACCTAGACGGTCGCCCACGTCAACCTGGACGGTCGCCCACGTCAACCTGGCGGTCGGACCAACTCACCCGAGTCTCACACCATGTCGTTTTCGAGGGGGGGGGAGTCAGCGAACATGTTGTGAACGGGAACCCACCTGGCCGGCACACCACGACAGACCACAACCTCTGTCGTTCCAGAGGGGGGGGACTCAGACCCGAAGCACCACGGCGGCCGACCACGACACTCTACCGTTCCAGAGGGGGGGGGGCGCCGGTCGAGTGTTTGTCACTTGCTTACTACTCAATATTCGAAAGCATGGAAAGGTTTTGATAAATTGTTCATTCTCTAGAATGTAAAAATGAACAAATGGGAATCCTTCAAAGTAACAATGAATGCTGTAACAGATTTTCTTGGCATCTGATTTCAAGCTGGAGTCAATGCAATGTTCTGTAAAATCGACATTACAAGTTGCATATGTGTCTGTTTATACTATTGATAGATTATCGGGAGCGATATTTCAAAATGATGAAACGTTACAGAACGGTTTTAAAAGGATTTTCCTTCTTTGTCATCCTGTCGGTCGCAGCTTTTTGTAAAATTCACTATTGCTTTTTGAGTACATGGTCTTTGGGAACAAGGGGGGGCAACAATCCAGATCAAGAAATTGGCCTGATAAATATAAATGCCCAAATCAAAAAACATGAAAGTCCAGATCGGCACAATGATTGCATTTTGCCCCAACTAAGTTTCCCCCGGCGTGTGCCATAATTTCCATGACAATTTCCATTCTAGGACTTTCTAATGGTATTGATTAATTTCTATGCTCGCGACAGAGGTAAATATTTCATCATAGATTTTTTGGATGTTGCATGGAGATTTATCTAAACTACAGAAGCTGTCTTCTCAAAAACGAAGTTGGTTATTGATAGAATAAAATAATGAATAGTTTGATGATTTTTTTCATGCTGAAATAGATTGCTGAATGCACCGATTGCGGAGAGCGAGATTTCAATCAATCTTGACAGTACCGCTCGTGACAATTATCTTATAAAAATTAACGGATGACATAAATTTTGCCATTAAATTTTGAGCATCCCAGAAGACAATAATAATGAAGATTACAAAATTGAACGATTAGTTTAGAAAAAGCACGTCCAAACATTTTATCTGCACCGGAATCACAACGCAGAAGTTAAGCATGAATGTAAGATGAACGTTCAAACATCGGAGAGTACTATGTCTTGGGTAGCTATAGCCATAGAATCATGAAACAAGCTGTTTGTCACTTGAGGAAGAATCTTCCCTTACCTCAACGAGTATTTTCTCTGACTTAGCACAGGAAATGGAACTTCTTTTAGTCCCTTGCACATATATCCTACCCTACGTCAAACCCTCCTAACCCCCTCTAACACCCCCCTATAACAAAAACAAAACACTAAAAACGTAACCCCAGCGACCAACCCAAGAAACACACACCAACCCCCCCGACTTTGTCCTTGTAACAAAGGCCTAACAAAGACCAGGCCTCGCTTTGGCCTGAAGTAGTGTCTGTACATGAATTAGATTTTGTCTGTGTTGTAAGTTAAACAACTTGCAATTAATTGAAACTTATATAATAAGGTTTTTAGACTACTCTTTGTCATCTATGCAGACATATTTCATGCTCTTTAGCTAAACTTTAAGCTCTTTAACTTTATAGACTATTTATTATTATCATGGTCAATCGGCATAATTCGTCAAAAACTGATTTGAAACTTTCACTTCGGTGCAACCAAAAACTCCTGGTTTTGACCCACATATATTTTCGTGTTCATTATCGCAACTATTCGAAAAATAAAGGACTGTCGAATACACCAATATCTCAAAGAATTTAATTCGCTGTCAACCGAATCATCAAAGAAATGGAATATTATCCAGAGTCGCAAAACTGCCTCAAAGGCGATTGAGCGAGATTCGAAGACCTAAGAATCATGACTTATAGGCGAGCATTCAAGTGATGGATGGTCATCGAAACCAATGGACCTCACATGGGCCTGATTCGACATTAGATTCTAAATTAGAGGCATATTTCGTAATTCGAACGACGACCGTCGATAATCTCAACCTATATCGCAGCAGTTGCTGTCGTATGAGGTAAATCGGAGGTCAAGCGTGAAACATTTCATTCATTTATTTATGTGTTAATAAGGTGCTTCATCCACCAGATTCAAAAGAATTCAAAACATTTTGAAATAAGTTTTTTTTTTGCTAGAGTGGGCTTCAATGCTGATACATGGGGCTAATATAGCGCTAGTATTTACTAGCTGCTTTCATAGATTAATATTTACTTTCGAGGTTCTAGGATATAAAAAGCATGTTTTCTGAACAATTCAAAACAGATAGCATGAAGTTTTTCTATCACGTGCTTATCGTTTTTTTCTAATTTTTTTTATGACGGAATTTTGTAGAGTCTCTATTAGACTTAAACTTCTTGGCCTTAAAAGCATGTTCAAAGCGTGGGTTTAATGTAGGCCTTCTGTTAAAAAACAATATTTTGCAATCATGTTGATAAATCTGCAGTCATAAAATATAATAATGATAAAATACCGGGCATTCGCGGGAAAATCAGCTTTGAAGAAAACGAGGGTTTGAAACAATATGCAAAACACCTTTTTATAAAACCATATTAAAAAACTGATTGTAAAAGCTATTTTTGAAGCTGCTTCTATTCTGTCCCTCTCACAAACTCAGTAATTCAATTGTATATTGAAAACCTTGTTATCTAGAAAAGCAATGCATGAGGTAAGCTTTTCAAAGGCTATTCAAAGGCATCTCCACCTGCGGAGGTTCAAGAATTTGGCCAATGATTATCAAAGACAGTCTATAAACATGCTTTTCTCTGTCTCGAAGATGTGGGATATTGGCAGTATATTGCAATATGGATACTTGGTAACATCAGTTTTTCAACCATTTCAGAAACTTACACGAACTCCCTCAGATTTTTGTTTTGCACTAATTCTGTCACGGCAAGCATAACACTCAACTTTTCACACTGCCAAATATTCTACATCAATATAGAATATATACAAACATGCAAAATTTGATTGTGAGAAGTTCATTTTGAAAACTGAAAAGCGTTTTGCAACAAATTGTCATTATTTGTATAACTTTGCGTCACGAATTTCTATGCATACTAAATGAAGAGAATAGTTTCAATATGCTGCTCACGTTGATTAAGGTAAATATTCGCATAAAATTCATGCACCGGTAATCGACAAATTTAGAAATTGGCAATATTTGAATTTTTAACCCGATAATTCATTGTGCAAGAGTTCATGATGATTTTCATCTGTGATGCATCACTGAAAGAATTCAAGCGTCGACTTCGATGAGCTTCTTTGTGACTGACGTTTGACTATATATTCCTTTAACCTTCTGTGGTCTGAGAAAAATTATCACTGCTTGCTGTGGGACTTATCCCAGTAAACATTGTGACGTCATTGTGACGTCCCATTGATGTCATCATGCGTCTGAGACGTCTATGACCAGAACGGGATGTCACAGTGACCTCCAATCAAAGACGTCAGAATGACCGCCTGTGTATGACGTCACTGTGACATCCAAAGTGTGACCACAAACATGATCAATGAGCCACAACCACGGTAAGTTACAAAATTATGACGTTTACGCTATGATAAATGATTTCCACTTAACTGCACTAAGTTTTGGGACTATCTTTTTTAATTTCCATTCTCGAAACTCTCGCTCGTCTGCACTCCACTTTATCTCTCTCCTCGCTTTTCTTGATACTTTTCCTCTGATAATAATTCTCTGTCATAGCCCTAATTTCTCTTCTTCTTTCCACGTATTCTCTTTCTCCCTAAGTCTATTCATCTCTCAAACTCAATTCTTTTCTTCCTCCTCTTCTATTTCTCCCACACCTCTTCATTTTTCTTCTCTTGTTCCAATTCATCATTTCTCTTCTTCTTCCATAATCTCTTCTCATTCTCCTTTTTTTCCTCCTCATCCTTTCTCTTGATTTTATCATTCTACCTCCTCTACTCTGTCTCCTCATTTCTCTTCCCGTTTTATTCTTCTGTTTCCTTATCAGCACTCCTCGTTTTCTTCTTCTATTTCTTATTCTCCCATCAATCTGTTTTCTGCTTTGTTTTTATCTAAAATCGATGTATCTTCGAAAATAACATAATGCAAAAAGTTCATCACTAATTTCTACCCATGCATTTCTTTTATTAATAGGATTCATGTTTATCGCAGGGCAATTTGGATGGACATCCCAATTTTGCGATGTGTAGTATGGAAAGTAGACTACAATTGCCAATAGTTCAATATCATAATTCAAAACGGAATCTTTTTTTCCGGATTCATTCGTGCCCGTACCTTCAACGATGCATGGAATGGACAGTCGTGTCTTTCGATGATTTACAAGGCATTCCCCCAGCGTTGGCGGTCACGGTTCATTAAGTGCAGCCCATCGTTATTTCAGTTCTGAATTAGCTAGGATGCAATGAGGGTATGGAGAGGATACGAAAACTGCGCACAGATTATTTCCCTACTGCCGCGCTGGGCGTTGACCTTCAATCAACGCGTCACTATCGATAATCACATGAACAGCGAGAGGAAACGTGCAAGCAGTCCTTTCATTTCATTCCATGTTACTCGCACTGCGCATCGAACGTGATTCATGTCTGCGATACGGTTTTACGTGATATATAAAGTCTAACGACTTATCTTAGACCAAAACTTTCTTAAACGAACGCCTCGAGCACCTTTCCTTTGGACATTTGGAGGAACTTAAATCCGCCAGCCCATATTCGACCTCCACAATCATTTCATAGATCATTTATATCTATTTTTGAAGTTGCAGACCAGCAGTTGAATCGACTTAAGCTTTTTGCCTTTAACCATCTTACAAAACATCTTGTGATTGGTTCACCCTCATAGTTTAGTGACTTTGACTTTTATTCTCCTACATTAGTCGCTGAATAACCAGGCCTTCGAATGTCATCTCGTGATCTCTGACAAGAAAATAGTCAAATGCAGTACAACAAAATGATTGATATCATCAATTGCCGGAGTTTACAGGTGAGATGTCTACTCTTTTCATTTTCTTATTAAGTTTTTAAGGTGAATTAACTATATACGCACTGGATTTAGTTATAAGCTTATTTATCACGAAATTTTATAAATGGTTGAAGCTAATTCATGAAATCGAGCACAAAATAAAAGAAAAATTATTTTTGTCCATAAACACATGGCATCATCTGATATCAATTAATTTGTTTTTAAAAAAACAAATTTCTTGGCCTCTCGAATTGGAATCAGGATTAATTCCGCCTGCCGGATATTCATAAGATGGAGGAAGGGGAGAAAGTAAGAGGAGGGATTAGAAAGGTAAAATATTAAGTTTGGGGGGAAAGATAAATTTACCATAAATTAGAGGCTTTACATACATTGTTGCCATGCTTAAAAAGGAACGCTTGCTATTCGAACATTTTCATCTCCTGTTTATTGAAACTGTTTGGGTTGTGATCATTAATAAAATTACTCAAAGTTTTCTGCAAAATATCCTGAACGTTTGTACCATAGGATTATAAAATGAACAATGCGATAGGCAATACCATTTTGACGATCAAAATGTTGTGATTGTGCATTGATTTTTTTTACGTAAGTGAATAATTTGAATGTACTGTAACAATGTAATAATGTAAGAATAGTACAGGTATCTAAGCTTATTAAGCAAATCTAGATAATGATTATGATTCTACGATTATACAGTATTTGAAATAATTGGACGATTGTACGCAAACCATATATCAGTTTGCAATATCGGTATGCATTTCACATACATAAGGTATTTTGTTGAATAATATTCAAATAAGCTTATTTTGTTGAATGTTATCAATTATTGCCGAAAATGGAATGAATTAATAATTTGCTTTTGCTCATGGATGTATCTGGGGGGGGGGGGGGGGGGGGATGCAATGTATTTTTTGGCTACTAGATGTTGCTATAGCAACACATTATGGTCTACATTGAATAATAGGTCCTATATCTCGATTTAATTAGTAATAAAAACGTTAATTTTTCGTCATTTATGTTGTAAATAGAAACAAAGACGTTTTTATTATTTTGATGATTATTATGATGTCCTAAAAAAATGATTCCCCTTTACTTAGTTTATAAATAAAAGCCACTAAATTCATTTTGATTTAAAATTAAAAACTAATTCTTGCATCAATGGCATTTCTTCCAGTCTTATTCAAGTGCAAACATGCAGGAATTGAATATATAAATACAAAATCTGAAAATCATACTTCGTACAAGCAATGAAATCTATGAACAAAAAGATTGTTCATAGATGTATTACTGCAGAAGTATTTAGATTTTAGATTTTTGTTATTTTATATTCAGTCCACGTTTGCACTTGAATAAGGAGTGGGCGACAAGACATTGTGCAAGAATTAGTTTTTAAATTTTATCCAAAATAAATCCTAGTGGCTTTATTTATAAACTAAGTAAAGGGGAATCATTTTTTAGACATCATAATTATCATCAAATAATAAACGTTTTGTTCTATTTACAACATAATGCGAAACATAACGTTTTATTATAATTAAATCGAATATAGGCCTATTTCATGTAGACCATAATGTGTTGCTATAGCAACATCTAGTAGCAAAAAATACATTGCATCCGATACATCCATGAGCAAAAGCAAATTATTTATTCATTCATTTTCGCAATAATTGATAACATTCAACAAAATAAGCTTATTTGAATATTATTCAACAAAACTTATGTATGTGAATGCATTACGATATTGCAAACTGATATATGTGACGTACAATCGTCCAATTATTCAAATACTGTATAATCGTAGAATCATAATCATTATCTAGATTTGCTTAATAAGCTTAGATACCTGTACTATTCTTACATTATTACATTGTTACAGTACATTCAAATTATTCACTTACGTAAAAAAAATCAATGCACAATCACAACATTTTGATCGTCAAAATGGTTGCCTATGCATTGTCATTTATAATCCTATGGTACAAACTTCAGTATTTTGCAGAAAACTTTGAGTATTTTATTAATGATCACACAACAGTTCAATAACAGGAAGATGAAAATGTTCGAATAGCAGCGTTCCTTTTTAAGCATGGCAAAATGTATGTAAAGCCTCTAATTATGGTAAATTATCTTCGGCAGGAGGAATTAATCTGATTCCAATTCGAGAGCCAAGAAATTTGAAACAAATTAATTGATATCAGATGATGCCATGTTTTATGGACAAAAATAATTTTTCTTTTATTTTTGCGATTTCATGAATTAGCTTCAACATTTATAATAATTTCGTGAAAATAAGCTTATAACTAACCAGTGCGTATATAGGTTAAGTCACTTAAACTTAATTAAAGAAATGAAAAAGTAACACTCTACTTAAATCACCTGCAATTGATATACATTCTGTTTGTTGTACTCATTAGACGATTTCTTGTCAAGATCAATATGACAGTCATCCTGTTTCTGCGTCGAATTAAGATAAAGTCAATCACTAAATATATATCCATATATCACAAAATGTTTTGTAAATGTAAAGCAAAAGCTGAGTCGTCCCAAACTGCTCTGGGCTGCAACTTCAAAATAATAAAATATCAGTAGTAGTTACGATATGTGCGGTTTTAATTCCTACAAATGTCAAAAATTCTCAGCGTCGTTTAAGAAATTGGTGCAATCGAACGTATATACACTAAAAACCGGATCGCAACATGAAGCACTTCGATGCGCATGCAGTAACTTAATGAAATGAAGGACGCTTGCACGTTTCCTCTCCTTCATTGATTATCGATAGAAGCGTTATTGAAGGTAACCCCAGCGGCAGTAGGAAATACTCGTGCGCAGTTTCTCCTCTAATCAAATAAATACTAGCTGCACTTAATGACGTACCGCCAACGCGGGATCTTGTAAATCAATCGAAAGACAGACTCCTTCCATGATCGAGTACCACGAATGAATCCGAAAAAAAGATCCTTGAATTATATATTAACAATTGCAAATTGATTCAATCCAACTACCAATCGCAAAATTGGGATTCATCAAATCCCTCATAACATGAAATCCATTAATAAAAAAATCATGTAAAATTAGTATAATTTTTGCATTATTAGTTTCAAATACATCATGAATAAAACAAAGCTGAAAACAATTATGAATTAAGAAATAGAATAAGAAACTAGGAGCTGATAAGAAACAAAAATAAAAGAAAGAAAATAGACAATAAGAAAGAAGATATATCAAAGAAAGGAGAGAGGATAAATGAAATAAAATATTGATAAATAATGAGATATTAACAGAAATTAATAAAGGTATAGAAATGAATTTTAATATTGTAGATGAATAAAAATAGAGAAAAAATGAAAGAAGAAAAATTTTAGCTAACAGAGAATTTTGTCAAGAAAATATCAAAAAACGAGAAGAGATAAATGATAGAAGACGAAGTTCGAGAATGAAAAAAAAAATAGCCCAAAACGAGTGCAGTTAATAATCATTATCATAGCGAAACGTCTTAATTTTTAAACTTACCTTTGTGCTCAGTGATCATTTTGTGTCACACTTTGATCACATGTCTCATACCACGCCTTTCTAACGTCTTGATGAGGCCACTGTGACAGCCCTCTTCAACGTCTCAACGCATGATGACAGCAATGACTCACAATACTCACAATTACTGATAATCCCCACAAGCAATAATTTTTCCTCAACCACAAATTAAAAATATAACTATCAAAAAACGTCATTCACAAAAGCCATCGGAAGTCGAATACCTGTGAATTCCTTTCATGAGGCAGCACAGATAAAAGCATCATAACTCTTGCAAAATGAATTATCGGTTAGAAAATTCAAATGATGAGCAATTTCTAAATTGTCATTACCGTGCAATGAATGTTATGCAAAATTTACCTTAAGAGCAACGTGAGCACATTTGAAACTAATCTCTTCATTTATATCATAGAAAATTCGGACGCAAAGTTATGACAAATAATACAATTTGTTGCAGAACGCTTTTCATTTTTTCAAAAATGAACTTCTCACAATCAAAGTTTCATTTTTATATATTCTATAGTGATAGAAGATTTGCATGTGAAAAGTTGAGTTATGCTGCCGTGAACCAGAATTGTGCAACAAAAAACTGAGGGAGTATCGTGTAAGTACTGAAATGGTGAAAACTGATGTTACAGTATCCATATTGCAATAGCTGCCAATATCCACACATCCGTTCGGAAAGAGAAAGCTTTTATAAGACTGTCTTGAATATCATTGTTGGGCCAAATTTCTTGACCTCCGCAGGTGAGATGCCTTTGAATAGCCTGTGAAAAGTATTTTAAAATTATAAAACCTTCAATGCATTGCTTTTTCTAGATAACAAGGTTTTCAATATCAATTGAATTACTGATTATGTGAGAGGGACAGAAAAGAGCAGCTTCAAAAATGCTTTTACAATCAGTTTTTTAATATGGTTTTATACAAGGTGTTTTGCATATAGTTTCAAACCCTGGTTTTTCTCTAGAAGCTGAATTTTCCCCCGCGAATCCGGTAGTTTATCATATTATTTTATGACTGCAGATTTATCAACATGATTGCAAAATATTTTTTTTAACAAAGTCCTACATAAAACCACGCTTTGAACATGCTTTTTTAAGGCCAAGAAGTTTAAGTCTAATAAGAGACTCTACAAAAATTCCGTCATAAAAAAATTAGAGAAAAACGAAAGCACGTGATAGAAACTTCATGCTATCTGTTTTGAAATTGTTCAGAAAACATGCTTTTTATATCCTAGAACTCAAAGTAATATATAATCTATGAAGCACTAGTAAATACTGCGTAGCCCATGTATCAGCATTGAAGCCCAGCTAGCAAAAAAACTATTTCAAAATGTTTGAATTCTTTTGAACTGGTGAAGCACCTTATTAACACATAAATAAATGAATGAAATGTTTCACGTTGACACGATTACCTCATCGACAGCACTGCTGCGATATAGGTTGAGATATCGACGGTCGTCGAATTACGAAATATGCCTCTAATTTAGAATCTAATTCGAATCAGGCCATGGAGACCATTGGTCGATGACCATCATCACTTGCAGCTTCCCTATAAGTCATGATTCTTAGGTCTTCGATCGCTCATCGCCTTTGAGCAGTTGCGACCTCTGGATAATATTCCATTTCTTTGATGATTCGGTTGACAGCGATAAATTCTTTGAGATATTGGTGTATTCGACAGTCCTTTATTTTTCGAAGTAGCGATAATGACACGAAAATATATGTGGGTCAAACCAGGAGTTGGTTGCACCGAAGTGAAATTTCAAATCAGTTTTTGACGAATTATGCCGATGACCATGATATAATATATAGTCTATAAAGTTAAAGAGCTTAAAGTTTAGCTAAAGAGCTGAAATATGTCTGCATAGATGACAAAGAGTAGTCTAAAAACTATTATATAAGTTTCAATTATTTAAGTTGTTTAACTTACAACACAGACAAAATTAATTCATGTACAGACACTACTTCAGGCCAAAGCGAGGCCTGGTCTTGTAGGCCTTAGTACAAGGACAAAGGCGGGGGGGGGGTAGATATATGTGCAAGGACTAAAGAAGTTCCATTTCCTGTCCTAAGTCAGAGAAATACTCGTTGAGGTAAGGGAAGATTCTTCCTCAAGTGACAAAAGCTTGTTCATGATTCTATGGCTATAGCTACCCAAGACATAGTACTCTCCGATGTTGACGTTCATCTTACATTATGCTTAACTTCTGCGTTGTGATTCCGGTGCAGATAAAATGTTTGGTGTGCTTTTTCTAAACTAATCGTTCAATTTTGTAATCTTCATTATTATTGTCTTCTGGGATGCCAAATTTAATGGCAAAATTTATGTCATCCGTAATTTTATAAGATAATGTCACGAGCGGTACTGTCAAGATTGATTGAAATCTCGCTCTCGCAATCGGTGCATTCAGCAATCTATTCAAGCATGAAAAAATCATCAACTATTCATTATTTATCTATCACTTCGTTTTTGAGAAGACAGCTTCTGTAGTTTAGATAAAATATCCATGCAACCTCAAAAAATCTATGATGAAATATTTACCTCTGTCGCGAGCATAGAAATTAACAATACCATAGAAAGTCCTAGAATGGAAATTGCATGGAAATTATGGCACACGCCGGGGGAACTTAGTTGGGGCAAAATGCAAATTGTGCGATCTGACTTTCATGTTTTTTGATTGGCATTTATATTTATCAGGCCAATTCTTGATCTGGATTGTTGCCCCTTGTCCAAAGACCATGTACTCAAAAGCAATAGTGAATTTACAAAATGCTGCGCCGACAGGATGACAAAGAAGGAAATCCTTTTAAACGTTCTGTACGTTCATCATTTTGAAATATCGCTCCGATAATCTATCAATAGTATAATCAGACACATATGCAACTTGTAATGTCGATTTACAGAACATGCATTGCTCCAGCTTGAAATCAGATGCCAAGAAATCTTACAGCATTCATTTTACTTTGAAGGATTCCCATGTTCATTATATTTGAACAATTTTCAAAACCTTTCCATGCTTTCGAATATGAGTAGTAAGCAAGTGACAAACACTCGACCGGCGCCCCCCCCCCCCTCTGGAACGGTAGAGTGTCGTGGTCGGCCGCCGTGGTGCTTCGTGTCTGAGTCCCCCCCCTCTGGAACGACAGAGGTTGTGGTCTGTCGTGGTGTGCCGGCCGGGTGGGTTTACGTTCACAACATGTTCGCTGACTCCCCCCCCCCTCGAAAACGACAGAGTGTGAGACTCGGGTGAGTTGGTCCGACCGCCTGGTTGACGTGGGCGACCGTCCAGGTTGACGTGGGCGACCGTCTAGGTTGACGTGGGCGACCGTCTAGGTTGACGTGGGCGACCGTCTAGGTTGTCGTGGATGGTGAAATGGCTGCCAGATTCGGATTCAGCGTAAAATTCTTCATCGGTAGGGTGAGTTTCAAGGCAATCGACGAGAAAAAATTTTTCTTCAAAATTTTAACAGAGTTAGAATTTGGGACGTTTTGGTGTGTAGCGCCCAAACGAAGCATCGGATGAGAAAACGGAGGCCAGATTCGGATTCAGCGTGAAATTCTGCATCGGTAGGGTGAGTTTCAAGTCAATCGGAGAGAAAAAATTTTCGCTGACGTCCCCCCCCCTCTGGACAGCTTGCTTCGATTTTGGCTTCCAGTGGACGGATTTTGTCGTGCGATAGCTCGTTTGAAAGCTAAGAGTGAGACAAATTCACTGAAAGAATCGGCTTGTTCCTATCTGTCTTCGTTTAGATGTGAGACGCCATTTAAGATTTTGGGACATTGGCGAAAAACGACAGAGTTAGAATTTGGGACGTTTTGGGCTGTAGCTTCAAAACGAAGCATCGGATGGGAAAACGGATTTCAGATTTGGAATCAGCGTGAAATTCTTTATCTGTATGGTGAGTTTCAAGTTAATCGGAGAGAAAAAATTTTCAACATTTTTCGAAAAAACGACAGAGTTAGAATTTTTGCGATGGCTGCCTACTGTAGAGCCAAAACGAAGCATCGGATGAGAAAACGGAGGCCAGATTCGGATTCAGCGTGAAATTCTGCATCGGTAGGGTGAGTTTCAAGTCAATCGGAGAGAAAAATTTTCGCTGACGTCCCCCCCCCTCTGGACAGCTTGCTTCGATTTTGGCTTCCAGTGGACGGATTTTGTCGTGCGATATCTCGTTTGAAAGCTAAGAGTGAGACAAATTCAGTGAAAGAATCGGCTTGTTCCTATCTGTCTTCGTTCAAAAGTTAGAGCGGTTACAAGATTTTAGGTCGGAGCTCGCTTACCTGAAAAAATCCTAAGTGTCAGAGTGACTTTGTATGGTTAAAATTTTGAAAATTTTCCAAAGTGTGGAATTTCGACCTGGGACCGTCACCAAAACATTTTTCATCAAATTTTGAAATTTCACTGACGTCCCCCCCCCTCTGGACAGCTTGCTTCGATTTTGGCTTCTAGTGGACGGATTTTGTCGTGCGATAGCTCGTTTGAAAGCTAAGAGTGAGACAAATTCAGTGAAAGAATCGGCTTGTTCCTATCTGTCTTCGTTTAGATGTGAGACGCCATTTAAGATTTTGGGACATTGGCGAAAAACGACAGAGTTAGAATTTGGGACGTTTTGGGCTCCAGCGTCAGAACGAAGCATTGGATGGGAAAACGGAGGCCAGATTTGGAATCAGCTTGATGTTATTGTCCAATGAGGATCATCATCCAATGAGAATCAAGCATTTCTTTATAAATAGCGAGCCTTCCACAGTGAGAATCATTCCATCGTTGAATCACACGAGTGACGGACGCACATTTTCTCTCTCTCTAGTTCCCTGTTCTATTATCCAACTAAAATGGTAAGTCGCTACTTCCCTCCCTCTCCTCCCTTGAACGTAAACTTAATACAATCTTTTTTCATTTTCAGGCATCTACTCCATCTGCTGCACTAGTAGGACAAAATGGCGGTCAGAATCTACAAGGTTCGCTACGGTCAGATCATCTACAACTGAGGCCAGTGGAAGAAACAACCAAGGTACATAATCCTACACCGCTACAGCGTAAATTTAAACAAGCCTTGCGTTATGATGATCATAGCGTAGTACTCCAAACGGGAATGCTCCCTTCCACGGATGTCAAGATAATGCACAATCAGTATGGGGACTACATACTGATCCCCGTGAGTCCGTACATTCGCCACCAACTTGATATTATTGAGGAGTACGTGACATTAAATATGGACATTCCTACTCCTCTTGCTCAAGAGTGGAAGGCGAGAGATGACAAGGATACTCCCTATAGAAAGATTTGGGATGGTAATCACATTTGCCTACCGGTATCACATTGGTGTACTTACTATAAGAAGGATGGAGATCATTCAATACCCATCAGATGTGATGAGCTCGGAGAAGGTACTTGGGATATCCTTTTCAAAGTGAATGGGCTATATTATGGTCGACACAAGGATAATAAAATAGCCTCTCTCTCCATGCATATGGAATCCATCCTATATATTCCGAAACCACCCAACGTGGACGACATAATTGATCAAATCCTTAACAGCAGTGGTACGAAGCGCAAGTCGGAGAAGAATGCTACATCAAAACGCAAATCAAAGAAGGAGAATTACTAGTCCTTTCCTAACTCTACCCTATGACAATTCGCTTATGTGCTTTGAGTGTCGTAGACGTGGTCTTATTAGATACATTTTACTTCTTCGTTGCCATCATATCATTTGTGTATTTTGTCGTGAAAAGCATCGATGTAATTCTTCATTTTGTAATATGTTATAGAACGTTTCCTTAGATGTGTAAATTTCCGTTTTAGGCTTCTATCATCATTTTTATGGATTGTGAGGGTGAACCTGTACAGGAGCTCAGTGCTATTGCTATGAACAATTGGACATATCAGATTGTTAGTGTCTATCATCAACATGCCAACTGCGATCCCAATGTTGATCAATGGGCGAGAAAACACATTCATGGACTTAATCTGAAATATTTGCAAGACTATGGCTTTTCTTGTGAAAGTGCTCTTCTTATTGACTTTAAACGATGGTTAGCTGCTTTCAATGTTATACGCATCTTTTGTAATAATCCTGGTAAGGAGAGGAAAGTATTTCCCAATCTAATCATTGATGATATTTTGCTCCCGCCTTGGGATAGTAGAGTGAATCAACATTATCATGAAGTCACGAAACGTTTTAAGGATTTGTGTGTTCCTATTTTGTCTGTTCGTTGTAGTAGCTACGTTCATAACCAATGCTTCTTTCCTCCTTACCTCAACACTGCCAAAGTCCTGTATGGTTATCATTGCTCGCTGTATGATAGTTATCAGCTGTATCTATTTTATCTCTTTCAAACCATTGATTTATAATGCATGCTTGTTACCGTTATTCAATAAATGTTACTATGAGAAGAGTTGTTGTTTTCATGCAATGGATGGGTTAGTTAAAGGGCGATCATGTCTTTCTCAAACGACTGCGGAACATTACGTTTTCATAGGCAAAGTTTAAAAGGAGCTGTTCAAGATTATGTGATAAATTTTCATAAAGATGAGACCGACATCGAAGCAGTGGTCGATGATGCTAGCACTCTATTTCTAGAGTTAATGAATACATTCTCTGATAGCATTGTCATGGCGCGATTAGTTGCGAAAATTAAGTTTAGTCATTTTGGAAAGGAAGAGGTGGAAAGTCGCTCTTTCCATTTTGCTTCTTATTCAATGGAAGTGGTAGATCACCCCGAAGAATTTTTTAAAAGACATATGATAAAAATTGCTGAACGTCTTAACGCATTTAACCATCATGGTAGCAGTCTAGTGATTGAAGCGATTTCAGATATTCACATTCAACTTTCCATAAAGAAAAATTGAAAATGCAGTGGTACTTGATTGTAGCACAACTGGTTTTCGAGCTATGTCTGCTCACTCTCGAAGTATATTCCTTCTGTACATGCGTCTATTATTTAGAAAAGGCTAGCAAATTCATATCTTCAAAAAGACTTGCTATAGACATCAGTAACGGTGAAAACTATGTGTTGCGATGTATGTAAGCGAAAGGATGGAAATGAAAAAGCGCATCTTCAAGAGATGTAAGCATGCTTTTTGTCAACGCTGTTTCATACGTAATTGCATTCAACTTTGCCAATGTAACCACTACATTGCTCATTTCGAGTGTCACTTATGTCGCAATAGTTAGTACCTATGCAAATGTGGTAAAGATAGGTTTTAAGCAAAGACTAACACGGAAAATGGCGAAACGTAAAATGACGAAACGTAAAAGTCAAAAGTTTTCTTCAGCCATTCAAGCTCTCCGACGAATGAAAGCAAATCAGCGATACAATGCTATACGACATGCTAACGATAAATTCATTTGTGAAATTATTTCTCATGTGAGGAAGTTGAGGACGAAGAAATTAGCGCCAAAACAACGAAAGTTACTTAAGCGATATGCTACGAAATTGCGTTTCATCTCCAATCCTAAAGTCGCCCTTCAAAGAAAGAGGAAAACTCTAACACAAAAGGGCGGTTTCCTTTCAGCAATACTTCCAATGATAGCTCCTGCCGTGGGCAACCTATTGGGAAATATCTTTGGCTCTAAGCGTTAATTATGCAAATGTTGAGTCTCAAAGTAATAAAATGGATTTCAGACTTCAATGTGATAAAGTTCTGACTGTATCAGGTCCATCTCATGCAGGTAAAACTGTTTTCACGCTGAATTTATTGGATAAAAGAAGGGAGTTGTTTAAGGAACCTATCAATCGAGTGATTTGGTGTTATGGTATTTATCAACCGTCGCTGTTTCAGGAATTGCAAAGTCGCAACTTTATTCGACATGAAGGAATTATTCCAGTGGATAAACTTCAGTCTAATGATGTTGTTGTATTGGATGATTTATTAAAAGAAAGTAAGAATTCAAAAGATGTTACAGATATGTTCACTCGCGCAGCACACCATAAAAGGTGTTTTATCATCTATATTACACAAAATTTGTTTCCTGATGGAAAGAAGCTCGTACACGAAACCTGAATACACACTATTATGCTATTTTCAAGATCCGCGAGATAAAAGTCAATTTGAAATTTTAGCGCGACAAGTTGCACCCAGAGGATCAAAAGCCTTAATTGAAATTTTTCAAGCAGCTACTGAAAAACCATACGTTACTTATTCATTGACTTTACGCAAGAGTGTCCGGAAGAATTTAGATTTCGAAGTGATATTTTGAAAACTCCCATGATTATCTACAAACTATGAGTTCTTATTCTCGCATGATTGTTATTCCTCAGGATGAATATGTACAATTGACTGCCATGCAGCAAGTAAAGCAACCTCTTGCAAATCAAATGTATAGGAAAGAAATAGATTATCAGCAAAATGTTCACATCAAAGATCCACATCGTGCTGTATTATTACAATCGGAAACTGTTGAGCAATTGAAAAACTTGAAGAATAAGATGCGTGACTCTGTATCGACTGCTACACCTTTAGCATCTCGCGCACATGCCATATCTCTTTTCAACAGTATTGAACCCCATCTCAATGTAAATGATAGAGGAGAAATCATTACAGATGAAAATAAAGTGATTGATGCTTCACGTTATGAAGACTTGATTCAGTATGCGACACGTAGAAAGCGCCGTCAGGGCTATGTTCCACCTGGTTGGTCATACTTTCTTAAACTATTGAAAAAGCATAATGTGCCAAAATTTGCTTTAAATAATGAGACATTGAAAGAACTTGATTCAACAGTGGCTACTACTCCAATGCTTCAGGCGATGAAAATGCCAACAAATTGGTTTAAGGCGTCACCTGCTACATCCCCTCCCACACTCACTAAGCAAACAAGAGGAAGAACTCGACGTAGATCTACATCGCCACTAAAACTGGTAAAAGGAAAACGTAAAACAGCTCCTCCTAGGAAATACATGTTCTCAGACTATTAATATGAAGCAGATGTGTTGCTTGCCATGTAATGAGCCGCCAGAGGTGAATGTCGTTGTCACTTGCACTTGCTGCGCCAGCTCTCATAATGAAACCCCTAAGCAATGTGAACACGATCGCAAAACCGCTAAAGCTAAATGCTGCAGTTGTTGTAAATGTAGAAAGGCAAGAAAACAAAAAGATGAGAAGGAGGAAAAAGAGTCAGCCGTCATCGACTGAACGTTTGAAGTCAATCTATTATGATGTAAAACATCCGGCAGGATTTGCATCTATCAAGAAATTATCAAAAGCGAGTGGTCTTCCACAATCACAAGTGAAACGATGGTTAAAGGGTCAGGCTACCTATACACTCCACAAACAAGCGAAAAAGAAGTACCGCACCCGCCATTATATTGTTCATGACATCGATGAACAGTGGCAAGCAGATTTGTGCGATGTTGCCTCCATTTCAAAACATAACTCGGGCAATAATTTTATTTTAACCGTCATTGATATTTTCTCGCGTTATGCGTGGGCTCAACCTTTAAAAACTAAAGAAGGGAAAGGAGTAGCAAAAGCATTCCAAACAATTTTTCGAGAAGGTCGCATTCCAAAAAGAATTCAGAGTGATCAAGGAAAAGAGTTTGAAAATCAGCATGTGACAAGATTATTTGAGAGGCATGACATTGAGTTGTTTAGTGTAAAGAGCGCTTATAAAGCTGCACTCGTTGAACGTTTTAATCGCACATTTAAAAAATCGCTGGTGGCGACATTTTCCTGACAACTTGACACAAAATTGGACAAAGGTTCTACAAGATACACTCCATGCCTACAATCACTCTATCCATCGTTCTATTGGACTCAGACCAGTAGATGTAAATGCTGACAATGTAGATAAAGTGCGCGAATCATTCCAACGTAAACGCACTCATGTGAAAAGTGATGTGAAAATTGGCGATAAAGTTCGTATCTCAAAAGTGAAAAGTGTTTTTGCTAAAGGGTACCTTCCGAATTGGACAGAGGAGGTATTTACAGTATCAAGGATTAATCAAAAGACTCTCCGACCACCTACAAGTTGAAAGATTACGATAATGAAGAAATTGAGGGTAGCTTTTACCGCGATGAGATTGAGGTAGTCACTGAAAGTGAAACATATTTGGTAGAGAAAATCATTCGATGTAAAAAACGGCAAGGTGAAGAATGGTGTCTTGTTAAATGGACTGGTTATCCTTCAAGTATGAACTCTTGGATGCGTCGTGCCGACATCTTTCATCTAAGTGATCGACAGTGATTCATGCAAAGTTGTAACTAACAATGTTTAGGGTTTGAGCTATGAATCCAACTGCCTCATTTTATTCACGACCCTCCTATGTAAGTGGCGGAGGACAAATTTACATCGGTGCTCGCCGCCAACGTGGAGGTAGCATACTTGGTGCACTGAAATCTGTTGTAGCACCTCTCATATCCAATGTCGGTAGATCTTTAAAACGAAATGTTTTAAGTAATGCCGTTGGCTTTGCTGGTGATGTTGCTAGTGATCTTTCCAGAGGTAGAAGTTTTAAGAGCAGTTTGTTGAATCGTGGGAAGGAACGCGGTTTAAAAACATTGAAGCAGACCATTGCTGGTGTTACTCAAGGAAAGAAATCACCTAAACGAATGAATAAAGGAAGGAGGAAACATCGCGGAGCTGGTAAGGTGCGATCTTCAGTCAAAAGGCATTCACGCAAACGTCGCAGAGGCTCTAATCATTCATCAGGCGCTAAACGACGACGCTGCTATAACTTCTAATCATGGAGTGTAAAACTTCCGGTTTTTGTTGTTTGTTCGATCAACAAGCCATACAGACAGATATTCTTAGTTCAAGTATTGTAGATTATCATCCTCGAACAGCTGAGAATGCTGGGCCCATTGAATTTGTTATTCCTGGTGGTAGTGATGACTACATAGATTTGAGTTATGCGATGCTTGATTTGAGGTTTAGAATTCAGCAAGCAGATGGAACTGCTATTGACGATGCACATAAAGTTGGACTGAACAATTTACCATTGACTACATTACTTCGCGATGTTTCTCTAACGATTGGAGAGCAGCAGGTGGAAGGTGGTCAAAGCGATTATCCCTATAAATCATATTTCAATCATGTATCACAGTTTCATCCAGCAGCACAAAAAAGTCATATGGAAGCCATGGGATGGTACAGAGATGAAGCAGGAAAATTTGATGTTGAAACAAACAGTGGCTTTGTAAAGCGATCTGCTATGATTAAAGATAGTAGAGTATGTCAGCTATATGGTCCGCTGAATTTAGACTTCTTTAGACAGTCAAAGTTTTTACTGTGTAATACCAGCATGCGACTCAAGCTGACATTGAATAAGCCTGAATTTGCGCTGAATGCATTTGCTAAAGTTGACAAATTTTAGAATTCATGTGGAAGATATTGCACTTTACATTCGTCGAGTAGTACCGAATCCAAGTGTCATTAGAGGGCATGCTGAAGGGCCTTAACCGCCAAAATGCCATTTACCCATTCAGCATACAAAGCTTCTCACCTTTACAATTCCGAAAGATCAAAAGAGTTTCATGAAAGATGGCCTCTTTCCATCGGAAGCACCGAAGCTCCTCATGGTGGCAATGGTTGAAAATGATGCATTTAATGGTAATATAAGAAGAATCCTTTCAATTTTAAACACAATCAGTTAAGTGAAATTGCTTTACGTGTAAATGGTGTGAGTCATCCTGGTCCACCCTACAAACCAGATTTTGCTTCGGATCAATTTATGCGCAGTTATGTTGATTTTATGGATGTCTTTGGCTTTTACAATACGGATGACACCAACGGACTGACTATGAAAGAGTTTAAGAGTGGATATACTATTTATGCATTTGATTTGACTGCTGACAGCGATATTAGTGCACCCTATCGTCAAGCGAACGTGCCTCATAATATTCGTTTGGATTTGACGTTCAAAAGAACACTACCTGAGACGATCAATGTATTAATTTATGCAGTCTTCGATTCAAATATTGAAATTACAAAGTATCGTGACGTGATTCTTCAGTATAATCGTTAATGAGTGGTTGACTGCTGACGATATTAAGACTAAAGTGCAGCGTAATGCAGACGAAGCGACGTTGAGCTTTCGATAATGTCTATTCACTCGATACCTTACACCTGCAGTAAATCACTATCCCATCTTTATTGTGCTAAACACTCATTCACAGAATTTAGGCGGTGAGCATTGGAAAGCGATCTTTATTGGAGAAGACCGACGTGGTGAACTATTTGACTCTCTTGCTCAACCTCCAAATATACCAACACAGCAGTGGTTGAGAAACATACGCGTCAATATCAGCGAAATGAACGCATACTACAACATCCACTTTCATCAACGTGTGGTGCTTTTGTACTGTACTTCATCTTAAAACGTTTACATGTATCTCGATTTGCATCTGTTATTCAAAACTTTTCATGTAATCCATCCTCTAATGAAAAATGATTTGTAAGTTCTATCATGATTTGAAATAAAAACATCATGTTGGAAAAATGTTTTTTATTTTACAATCGCTGGGTACGTACATACTCAATGAGATAGTCTAGGATCATATTTGCTTGTACATGAGATTTTAGTCCAGTAATGATCACTTTACTATTATGAAAGATTGCCACATGCACAGGTAACCAACAAACTAATGAGAGCTGCAGGAAAAAGTTCGGGTTCATAACACAAACTGTAACTGCTGGTACGAATCTTCAAAAATGATAGACTGTCACTCAATTGAGTAGAGATCACCATATTGTCCACAGTCAGATTCGACATCACACACCTCTCCCTCTTCCATATCCGACGTAGTAGTCTTTGTAGCTCTAAGCGCATTGACTGCGCCGATGAATGAGAAAGGGCGCCGAGAATCTGTACAGTCCATTTGGGAAGAGTTGAAGATTCGTGAATTGTTCATCTTCACCACTACATTGAGGACGGCCGGGTAATACTTGCTGTTTGGAAGCTGTTGGTGTAATGTTGTGAGATCGATTTTGGTGTAGAGTCTGAAGCGACGGAGAATGTTGACGATGGTGTAGCGATGGCGCTTCATGATGAAGAATGAGTAATTGAGCGATGTACCTTCCTTTTATACTTTTCCCACTACTTGATGAAATGTGAAGTTTAGTATGAAGTTGGGAATGATAGAGTTGAATTCGCCGATTGTTGACGCGCAGCAGATGCGATTTTCCAATACGTGAATGTCTTTTCATATAGAAGTATTTCAAGTCCTTCATGATATGATGTAGAGATTGAAAATGACGATAAGATAAAGCAAACTCTCTTCTCACATTTCCAGTTGAATCTTTGGAAATAGACGTTTCGATCATGATCCGTTTCAATACGTTGTAGGGAATCTAATTTCCAAATCTGATGTGTGGTAGTCATGTCTGATTAAGATTTGCATAGTAGGGCGATGAACTCACGACGAATAAATGTCATGATGGAGCGATGTATATTATCTTTCTATACTTCTCCCAATTGTATTTGCGAAATGAGAAACAGTTTGCGGAATGAGAATGGTAGATTTGAATTTCATTTCTGTAATGTTGAAGCCAAACTTGATCACCCAAGGAGATGAATCTTAATGTTTCAAAATATTCCAAATCCCTCATGATATCATTGAGGTTGACAAATTGTCGCCATGTTAATGTAATTCCTCTTGATGTATGACCATGAGAATTTTTGAAATGTACGTTTCCATCACGATCAACTCTGATATATTGTAGAGAGTCCAAAATCCAAGTCTTCATGATGTTATGCAAAGTTGCAGATTAGCAATATAAAAATGTCGTTTTATCATATTTTGCTTAGCAATGCGGCTACAAAGAGATTTACTAGTAATCGAGCCGCACTCTTTTCTACTCCCATTGATCATGCACAACAGCTAAATGGAAATTGGGAAGTGGGTGTCACTCAACTTGTTTATAGCAACTGTGTCTATACTTTTGATCATGAGGTGATGCTATTAATATGAGGCGTACAGCTGCTTATCAATGTGAAAAGGGGTGCGAGTATACATTCACAGTGGCCAAAGAAAGATCTCTTATCATGTAAAAAGTTTATATATGATTTCTTGAATAAAGCGTGTAAACATATTGTCCAATTTACTCCGCACAATGATGATTATAATTATGTACATCATGTAGTTGAGAAAGATTGGATTGTTGGTTTAAGTCCAAGTTTAAGAAATGATTTAGGTTACCTCGCTAGCGCCTTAACAAGCTATGATAATTTTAACGTTAATTACACATAAGTGGTCATAAACAGTTAATATATCGAGAGGAAGCTTATTATGTAGATCTTATTCCAAGAAATGAGAAGACGTTGGTGAAGAAGATTGTGATTAAGCCAAGAAAGACAAACATGACTCCTGAAACATTATTGAAGAAATTTAATTATCTCCTTAGAGTTGATGGTAAACAAGTGGCAACATTGACTTATATCAAATCATCTAATCATATTGCAATAAGCAAATTAAATGATGGTGATCTAGTATTAGTTTGTTCAAAAGATTTTCATCAGTTCTTACGACATCGTTCTGCAGCTGTTCATGGAAAATCTGATATGCAACATTTACCATGTGAAAGGTCAAATCAATTTGAACAGAATGGACGTATCTTTATACAGAAAGTGTGTAGAGCCTTTAGGTGGTATCTTACATGAAACAAGAGTGTTGATGCTCGCATTATTACTTCGGTTAAATTGGTTGTAGATTATTTAAATGAAGTGATTAATGACAACATATTTCATTTTCTGAAAAAGAAGGTACTTTGTCTCTCACTATAAGTGGAAAAGGTATTGAACTAATTATGGATAAAACTCTAATGGACATTTTGGGTTTTGATCAAAATATCTTTAAAAGTGGTACTGTAACCAAGCTAGCGCCGACATGTCGCTAATCGCGTCGTATTAACTATTTTCAGATATATTCCAATATTGGTGAAGATGTACGTGTGGGAGATGTTGAAGCTCCACTGCTAGCAATGATACCATACCAGCCAAAAAGCTGCAGTATTTTATCTGAGCATACTTTCAAGAAAGTGCATTATACAAAGCTGAAATCAAACTACGTGTACATCCCACAAATTGATATTGCCATTTATGACGATGCTGGTGCGTTGATTCCTTTTCATAAAGATGCTGTGACAAGTATCACACTCCATTTCCGAATGAAGAGTTAATGCAAACGTATGCTAATATATTTTTCCAATGTGAATAATATGGAAAGTGAAAATAAGGACTCGTTTCTAATCTACTTGCCCAGTAATGCTTCTATGAATAAATTTCCCAAAAATAAACCATCAGACTATCGAGTAGAATTAAATCGCCCACTGCATTTAGAAGGTGAATGGGAGGTTGGTGTTTCTAGTATTTGCTATGATAGCAATATTCAGAATGTGAATGATTTGGAAGAAATGCTATTGACTCCTCGCACCCATGATGGAATAACGATGAATAATGCATTTCAGTTCCCATACAATTTAACATCAGATGGAAAGTGGAACTATGAATGGATTCAGATAAAATCAGATTCTTATGAGCCATTTGGGAATGGAGGGATGAATGGATTGTTTAATGATGATAAATTTGTGTGAGTATCTGATTTGTATGCTTATATAATATTGAGTTATTAGGTATGAGGAAATGGATTTTATTTTTTGATTGAGGTTGTGTGTTTGAGCATGTATTTTATTGTTTGTGTGTTATGGAAATATTTGTGTGAATTGATGGGTATGGAGGGAAAAAGTAAAAGATATTATGATTAAGTTGAGAATTATGAGACAATTGAAAAGATGAAGTTGATGAATTATGATGAGGGGAAAGATTGGGTTTTCTATTGTGAGATTGTATATTTTTGAGTTGGTATTATAATGAGAAAAAAAAATTTATGTGATATTTTGGTGAGAAATTATTGTATGTGAATGTTAATGTTTATTGATGGTATTTGGGCGAAAATTCTGTATTGTGGATGATTGAATGTTGAGGCAGATTGGATTATTGTGATGTAATGATTATGATTATAATGAGAATGAGAATGTTGATGAAAAAAAAAAGAGGGGAAAGGGTTGAAGGTATTGTTATGGATATGAGAAGATTATGTTTGGTTATGATAGAATTGAGAAGAGTATTGGATGAGAAAATTTAATGGAATGAGAATTTGATGAATATTTTATGTTGAGAAAAATGGAGAAATTATGATTTATGAGAGAAATGTTTTTGGGAATGTTTTGAGAATTTGAGATTTATTGATATGAGTTATTATTTTGATGAGATTGAATTTATATGATATGAGAATGATGATTGAATTGGATTTTTATAATGGAGAGATAAGAAGTATATGTGAGTAAATGTTATGAGACATTATGGTGATGAAAGAAATCTTGAGAACTGTTTGAAGTTATTTTATTGTTAATTGATTTATGAGAAAAATGTGTGAGTAGAATTAATTGTAATATGAATGAGTTGGATTAGAGTATGTGGATGAGGAAATTATTATGTGTTTAGATGTGAGAATGTAAGAATGATAGGATGGAGAATTCTGAGAAGTTGAAGAGGAAGATGATTGTTATGTGATGGGGTTGGTGAGAAGAAGGAAATTTATTGAATGAGGATTTTGATGAATTTTTAGATATGGGAATTGATGAGGGATGAGAAGGTTTTTATTTAGATTATTGAGTAGAATTATGAGTTATGAGAATTTGAGTAGATGGGAGATCTAGATTGGAGATTATTATTTTTTATTTTGATATTGAGAGATGAGGCAAATTAAATATGAGGAATATTGATAGAGGAGGATGATTGAGAAGTTTATTTGGTTATAGTATTGATGAGATATTGTTGAGTGATCGTGAGGAATTAATGATAATTTATGAAATGAGAAGAAACTAATGTATTTGGATGTGAGGAATAATGAGGAAATGGAAGTTGAGTTTTTTTTGAGGGAATATGTGAATGAGAATGAGGAATTATGTCTTTAATGAAATATATAAATTTATGTGTGATAAATGTGTTTGTAGTGATGTTTGATGTGTATTGATGGAAAATGCACGGAAGAGAAATCAGATAGTATGAGGATTGAGAGGTGGATGTGGTTAATGCAATGTGATTGTTATGTTTTTTTATTGATGAATATATGATTGAGAAATTATTAAGGCATTCAACAGTGGTAATACTTCCATCATGAAGAATAAAAATCAGAAAGCTTATGAGTTTACTATCTATCATTGGAGTGGGAGACAGTTCCTCCGCTTTCATTCTTTTACTAAAGGTCTTACGCTGAGGTTGGATAGTGAATTCTATCCGCATCTTGGTTTTGGCCATGGACTACATCTAACGTCAATTGCTACTGCAAATGTTAGAAAAGTTTATTCAAATCGAATCAACAAATTTCATTATAGATTTAAAATATTTGATGAAGATGTTGTAGAAACTGCGAAGAACCATCCATTTTTAAAAAAGCGTGGTGTTCCACACCTTTAACACTTATTGAGTTAGTAAAACGATGGAATGAACTTTGGGAAAGAAGTATGGAGAAAACAATTAATGGCGGAGAAAAATAAGTGGTTATATCTAAATATAATGACAACTACAGTTTATTTCTTTCTCCCAACCTTGCGTCAATTTTGTAAACAAACACCTATTATTGGAAGCGGGGTGGTGTATTCTTTCTCATGAATTCACACTATAAGCTGATTCATTAATGATGAATGGTGGGAGGACATCTATGGCGATCGCATCAAGAAAATTTACCGAGTCCTTTTATATAAGAATCAAAGTTGCCTACAATATAATGCCGCGTCTATATCATACAGTTGAAAGCTTTCATTCAAGTCGTAAATCCTTATTTATCAACAGAAGTTGAGCATTGAATGAAAAGTAATATGAATAGTAAAGACAATACAGAAAACCCACAATTCGTTTTTCACTGAAAAATCAACGCGTTGTACTGAACTGGCGGTGATGCCATTCAAATGTCAATTGAGTAACAAAATTGAATAAACTCTGGTTTTTTCAATGCTACAAATGTTTGCAGTGCTTCGCATACGATTGGTATAGCAACACCAATGACACTATGATAAACATGAACAGCACCTTTACATTCAAAGAGATTTGAATTCTACCAATTTCTGATGTGAGAAAAAGGAATACATTTTATTTATCGTGATTTCATTCATGATAAAGACGCTTCATAAGGAAAAGATCGAGAAGATGTTTTGAATCTATTTTCTATCATCCCCGTCGTCAAACAAACCTATACCCCTCTATCTGCTATCAAAATTACCAATGGTTTACAAGAGTAGCATCCATGTGAAAGAAATCTAAAATCCCTCATAACGTTAGTGTTTTCGAAAACAAAGTGAAGTCATTGTGATATGTTTATTGCAATATGTACATGAATGTGAAGAATAGAACTTTATACAACATCCACTGAAAATAATACATGAGCGCACTTCATAAACAAATGTTATATACAAAAAGTCTTTTTTACTTCGTGAAGGTGGAACATATTCAGGGATAGGAAAAAATGTCTTTCAGTGTAAAAGTCATCACATGGTAATGTACAGCATGTGGACACATATTGAACAAGGAAAAAACAATCTCATGCGATACATAAAACAACAATGTTTACTTACAGAAATCAACCAATCAAAATACTAAGTTAAGGATGATATGCTAAGACGGCTTCTCCTGAATGTGTAGTGTGAGTTATAATTCTTTTGGGGTGGTGGTATGTTTTGTGTCAGGATGTCCCATGTGGAAGAGATATGTATGTGTTCATTAACCAGCACCTCATATCCTCTCCATGCTGAAAGCGCCCGTTTCCTAAAAGTATGAATTTTGATACACATGCGGACATAGCTTTTAAGATTGTCATATTGACAAACGTTATATTATTATTTCTATAGGCTTTCCTGAAATTCTTAAGATTTCATATTATGCACAATGGATTTTGATATGCCTTTAAGCGCGCATAATCGCTAATCATCACTATCCTTTAATTTCATAGAATACATTATTGGACGGAGGAGAATCCATTGTCATTTATTTCCTTCCCGGCGGTCGCGATCCTTAAAGCAGTCACCCGGCCAAGTTTTGCCCTGATTTTGATGGAGTAGAGTTGGATGATCTGCAGGATATTTTGATGTATCCAAAATATCTTTCTAAAGATTTTCCTACTTCCATTGAAATTAAAATCTTTTTGAGTGGTAATACCCCTAAGAAGAACTCTATCTGTATCACACCACCCAACAAACGCACCTCTTTTACGAGAGACATGTTTTTTAGTAATTTTATAAAAGAGTTGGTACATTCAAGCTTAGAATAATCTAGTACAGCTTGACCAATATAGATGGGTTTGCACAACTCAACTTCAGATTTTATCATTTTAACACCTATAAGGTCCTCATCGATAATGTCTCCATCGATGAATAGAGGTGATGAGGTCAATTTGTGATACTTTTGATCATCATTAACTAGTTTGTAGTTTACGCGCTTTCTAACATCCTCCATCGTCTTACCAAATAGACTGTTGTTCTTATATTTATAAAAATCTTTTTCAAAGTTAATTTGGGCTATAGTGCAAAAAACACGTTTCTGGCTGTTGCTATCAATATATGGCTTGAGGAAGGCTTTCTGTCTAAATTTAATAATGCGGTGAACTCTTTTTAAAATCATACCCATTTCTAAATAAAATTTTAAGATGCTAAAGTGGACTAGATAGTTTTCTTTATAATACTGGTTGAGTAAAAGTTTGCGACAAGGCTTATAGTCGGGTTGTCCACATGATTCTAAATCTTTATGAAATTGTTTCATAAAGTCGGAAAACATATCTTTACTCACTATAATTCACCTGATTCGGTGCGAGTGGAAAAATCTTCTATAAACGGTTTTATGTTTAATATTATTTGGATAGATGAGACTCTATCTCAAAATAATATATCCCCAATCACCTTCATCCAGGAATTGCTAGTATGTTAGAAGGGTTGGAGAAATGTTGAATATCACTATCATCTAACCAGCTAAACTCAGAGTGAGGTAGCGGTTTGGATAATGAAACTACCATACAAATTATTTTGGTCATAATACTTTAGATGAGTCTGGTCATTGCCTACTGTTTCAGATTTTAAACCTATGTTTATTTACAAATGTGAGACCACCGCGAAGAATTTTATTGTTTTCCCTCGCTCAAATAAATTATACATCTCTGGATCTTGTAAGAGATGAATGGTCTCACCAGTCATTTTAAAAGCAGACTTAAATGACGATGGCTGGCAGACTGACAAAGTGGACGGGATCTAACTTATCTTCTTCTAATGCCACTCGTCGAAACTCCTGAAATACATCAGCAGCAAAAATACATCTAACTTAAGGTAGGCAATCATATATTCAACCAAATGTATGGCAGTCAAATTTTATCCATGCATCTTGTGCATGATCATAATCTCTCGGTTTCTTACATTCTGCGCCGGTCAAATCATTTTTAAATTTATCTATGGGCGGAAGAGAAGTCTCGCCGAGTTTACTAATCGCATCAAAATATGCATATGGAAAGACTCCTTTCCGTGTGATGACTTCATCGGTTAGATTTGGGTATTGTTTCTTAAGATTTTGTGTTAGTGGAAGAGACTTAGATTTTGCACGAGAGAGGCCAGTGATGCAGTCATAAATTGGTAGGAATCTAAAAATTTTATATCAAAATAGACCGTCTTATTTTCTTTAGTTTTATCGACAGGCACTTTTGCTGTCATGGCCATAAACTTCTCTCTCGTTTGCGCTATTACATCAAGCTTCCACTCTTTCATTTGACCTAAACCTCCTTTTATTATCATATGGCTGTCGTAGCCCTTGAAAATTATGGAAAATGACGTAATGTACGCCGTTTCATCCTAAGTGAAAAATTGCATTTTGAACAGAGTGCGTTTCTAAATTTACCATTGATGTGATCATGGTCGCGCACTTTCTTAATCTTATCATCGTCAAATGTTTTCCTACATTTGGGGCAAATGTTGCAACTATCAAATTTTGCTTGATCATCTGCTGTCATATGCAATGATCTGCGATAGAGTTCACCATCATGTTTTTGTTGAAATTTTACAGCCTGTTCGAGGAATTGTAGGAATTGGTAAATACAATCCTCACCTTGCCAGACGCGCATTTTATTTTGCCTACCCCTAAAGTGATCATGCCATACTTCATAGCAGGAAATGGCTGCTGGTCGATGGATGTTATCATCGATATAACATTCGATGTCAGCATAGATGACACGAAGAGGACTTAGTTCATCACCATTCTCTCTATATGAAAACTCCTTATCTTTGGGCATGAGCTCCATTTGCAGTTTACCTCGCTTACACCATTCGTAATGAATTTCAAATTTAGTTTTCCTCCTAAAGTGGCGAATACATCTGTCGCAGTAATATAACTCTCTACTAGAGTTTTCTAAGTGGTGGTATAAGCGAGAGATTTTGGGAATACCGCAGTAGTGCCATTCCTCACTATCATCCTGTTTTACTAATAACAGGTTTACTGTACGTCCATAACAACTCGAACGCGAGTTGTAGCGCACACCCTTCAATCCCTTTTCCCAAACATGGAGAACTATTTTGATGTTGTTCAATTTTTCAAATTTTTCTATATCTTTAATTTTCATATCGTCACTATTACAGTCATCGAAGTTTAATTCATTCTCCCACTGTTGATACTTACTCTTGCGGTATCGACTATTCTGCACATCATTATAGTGGAGAATGGAGAGGACGGCATACTTAAAACATTGCGATTCGCAATCTACAGAAATGACTGCTGCTTTATTTCTTAAATTTTTCGGAAGTTTAAAGGAGCCTCGACCACTATGATTTCCTAATAAACTGATTTTAATCATGCGGTCTCAATACCATCAAAAACGAGTCCACAATCACGCTCGATAAAGTTATCTATATATAATTTTAACCCTTGGATATGAAAATTTATCCTAGACTCACAGTCTACAACTTCGGTTGCAGGAGAGGAGGGTATGTGAAACTCCAACCTCTCGATTATTTGTCCAGTATGGTGGTCGATTTTTACATATTTTATTTTAAGATAGATGAGCGCCTTCATTCTAAAATTGTCTAAATTGTTGAAGAGCGCTTCTATCAATGATGAATTTTGATGAAACCATTCCTCAAAGTTAGCAATGGTTTCTGAGGAGTCCATCTGGTAGTTCCTCACTAAATTATTTATGGACACCTCAGTGAGTCGGATAGAGGAGGTACCGTTGGTGTAGGTATCGTTCGTGTGTGTATGTTGAAGTCTGTGCGAAGATAGTTCTAAACGTGTCTCGAAAGACTGAATGCATAAATCGCAAGAAAAGGAGACAACGTTAACAGAATCATCCCTACCTTCGGAGATTGATGCCGGCTTAGGTCTACAAACACCTCGCTTGATGTGTCGGATGAGATCACGCTATCCTCGTGAAGATGTGTCCACAGTCAGCACATTGCCGATCGTCGCATTCCCGTGACAATGTTGACATGGAACTGGTATCACCTGAAAGAGAAATCATTCTTTCATCTCTGTTCAAGTCTCAGTGTATTGTTACAACCTACCTTGACTCAACAACTCTAAACTTTCCTCGAGAAGGGAGGGTGTTGGTGATGAAGTTGATGCTGAAATTGAGGAAGATGCTATTAGCCACACGTTTGAGGGAGATGAGAGAGGAAATTTTCAACTTACCATTTGAACGAAATTATGTTTAAGCTTGATACTTCAACAAGATAGAGACTTCACTCAAATTTGGAATTCACTAAAGAGCAGTTCACTTGTACGCCTCAAATACAGAATTCGTCAGAGAACAGTTCACTTATGCGTCTCAAAGACAGAGTGAAATGATACGGATGTCACTTTGCTTATATACTTTCATTCTCTTTTCATTCATTGGATGTTCATCCTCTGATTGGCTGCTTGTGTATACTTAAGAATTAGAAAACATTTCAAAGTCATTATTCACAGTCAACATGACAAGCCCTCCAACAACATCAAACACAAAATTCTCTTCTCCATGCTCAACACCAAAGGCGCTCGTTACAAACACACCAAATGCACCAAGAAAGGCGAAGGTGGAGAAGGTGTACCGACTGGACAATATACGAAAGTTATCATTACCAGCGGACGAGGAAGAGGAGAGTGTATGTGAGAAGGAGTGTCCCGACTTAACAGGCGTGAGGTGGAAGTATCTCCAGTACGATACTGACGATGTGATGGAGATCACCAGCACGAAATTCCTCACCAATTATGGGAGTGGTACACCCCTAACTCCCAGCCACAAACTATGGCAGAGTGGGAGTATATTGATAAAGTGAGGCTCGCAGTGGAAGAACGATTAAAGCAACTGAACTGTTTTTGTTATCTATGTGAAGCCAGACTCTGGGACGATATTGACGATGAAGACCTTTTGAAATACATGCCATAATAAATTTTTATTTTGTATTATCTTTGCTTTCATACTGACGTACTTGAATGGGGCTTCAGTGGATGATTTAACCATGTATACATTTTCATTTGGAAATAGTAGCACGCTTAGTCTAACTTGTAAATCTTAAAACATTTCATGATGATGTTTAGATGAAATAGTGTCAAATAAAATTAAGATAGCTTACACTTCTGATACAGGGATAGCAATCGACTGCGATCCATGTGTAAAGAGCTTGTTAGACTACGGATGGGGTTAAGTGGATGCATGTATTACATTTTCATTTGGAAATAGTAGCACGCTTAGTCTAACTTGTAAATCTTAAAACATTTCATATGGACGATGATGATAGATGAAATAGTGTCAAATAAAATTAAGATAGCTTACACTTCTGATACAGGGATAGCAATCGACTGCGATCCATGTGTAAAGAGCTTGTTAGACTACGGATGGGGTTAAGTGGATGATTTAACCATGTATACATTTTCATTTGGAAATAGTAGCACGCTTAGTCTAACTTGTAAATCTTAAAACATTTCATATGGACGATGATGATAGATGAAATAGTGTCAAATAAAATTAAGATAGCTTACACTTCTGATACAGGGATAGCAATCGACTGCGATCCATGTGTAAAGAGCTTGTTAGACTACGGATGGGGTTAAGTGGATGATTTAACCATGTATACATTTTCATTTGGAAATAGTAGCACGCTTAGTCTAACTTGTAAATCTTAAAACATTTCATATGGACGATGATGATAGATGAAATAGTGTCAAATAAAATTAAGATAGCTTACACTTCTGATACAGGGATAGCAATCGACTGCGATCCATGTGTAAAGAGCTTGTTAGACTACGGATGGGGTTAAGTGGATGATTTAACCATGTATACATTTTCATTTGGAAATAGTAGCACGCTTAGTCTAACTTGTAAATCTTAAAACAATTCATATGGACGATGATGATAGATGAAATAGTGTCAAATAAAATTAAGATAGCTTACACTTCTGATACAGGGATAGCAATCGACTGCGATCCATGTGTAAAGAGCTTGTTAGACTACGGAAGAGAGAAGTGTGTTATGTTGCGTGTGGCGCGTGAGTGTCCTCCCATTTCATTCCATTCATTATTTTTCTTCCCCTCTGCATTCCATATCCGAGGATATGTGGCGGGCTTGGGACCGCTTTAGCTGCATTAGAAGGTTGGCCCTTAAAAGAGCCCATGGGTCGTTCTCCGTCCACCGACACTCCTCTCACTTCTGCAAAAACTCTGAAAGAAAAAGAATAGGAGATTAGATGAGCTACAAAATAGATCATCTTGAGGAAGCTTACTGGGAACTTCCGAACTTTTCGGACGACGAAGTCTTCAAGCTGACCGGTAACGTCCATACTCATGTGGAGACATCGGACTCCGTCGCCCTCATAACACTGCTGGGTCACGTTGGGGTCATCCGTGATGGTTGGGGCGTCGCATACATTATTCTCAAAGAGGGGAAGATGGACGTCATACACTCTCCTTTTTCGACACTTCAAACGCTCATGCAGTCGCTCCACTTCACCCGTCAACCTCTTATTAATAACCTTCACCTCCTCCGTCTCCTTCACCACGCTTCGCATCCGCTCTATCTCTTCATCCTTCCTCGACACACTCGCCTGCAAACTCTCCACCAAACCTGCCTTCCTCATCAACTCGCTCCTTTCCGCCATCCATTCCTTCTCCTTCTTTCTCAAGCTCTCCAACTCTTCCCTCGTTGCCCTATACCCCTCAACCTTCACCTTCAGCTCTTCATTCTCCTTCAAAACTTTTCTATTATTACTTTCCAAAGCCATCACACGATCCTTCATTCTCACAAATACCTCCGTATCATACGCCTCTTGCTGCCGTGGCGATGACGCTGCCATCGGCTTAGCCACTTCCTCCCCTCCCACTCTTCCTTCAAATCCGCTATGTCCCCAAACAAATCTTCCATCACCGCATCCAAATCAACATCATCCTTCTTCTTCATATTCGCTCTCAACTCAACTTCCTCATTCGAACTCCCATCACTCGAAATCACATCACTCGCATTCCTCACCACTTTCTCCCCAATCACGTCCTGAATCGTTGCCACCGCCTTTCTCACCTCTTCCCTTTCCAACAACTCTCCCTCAAACCATGCCTTGAACCCCTTCTCTCCGATGTTCCCACTCTCACACTGCAAATGCGCCTTCATAAATTCCTTCTCATCCCCCATCACACATTTCCGACAAGACACACACAACCTCAACATCACTTTCCTCTCATGGCCCATCGTCCCCTCTTTTCTTTTAAATGTTTCTTCAGTTCGCTACCTCTGGCAATCTTGCCACAAACTACACTTGCCCACAACATCTTGGCATTACTCGATTTTGTCATGATAATTCTGTAAAGATAGAGTAAAATTTGATAGCAAGTGTTTATAGGATACTACTTGCTGATATGCATTGAAAGACTAAGTCACCAAACATTTGATAGCAAGTCAGCAACCGTTTGGGTGTTAAGCTCTTGAATCCGTTACAGGCATTACTCAGAGGGGATCTTATCCCAGCTCCAAGGCCTCGACCCACAAATCCAACCTCGATCGGACAGAGCGTGCGTCATATCACTGTGTTGGTATCCGGGCCCCAGTTTTGACATGAAAACCGGTGGAGTTATTTACAAGAGGAAACGACCCAAGTCACAGAGACTCATAAACGACTGCTTTTTATTCAAAAACTTTAATTATTATCATTAAATATGAATTTAAATTTTTCAGTATTTTAGTACTACTCATAAAACGTTTATAAGTAGTCTGTCACCTTCAGCATAGCAAACGCTGTCGAATGTTTTTTGAATCAAGTCTAAAGGACTTGTAGAAGCAAAGTTATAGCCGTTTGAAGATTTCGGCCTACTATCATCAAATGGTCAGTCATGCTATACTGACTAACCTATAAGTCTGACACCTTAGCTGATATCAGCAATGTAAAGTCAGAAGTCCGATATCGGACCTCAAGAGAAACGACTTACCTGTAGTCAGTTTCTCAACTTAGTGAAATTCCTCTCCCGATCCCGTTCTTATATACCCTGTGATTATGCAATCGATAAGAGGGGGGGGGACGTCAGTGAAATTTCAAAATTTGATGAAAAATGTTTTGGTGACGGTCCCAGGTCGAAATTCCACACTTTGGAAAATTTTCAAATTTTTACCCATACAAAGTCACTCTGACACTTAGGATTTTTTCAGGTGAGCGAGCTCCGACCTAAAATCTTGTAACCGCTCTGACTTTTGAACGAAGACAGATAGGAACAAGCCGATTCTTTCACTGAATTTGTCTCACTCTTAGCTTTCAAACGAGCTATCGCACGACAAAATCCGTCCACTGGAAGCCAAAATCGAAGCAAGCTGTCCAGAGGGGGGGGACGTCAGTGAAATTTCAAAATTTGATGAAAAATGTTTTGGTGACGGTCCCAGGTCGAAATTCCACACTTTGGAAAATTTTCAAAATTTTACCCATACAAAGTCACTCTGACACTTAGGATTTTTTCAGGTAAGCGAGATCCGACCTAAAATCTTGTAACCGCTCTAACTTTTGAACGAAGACAGATAGGAACAAGCCGATTCTTTCACTGAATTTGTCTCACTCTTAGATTTCAAACGAGCTATCGCACGACAAAATCCGTCCACTGGAAGCCAAAATCGAAGCAAGCTGTCCAGAGGGGGGGGGACGTCAGTGAAATTTCAAAATTTGATGAAAAATGTTTTGGTGACGGTCCAAGGTCGAAATTCCACACTTTGGAAAATTTTCAAATTTTTACCCATACAAAGTCACTCTGACACTTAGGATTTTTTCAGGTGAGCGAGCTCCGACCTAAAATCTTGTAACCGCTCTAACTTTTGAACGAAGACAGATAGGACCAAGCCGATTCTTTCACTGAATTTGTCTCACTCTTAGCTTTCAAACGAGCTATCGCACGACAAAATCCGTCCACTGGAAGCCAAAATCGAAGCAAGCTGTCCAGAGGGGGGGGGACGTCAGTGAAATTTCAAAATTTGATGAAAAATGTTTTGGTGACGGTCCCAGGTCGAAATTCCACACTTTGGAAAATTTTCAAAATTTTACCCATACAAAGTCACTCTGACACTTAGGATTTTTTCAGGTAAGCGAGCTCCGACCTAAAATCTTGTAACCGCTCTAACTTTTGAACGAAGACAGATAGGAACAAGCCGATTCTTTCACTGAATTTGTCTCACTCTTAGCTTTCAAACGAGCTATCGCACGACAAAATCCGTCCACTGGAAGCCAAAATCGAAGCAAGCTGTCCAGAGGGGGGGGGACGTCAGTGAAATTTCAAAATTTGATGAAAAATGTTTTGGTGACGGTCCCAGGTCGAAATTCCACACTTTGGAAAATTTTCAAAATTTTTACCCATACAAAGTCACTCTGACACTTAGGATTTTTTCAGGTGAGCGAGCTCCGACCTAAATCTTGTAACCGCTCTAACTTTTGAACGAAGACAGATAGGAACAAGCCGATTCTTTCACTGAATTTGTCTCACTCTTAGCTTTCAAACGAGCTATCGCACGACAAAATCCGTCCACTGGAAGCCAAAATCGAAGCAAGCTGTCCAGGGGGGGGGGGGGACGTCAGTGAAATTTCAAAATTTGATGAAAAATGTTTTGGTGACGGTCCCAGGTCGAAATTCCACACTTTGGAAAATTTTCAAAATTTTACCCATACAAAGTCACTCTGACACTTAGGATTTTTCAGGTGAGCGAGCTCCGACCTAAAATCTTGTAACCGCTCTAACTTTTGAACGAAGACAGATAGGAACAAGCCGATTCTTTCACTGAATTTGTCTCACTCTTAGCTTTCAAACGAGCTATCGCACGACAAAATCCGTCCACTAGAAGCCAAAATCGAAGCAAGCTGTCCAGAGGGGGGGGGGACGTCAGTGAAATTTCAAAATTTGATGAAAAATGTTTTGGTGACGGTCCCAGGTCGAAATTCCACACTTTGGAAAATTTTCAAAATTTTACCCATACAAAGTCACTCTGACACTTAGGATTTTTTCAGGTGAGCGAGCTCCGACCTAAAATCTTGTAAACGCTCTAACTTTTGAACGAAGACAGATAGGAACAAGCCGATTCTTTCACTGAATTTGTCTCACTCTTAGCTTTCAAACGAGCTATCGCACGACAAAATCCGTCCACTGGAAGCCAAAATCGAAGCAAGCTGTCCAGAGGGGGGGGGGGACGTCAGTGAAATTTCAAAATTTGATGAAAAATGTTTTGGTGACGGTCCCAGGTCGAAATTCCACACTTTGGAAAATTTTCAAAATTTTACCCATACAAAGTCACTCTGACACTTAGGATTTTTTCAGGTGAGCGAGCTCCGACCTAAAATCTTGTAACCGCTCTACTTTTGAACGAAGACAGATAGGAACAAGCCGATTCTTTCACTGAATTTGTCTCACTCTTAGCTTTCAAACGAGCTATCGCACGACAAAATCCGTCCACTGGAAGCCAAAATCGAAGCAAGCTGTCCAGAGGGGGGGGGGACGTCAGTGAAATTACAAAATTTGATGAAAAATGTTTTGGTGACGGTCCCAGGTCGAAATTCCACACTTTGGAAAATTTTCAAAATTTTACCCATACAAAGTCACTCTGACACTTAGGATTTTTTCAGGTGAGCGAGCTCCGACCTAAAATCTTTTAACCGCTCTAACTTTTGAACGAAGACAGATAGGAACAAGCCGATTCTTTCACTGAATTTGTCTCACTCTTAGCTTTCAAACGAGCTATCGCACGACAAAATCCGTCCACTGGAAGCCAAAATCGAAGCAAGCTGTCCAGAGGGGGGGGGACGTCAGTGAAATTTCAAAATTTGTTGAAAAATGTTTTGGTGACGGTCCCAGGTCGAAATTCCACACTTTGGAAAATTTTCAAAATTTTACCCATACAAAGTCACTCTGACACTTAGGATTTTTTCAGGTGAGCGAGCTCCGACCTAAAATCTTGTAACCGCTCTAACTTTTGAACGAAGACAGATAGGAACAAGCCGATTCTTTCACTGAATTTGTCTCACTCTTAGCTTTCAAACGAGCTATCGCACGACAAAATCCGTCCACTGGAAGCCAAAATCGAAGCAAGCTGTCCAGAGGGGGGGGACGTCAGTGAAATTTCAAAATTTGATGAAAAATGTTTTGGTGACGGTCCCAGGTCGAAATTCCACACTTTGGAAAATTTTCAAAATTTTACCCATACAAAGTCACTCTGACACTTAGGATTTTTTCAGGTGAGCGAGCTGCGACCTAAAATCTTGTAACCGCTCTAACTTTTGAACGAAGACAGATAGGAACAAGCCGATTCTTTCACTGAATTTGTCTCACTCTTAGCTTTCAAACGAGCTATCGCACGACAAAATCCGTCCACTGGAAGCCAAAATCGAAGCAAGCTGTCCAGAGGGGGGGGACGTCAATGAAATTTCAAAATTTGATGAAAAATGTTTTGGTGACGGTCCCAGGTCGAAAATCCACACTTTGGAAAATTTTCAAAATTTTACCCATACAAAGCCACTCTGACACTTAGGATTTTTTCAGGTGAGCGAGCTCCGACCTAAAATCTTGTAACCGCTCTAACTTTTGAACGAAGACAGATATGAACAAGCCGATTCTTTCACTGAATTTGTCTCACTCTTAAGCTTTCCAAACGAGCTATCGACGACAAACTCCGTCCACTGGAAG
>CAJQUW010007143.1:0-46944 GCA_907163375.1 Prostheceraeus crozeri
ATCATGACTATATATAATTCGTTGTTTCCCAGTACCATCAATAAGCATAATAAGCATAAATAATACATTTAAATGTACACATTTTCATGCCATTTAAAAACGAAACTAACATTTATAGTTTCATTGAAGTGTCACGTAATCAATGATATCATAGTAAAACAATACTATTAAATCCAACTAATCGACTAATCGACTCATAAAAAACCGACTAGTTGCGTTTCGTGACGGCAGTGGTAGTTCTATTTAAATCTTGTCTAATATCATAATTTTGATCACTACGATGATTTTTCGACTATCGTATAATGTCAACTTCTGTTGTCTTTCTTTTGTTCTTTCGTAAGACAAAGGGGAAATTAACTTCTAGATTCACTGCAATTGATTAGAGCGATGACAATCACAACAAGGATAACCATTGAAATCCCTGAGAGTCAGAGGCATTTACTTGCTTTGTCAGAACGAGCATTTACTCAGCGTCAAATGTCATCCATGTTAAATGACTGAGAGTTCTTTCAGGTTCCATGATGTTCAGTGCTTATTTATCCTACCTGGACAGTGAACATGCAACGTAGGTATTGATCAAGTCAATGACCTGTAGTATACTTTGTATTATATAGCCATTCCATTAGAGTCCATTCCAACATGACTATAAGAATCTCCTCACGTATATTCTCTTTAGAAAATTTTTCTTGAAGGTTTTGCAAGCATAATGCGAGCTCATTAGAATAACCGCTAAAAGTAACGTCTAGGAAGTCAATCCTATTCAAGACATAAGTAGAGTTGAATATCGTTCAGTCAGAAATGAAACGATTTGATCATAATCATCAATACTAGAAAAGTAGTTGCGACCGACTCCAATTGACAGTTCCAAATTATTCAAGAGAAAATTGACTTCATCAGTATCGGGTACGTGAGCTAATTTCAATAGAAGTTCAAATTTCTTTAGCCAAATTGAAATATTTACGACTTGTCTTGAGTAAGGTTCAATTCTGATAGAACTTGAACTAGTAGACACATTAGAACTTTGTTTGATGAGCTTGTTGTCATTTTCAACTAAATAAGAGTCTTCAATTTTCAAATAAATTTTCAATCAATTAATCAGTAGAAACCCATCTCATGTTATTCAAGATTCGTTTCCACTCGTCGCCAATGTACTATTCTTAGTATAAAATAACGATTATATGATGTGTAAATCGGAGATAAAATTGTATTTCTCAGAAGTTAGACAACTAGACAAAACCGATCCTCAAGGTCTAAAGACGCGTTACTCCACAAATGTAAGTTTTGAAATCATCAGGTGGATTTTTAAAGATAATGAAATTAATGCGTTTAAACAATTTCACTTTTACAAAATTAACGTGCAGGATTTTACATGACCAACTGTCAAATGAAGATCAATGAATGCCAAAAGTTCAATGACGCAACTGCGCAGATACTTTCAAACAAAAGCATCCAGCCTTAAGCATCGGGTGATTCAATCAGTCAGCCTGCTATGATGGCTGACTTAGCATCTTAAAATAATTGACGGCTTAGATAACTGCATGACTATGAGTGTAATTTGTTGCAGTAAATGAAAATAAGCATAAGGACTAATTGGCATATCACAGAGCTCAGTATGTTTTAAAGTAATGTATTTATCCTTTCAGATGGACTATGCTGTGATTATCCTTATGCTAATGCATAACTACCGTTATCCATCCCTTAGTCGTCGTGGGTCACATAATGGGTAACCTAATCTTTGACAAAGATCGACATGCTTTTGATTTTTTGTCTAAATATGATAAATGCTCCTTTTATGCATTTGACCATAAAGATGATTTTGATAGGAAAACAGTGCTATTTAGCGGTTTTCTATAAAACAAAGTTAGGAATCTTGTGATTGAAATCAAAGGGAATACAACAAATTATCCATTGTCAAATAATAAGTCATATTTTTCAATTGTTTTTCGATGATGACGACTGGTGTCCTTTGTCAAATCCTAAGGAGGCATTTGATTCTATTGGAAAGTTTGTCAACTGCTAAAGCCCTGGTTCTGACCACGATCCTGACATGCTTAGTAAGATTGTCTCTTCGTCCACAACTGTAAATTCAAATTCAAACTTCAAGTGCTTCATGTAATAGTTGTCAGTGTTAGAGCACAACGATGCACATTGCGATATTCTTGACGAAAAGTGGGATGGTATTCGACGAATAGGGCCTACCCTGCGTGTTATTATTACCGACCGTACCTGGCACTAAACTACCATTGAAAAGTTGAGCCAAATATTATAGCGACATTTATCATCGTCTTTGTCCGATAAAATCTAACAAGTTTGCGCTTTAACCGGTTGCTTTTGAGAAGCAGTGCGAATACTTTCATGTTTAACAGTGATGTTATTTATGCGATTACATAAAATGCAATTGAATAATGGCAGATGGTCGCACTAATATTCTTTCATTTACATTGCAGAATTTTGAAGCTGCCTTTGGTTGTTCGTTATGACTGGTAAGTATTCACATGGAGAATGCATGTTACATGCATGCTCACTTCGAATGTATGCTCAGGATTCTTCTCAAAATTCCTTGCGGATTTCAATTAAGGTGAATGACCGGAGTTCTTCTGCAAAATGAAACAAAATAATAAGCTGAATTATAGATTGAACAATGAGATACTTTGAACCGTAATACATTCTGAGAAATTGCGTGACTTTTGAAGCTGCTGTCCGAGGAACTAGGGTTGTATGTTTCACCTGCAAAAGCAGATTGCCAAAAATTTATTGATGAAGTGTGTTGTCGAGTTGGAATTGAATTTGAACAGACTTTCAAATACATGCATGTTGCATTTAATGACATGCCAAAAATCAAAGTCCTTCTTCGATACATTTTCAATTCATACTGCCCCAAAGATCATTTTCTGCTCCAATTTGATAACACAATGCGAATACCTCAATACCTGTCATAACCAAACTTAGAAGAAGTAGTTTTATATTTCCAAGTGTAGGCTGCTTATTTGCATTTAGAAAGTTCTAGAAAAGGTATTTGTATTTGTGTTGTAGATTTGACGGAGAAAGCATTACTAACGTTTAGAAACAGGCAAAATTGCACGCATGCATGTGCTTGAGAATTATGCGCCACATATGAATATCATGCCACTGTACCCACTATTAGTAGTGTAGATTACTGACTTCTTAAGACAGTTTTCCTTCTTCACGAATGCTGCCAATCATGTGAATATTTCTGTCTGTGTCTATACTTTAACATTCTGAAAACATTTGCTTGTATTTGCATCCCGAAAAGTAACGCAATTATGAAAATTTGTGCTTGGCTTAAGTCTGATTTTAACATTGTTTCTGAAACCCGGGATACTTAATTTGTATCCGCAAGAACCGTTATCGCCAAGTAGGGCTTGGTTTGTGGTGAGCTTGCTCGTGAGAGAGAGAGTCAATTTGCATGCAGGTTTTCTGTCGGACGATGTTCGTTCCCGAGGAGGTCCTTCCGCATCTGTCACATTCCTTCCTTTTCGCTCGATACTCTGGCGACGTTTGCTGTTGGTGGTGATTTTTCAGCGTTTCTAGACGATGGGTGGCGCGCATGTGTCTCGCGAAGTTTCCTTTGCTGATCCAATACGCATAGATGTTGCATTGCTTTCTCCTACCCTCTCGTCTTCCTTCTCGACAAGACTTCTGGTGGTTCATGAGGTTCGCTTCTTGTTTGAACCTTTCTCCTCATTCCTGGCCCGTGAAGTGGACGTGAACCGTTTGGTGCATTCGATCCTAGTGTATGCGAAGTCCTGCTGCCGACTTGCACACATGTTCAATTCGTCGCATCTGAATTGTTGATGCGTACCGTTTATCGTCGCTCCGCTATTTGTTTGCATCTTTCCTATTCGCTTCCTCAAATGCCTTTATGCGCTGTACTATTGCATTTACCTTTCCATTCCATGCCTGCCTGTCTGCTACATCTTTGGCTAATGAGATCATCTTGAAACCACCTCGCAGGAGCTTGTGGCAGTACGTTAGAGTCGTGGTTTTGCTCTTGCGGATCTTTCGAACGTCTTTAAGTTCCTCCAGTCAACCAAGCACGGCTATTTTCGTCTGGTGATTATCTTCCATTCTTATCACGTTGCCAAACCTGATGAGATGTGCCTTCCCGATTTTGACTTGTACTGAGTCAACTTTATTTCTTTTCGCACGTCGCACATATTCAGTCCTCGTTGTTCCATTTCACTCAGAGGTTCCATGGTTTTACTGCTCCATATATGTCGATGCTTTCTGTCCATGGAGGATTGCAGTCTCTTGATGTCCGAGTTGTAGAAGGGTCTTACACGCAGTTGAAACAGCAATGTGCTCTCGATGCATGCCTCCAAGACTCGTGCCTGCGTGCGCTTTGTCAGTTTGCTTTTCATGAGCCGCTTCTTAATTGATGTCCAGCTTCTAAACGTGCTTCTCATTCGCTGTTTTGTGTCTTCTTGACCCCGGGTCCACATGCCTACTATTCGTATAGCTTCACTTTCCGGTGTTCCGAACACCACTTCTTCTTGTTTCGCGTCATTTCCGTCTTCTTGTCTTTGAACTCGACCAGTGTTTGCTTGAAGATCGCCAGCCCTGTTTCCAGTTTGGATTCTCTCCCGATGATAGTAGTATCGTCTGCAAACAAAGCGCAAGTGAATATTCGGAGTTATGGGAGTTCACTCACGGTGGTGGTAGATTCCTTCCCGGCATATACTTCCAAACGATGTCAAAGGTAGACCATTGACTTCTGCAGATAGTCTGCGTAGTTCTTCTGCTCTCCTGACGTCTGCTTGATGGAAGGTATTCTTCTCGCAATCTTCTTTAAGGGTACCACTCGAAGCTGAGATTGTGGTCCCCCTAGACTCGGTAGCTGGTATACTCGTGGAGATCCGGTGGTTTTTCGACCACCTCTTCTGGCATGCCAAAAACGTCGTAGCAGTCCCCAAAACATTGGTTTGCTGCCTCTTAGATATGCTTTCCGAAGATCGATCTGCCTCTTTCCGAAGAATGGCTTTCTCCCTGTCTTCTGCCGTTCTCCCTGTCGTTTGGCAGATGTCTAGGTATTCGCGTATATCCTCATTCAGACAGATGAATATCTGAATGCCGTCTGCTGTAGATCGGCTTCTCCGAAAACCATATTGATTGTCGTCCAATGGATTCATTTCTTCGGCCCAATCTGTTACTCTTAACGAAACTATTCTGCCCATTATCCTGCTTAACGTCGGCAGTAGGCAAATGCCTCTGTAGTTGTTCATGCCTGAGCGGTTGACTTTCTTGAACATTTACAGAAGCACTATAGTATACTACGTATCTAGTATAGTATCTACGGAGGCACAGAGTATCACTATACCCTGCCTTTTCTCATCTTTCCGTTTGTCCGCGCGATTTTGCCACATACAATGTAGTCTCTGGATGGTGGCCTCTGTGAGTGCTGTATCCGCTTCCTTGATGTACCGTATCCGTAGGTCATCGATACCAGGTGCCTTATCCACCATCTTACTGATCACTCCTCTGATCTCCGCATCTGTGATTGGACGCATCAGCTTTTCGTTTGCCTCTAACTTCCGATCTTCTTCCATTCTGGGTATCGGTGTTTCATCAATGAGATTCTCGATGATGTTTGGGTCGTTCTCGTATCGGTCCCGCGTAATACCTGCCAAGTGTTCTTTGAAGTCTTCTTCGCTGAACAGTGGTCGAGCTGTACTATTATTGAACGATACCCGTTGTTGCAAGGTCTTCAAAATTTCGTGCATCCGTCACACTTTTCCTTGGTCTGCGGCTTGTCTGCATTCTTCCGCCATGTCTCACCACCAGGTGTTTTCCCACTCTTTCAGACGTTCGTAATCCTTTCTTGCATTATTTAATTCTTCGACCGCGGTTCGCCGTTGCTTCGGCTCTGTGTCCTGTCTGTGCCGGTTTCTCAAAGGTAGGGCTCTTTCTATGCGTCTCTTGCACTCTTCTTGCTCATTCTCGTGTCCGTTCAGGCATGGATGTACTTGTCTTGTTCTCTTGCCACATATTTCTCTCTCCGTTTGTGTCATGATCTTCAAGGTTTTGTTCCAGTTGTTCCTCTCTCCTTCTCCTAACTGCTCGAATTTTCTTTTCGTGGCTTCTTTATATCTCGTCTTCGTCGTATCGTCATGCAACTTTTGCCAATTTATGTTTCTCTTTTTCTGGCGGTATCTCATCGTCCCGTGGTACTCTATTGGTGATAGAGTTACCTCCTTCGGGTTGTGGTCCGATAGTCCCTCGCGATTTGGCGTCCAGCATTTCCGTATCATCCTGTTTCATTCTGCGCTCCTGACTATAAAGCCGTCGAGCTCGTACCACCTCAGACTGCCTTTATGCCGCCACATACCTCCTCTTTTCTCGAAAAAGAACGAATTCACCCACGCGAGTTCGTTGTCGATAATCCACTGAGTCATATCCTTGCCTTGCACGTTTGTGTACGGGTGCCCGAAACCTCCAAAGTTCTTTGATCTTATCTCCAGGGATCTTCCTATTTGGGCATTCCAGTCGCCTACAATCAGCAGCAACTTTTCTCTTTCCCGTATGTGGATCAAACGTTCAGTTCTCGACGGACTTCCGCTAACGTCAGCTCGTACTCCTCACTACGAAACACCGGGCAATAGACCCAAAATGGTGTCGTAAAATATTACAGTAAAATGGTGTTACAGATAGCGATCGCTTGTACTCGCTCCGTCTGGATCCTCTGCATGCCGCCGTCCTTCCACAGTTGAAATGTTGCGCCATCCAGTAAGATACTTTATACTGTAATTGCATCATCATCATCATCAATAATGGATGATAAAAAATGGGTAGTCAATATAGAAATAGGAATCGTTGAAATCAGATAATTTGTAAGCGATCTTTTTGTGAAACAGATTTTCAAAGGAGCCTATGCGAGAAAGCATAAATGCCCAATATATTGGTTTGCAATCGAACAGTTTTGTTTTTGATAGCTGTTATTTGCATTGTAGGTGAATCGGAAGATAATGTTAAAGTTGAAATCAGAGGGGGTAAGTAGAATGAATTTTGCATGATAACCGTTTTATGTTATTTCCATACATAAATATGGAATAATGTTTTATGTAATGTTCAATAATGTTTTATATTATGTCAGTGCTTTGATAGCATGTTTACATCTAGTGAGGTTGCAAACTTATGTTCAGAAATTAGGGTAGATGATTAGGTTAGCATTCGAGTCTGACGACATGCGCAACCTGTTTAAAATGAGTACCTACCATGTCCAGACACAACTTACTCAATGAAGTGTACCTTCTCGCGATTTCCGTACTACTAACGACCGGTCTCTTCTTATCTTTTTCCGAAGTGGTCGGTATGTCCAGAGTCCAAATGAGCGTGCAAGAATTTTAGTAAATTCTTTTGCAAATAACGTATTTGTTGGAGCTGTCTTCCCAGCAACATTGAATATGAAAGGTCTCATTTCATGGCGCTCGCTCTCTTCGTGAAATACAACGACTGAATGAACAACATAATTAAAAAAACAAAATAGTACAAAATACAACAAAATGAAAATATTTTGCAACCACAAATTTTGGTCTGAAGTCAGACCGTCATCAGACGTGTTTGAGTTAAGACCACACTGTAAACCAGCACCTCCTAAATCACACACTAAAGCAAGATAGTATTCGTAACTAATAAAATAATCCTAAAGTAAAGCGCATCACGAAATCAAGCGAATGCAAAATATTTTTGTAGCACGTTCAAATTTTAGTCTGCAAAATCCACTTTTATTCAAATAGTGTGTACAACAGGATGCCAATATTTTCATCATATATAGATAATACCACAAGAAAATCAATAACCAGAAACCCTTGCCGATCGATTTATACCGCTTTAGCGGCTGGTCAAGGCAAAAATGATTATATTGAAACTCAAAAATTGCAGATGTCAAAATCATGTTCAAAGACTCGTTATGGGTATGCCCTAGCTTCACTTTACAAATGATAAGCAACTTGAAAGGCATGCATGCGCTAGCATTCGCAAAAATAATTTGTTTTCAATCAGTTTCTTATTTTCTCCTATAGATAAAGTTGGTTATCAAAGAGCACCTCAAAATGGAGAAGTATCAGATAAGAAAGATGAAGAAGGCACAAATGTGAATCCAGTTGGAGTGTTTGAATATGTAAGTGTGAATCTACTGTAGGTTTGATAAACAGTGAGTCGCTCGAAACTTTTTTCTGTTTGCACAACACAGCTTTCGAATCAGCTTCTACAGGCCACTATTCCTGATACTTTCAAAATTAACTGGCTTCTGATGGAAAATTTCGTTAAGCTGGGATGGCATTTCCTTTCGCTCATTAAAATCAATGATATTCACATTTTTACCGAGTAACCAGGGATGGACAAGTGCTAAGCTGGACCGGCTTTGATTATTGAAGGAATAAGAACATTTCTTTGATAAATAAATTAATAAAATAATGATATTTCGCGTAATCGCTAACAGTAGAGTCGAGTATAGTTATATTTTTTGTCGAGCAAGTTGTGCATGCAAATCTAATTTCATAGAATAATCATTTGAAATATGTCACACAATTCACACAACTTGCAAAATTCGCTGATGATTAGCTGTGGAGTAATACGATAATTCTGAGCGCTTAAAGTTGATTAATAAGAGCACATTCTGATCCTGTCTTTACAGAGAGACATAGACATAGGGGGCTCTGATAGGAGTGTGACCACATGCGAAATTACTTGGTGCTAAATAGCGGTTTGCTCTTATTCAATAGTACACATGTGACTGACAGAAGTAGATTCATCTGCGATTATGACAAATAACAATAAACTATGACGTGTAATATTGGGATGATCCTAATGGGATGTAGTAGGCAGCGGCTTTGTTAGTCAATTTCAGACCTAAAAAGTGAGCCTATATAGCGAATAAGTCAGTGACGTTGCTTTTGTATGCAGTCTTACTTTCATGTCATTGAATGTCTCGTCATTTATAATTTGTTTGGCCGCTACATGTGTAAATTCGGGTTGGACTCGGATTAGGCCAGAAACACATGTGTTTAGGCCGAAATAAATCGGCCCATGTCAATTTCTGAGTGACCACTAGTTTTCGTATTGGCTCAGTGCTATGCTGGGATTGACAATTCTGCAAAAAAAATCGATATCTATTGCCTCTTGAAGTCGATGGCTAATGGGCTCTCCATCTTGTTTTAGAATGGTCACATGTGGATGGATTACTTACATTGTGTGTATGGCCGCAACTTGCAAGTGTTTGCAGTGTAATAATTCTAGTCTTTCAGGTATTCACAATTGAAAATTTTCACTTTCAGTTTTGCGTTGATGTTGTCAGCGTTTCTTTTTATAATCTTGTTTTGCAGTAGAGATAAACTCGACATTAGAGATTTAGACTAGTTGACTTTTTTATTTTTCTCTTTCACACTGCATTAAATTTCTAATGTCAGTTTAATTAAAATCCCTATCTTCAGATGTTTAATCACAACGAATTTCTTATTAAAGTGCTCATGCAAAAAAACACGTTGAAGAGTTTGGCTTGTTGGGGATAGGAATGTTTCGCTGTTCTATCACAATTATGTTTTTTATTTCATTCTCTAAAAATATTCTCCATAATTAAATATACATGTAAAAATTAATGTATGAATATGATAATTTCATAATTTCCCAATAATTGCATAAATTCACAGTTAAAGATAAAAGTGGTTCCGATGGGTGGTTCCGCAAACTTCAAACAGGTGCTCACGCCTTACGAATGGCCGAGGTCACATTTATGCCTTCAAAGGAGTACTCCAGTTGGTGCACAATCTTGTGACATCAACTGCGTCGACCACTGAGGTAGAGCGTATCCTTAGTACCTATGGGGTTGCGCAATCAAAGTCTCAAAAACAGCTAGGAATACCGGAAGCTGGAAAACTTGTGTTCTTTTCAAAACTCTGAATGTAGAAAATTGTTATTGATGGTTATAGTAATTTTCACTGGGATATATGTATAGGACTGGTTCTTCTATACTGCAGTAAAACTAAATAATAGTATGCTGATTTAGGTATAGATAGAGAGGAAGAGCAGGAGGTCCACACTATCAACAATTACAATTAAGCCTTGACTGCTAACAAGAAAATAGACAAGAGGCAGTACGATGCGGGTGACTAGGCATGTCCTGTCATGTGCGGGTTGACTGGTCCACCTTCGCATAGTATAATTAGCTAATAAAGCAAACATAAGAACGGGGTTTGTGAATAACCACACTGCTTGTGGGTAATTATCTCATTGGGGATCGCTTTTGTAATCTGACGTAATCTGACAACAGAATCTCCAGCACACAAGCGACAAACTGAAAATTTCAGAGCCGCACATATTATGAAAAAAGCCATGACTTGAATACCTAGCCATTAGCAGTTAAGAGGTTAACTAGCATCGGTAGGTTTAATGCAAGTTGAAGTTCTGAGCGAAGTTACACACCAATGTCATCCTGGAGATTTTATTTGATGGCATCTTCAAGTAAACTTCAATCTCTATTACTTCATAAAGGTTCATTTTGATGTTAAGTCTCAATAATGTAGCTGATCATTTAGTTATATAAGTTACTGCCTATCACTCATGGTTCATTAACTAAAAGTATAAGTGATGTTGAATATAACGTTCAGTAAATGTCCGTGCTGTAAATATACAATATGCTTACTGCTTATGCATACAAAACCACAGAAACTTGATTGTCTTTGAGATGAAGTGAATGAGATATTAATGCAATTATACATGTACTTATAAGGCCGATACGAATACAGGGACGTAGGCAAGGGGAGCGGTGGGAGATTCATATATATATATATATGGGAGATATTTATATATATATATATAAACGATCTGAGAAATGTCAAAATTAGTGGAGAACTTAGTATCTTTGCCGATGACATCAATTTATTTGTGTGCGATAAAACTTTAGAAAGAGTTATGGCAAAAACAAAGGAATCGTTAATTAAAATTCACTCATGGATGAAGATCAACAGATTGACATTGAATGCAGAAAAGTGCGAATACTTTATCATCTCCCCCAAAAAATATAAAAATTTGCCCACTAATATAGACGACAATTTGATGACAGAAAATGCGATATTGAAACAAGTTGAAAGTACTAAATTTCTCGGAATACACTTTGATAGACGACTGACTTTTGATAAGCACATTTCATATATCATAAATAAGCTTAAAAAGTTTATTCCAACATTCTATAGGTTAAGAGATTTTATGCCGCAAAAAAACTCTTAGATTGATTTTTGAGCAACTATGCGTACCAATGATGCGATATTGCCTGTTAGCATATGGAAACGGTAGCAAGCTTTTGCTAAACAAACTTCAAAGAAAACAAAAAATACTTATCAAATTAATGCACCGAAAGGAAGGACAGTTTCTGAAACTGGATTTCTATAAAAACGAGGAGTTCATGAATATAGAAACTATGTATGAATATGAGCTGCTGATACTTGCCTATAAAATCAAATATCAAAGTGACATCCTGCCCGTCCCTTTTAAGGAATATGTTATGTGCTCGAGGAGACATCATGAAAATTTCCAAATACCTCTCTGTAGGACCTCTCTGGAGCAAAAAACAATTACGTCTACCATTCCCTTCAAATGGAACATGCTACCAGTCAAAATTAAAACTGCAAAATCAATAAGAGAATTCAAGCGAAACCTGAAGTTGCATCTGATTGAAAAAATGATATCATTCTAACATTCAATAGGAAGCGGAAGTTGTTGCATTTATGCTGATCAATCATTGAAAATATAAATAGATCTTCTTTGAAAGATGAAAAGATGATGAATTTTAGAATTTTTATATGGTTAAAACTTTGTGTAAATGCTTAGTATGAGAACTCCTCTCACTGTTTGTAAAAACAAATATTTAAAATAAAAGAAATGATTCCAATAGAAATTGAAAAATATTTTCATGTACAGCTTTTGATAAAAGACTACTGAAAGTTATAATGTATAAAAAGTTCATGTCAATTTCGTGCATGCACAGTTATTGTCCCAAGACGATATTTTATTTATATTTTTTCTTCTGCAACAATTGGCTACAAAAAGTAGTCGTGAATGAGAATATAAAATGACTGAAAATTGTAAATAAACATGTTTATATAACTGAGTTAAAATGTCATGTTTGATGCTGATGTCAATGTTGATTTACATGCTGTAAAGTGCCTTGTGTCACCTTTGCAGGGCCAGTTCATATACCCCAACTATGTGGGTCCTCTGGTCCTTTTCTCCTTCTTTTATGACTTTGTACCAAGCCAAACACAAGATGTATCTTTGTACATACATGTATGAATTCATTGATTGTTATGTGGAGAATAAAGAATTATTCTATTCTATTCTATATCTATTCGCTTTTACGATGACATTTTGACGCTTTTTCGAAGAACATCCGGTACAAGGTTTAATTTGCTTCATGTCTTATTGAGATTTGATAACAGGACTACCGATGTATAATTAATTTATTTCATTTGATTTCGACAAGCAAAAACTTTTCAGAATTTTAGTATGCTATCGAGGTCAAGCAGAGGGCTACCAATGGTCCATTTTCGTAACCACCTGGATAGATCGTGCCAGAAATTATTGCAATTACACATGAGCTTATTACTATTTCCTTGGTAATCAACCCATTTCATCAAACGGAGACGAGAGTTTAAGAGAGTGTTAGCCAGAGGTTAACACCTGTGTTACACGGTGACGCAGTGCAAAGTCGCATTGGGCGCATCCCACTTTGGGAAATCGTGGGATCCTAAATAGCGAATTCAGAAAAATCTGATTAAGATACAGTAATTGCCTTAAAGTCTCGTTATTGGCTTAGCCAGTCATGTCATTTTTCAACATATAAAGTTGCCATCCATTTGTATGCCCAGCCATCAGGAAGTGGATGCGTATCTCCATAACATTCAGTCCCTGGGCATCCACGAGTGACGAAACTAGAGGTGAGGTAATAATCCTCTTCCCCTGACTTTGGCCTCCATCTTCGCGCTCATTGACTCCATGCCAAACATGAATCCTGGTACCCAGACTAGCAAGCGTGGATTGCAGCAGAAATTCAACTTACTCTGTCATAAGTTTCATTTAATATCGACAACTTATCTCTTTGCAGTTTCGATTTGCCGATTGCCTGGATGTGGTATTATTAGTTATTGCAATTCTTGCATCGGTGGCAGTTGGAGCGTCATTCCCGATGTGGATGCTATTGTATGGCAACACTATCGACATTTTCTCCGATCACACTTACTTCAATTCAAAGGTCATTCAATTACTAAAAACTGCAAATCTCTCTGTCCCTGATGGACTGAACGCCACTGCTTTAGAAACTATGGCAAAGTAAGGATCCTACTTGTTACGTCAATGAATTCTTAAATGAAAAATCTTTACCACTTTTTTTAATTTACAGTGCGAATAACATCTCCTTGACTATCTCTCGTAATAATTTTCTTCCTATGGCGAAGCATCAAGCTATCCTGTTCTGTTTATTAGGAACTGGATTAGTCGTGATCGGGTATTTAAGGATGACATTGCTGCTGATCACGGCAGCTCGACAGACTAATCGAATCCGAAACAAATATTTTGCTTCGATTATGCGTCAAAGCATTGGATGGTTCGATGCACAAAAGAGTGGAGACTTAAACAATCGACTTGTCAAGTAAGACATACTTTCCTATTGATAACGATGGCGGAATTCAAATTTGTGAAGCAACTCCAACGAATGTCAACATTTAGGTCACTGTGGTATTTCAAAGACTGCTTTTGACTGCACTAACATAGGCATATTTTTCATAGGTATAATCACATGGATTGATGTATAATTTCCTTTGAATATGAAAACTAATTAATAAGTACAATAGGCGTCACGTAGAGAAAAGTGGATTTTTGTACTTACTGCACCTGAAAAAAATCTGTTTTACAACGTGTGAAAATGAATCTTTGGCGTAGTATCCCTTTTTGTGCAAGTTCGGAAGAATAGCTGCCAGATCAAACATTAATTTTGATAACGTACACAGCTCCGCAATTGCTAACGAATCGCAAAAATTAAAGGATTCTTTTTTTGCAAAATTTGGATGTATAATAAATAGATTGGATGGACCTGTATACCCCATCATCAATTAAGATTTGTTTGTGAATAGAATAAGTAAATATTGAGTTTCATCCTCAGTTGAAAAATGGAAACAGACCTGACTTGCTATCATTTCATCTAATATCAGGAGTCATCAGCAGGCCTAGTTTACATCTCTCAACACCGACACAACTCCCTATTTAAAGTTGCAGCCATGCACGGGTAAATTCGATTTAGTGCAATTGGCAAGTTAGTGAAATTTCGACGGGCATGGTAGCTATATCATTATATAGCAGCTATTCAGGCCTGTTTCCATTTTTCAAATGAGGATGCAATTCAACTCAATATTTAATTATTCTATTTACATTGTGTTTGCAAAAAGCAGAATCTATTAATTATTTCAGACGCACTAGCTTAGGCGATTTGCCAGTAGTGTGTTTAAAGTGATATTTCATGAATACTCGTCAAAATTTCACTAATTTGCTAATTTCAAATCTCTAAGATTTAATTGTATTTGCATATTTGTCTGATAGTATTTTGAAAGGCTTAAGGCATCACTATTCGCCAAACTCGAAATGCTTGTCGGATATCTCCGAAAATGCCAGAAAAGAATGGCCATAAAATTACTGATTACTCATCTTGGAAAAATACTCAGATTGTTCCCAGGTCTGTTCCCATTTTCAACTGAGTATGTAACTCAATATTTAATTATTCTATTAACAGAGTGTTCCAGAAAAGCTGTATATATTGCACGTAAATGCCGCTGGTGCACAAAAGAAACCGTATTTGATGAACATCTGCAGAAATGACTTGATATTCTAAGCAATTGTCTATTCCAGAGTTGTAACCGTTGAAAATCTCATACCGGTACCGTTTTGCTAGACCGGTTGTTTAAACTTCAAATTACAAACCATGTACCGTACTCAAATACAAATACAAAATGCACTATCAAAGATCAAAGTTTCTCACTATGATTGAATTTATGGTTTTTTATTATCATATTTACCTTTTGACAATAAAATATTTTATGACGTACGTCAATGCAAATGTAAAGGTTTCCATTTTAAAAAAGGCAGAAACTATTGTGAGCAATGGAAATTTGTCGATGTTATTGTGAAGCTCCCAGCAGTTTACCAAACCAATTTCATTAGACGTTCTAAATTTTGTTATGCGATAGAGCGGATAGACGTTACTACTTTAGATAGAATAATTTGTTGAGCAATTCATTCAAGTAGTTGCACAGTGTAATACTATTGAATGATACACATACCACAATTAAGAGTCCTGCATGTAAGTTCAAAATTTAACGATGCATGTCAATCACGAAGAATTGAAGACGTTTTCAAAAAGCGCACAATTATTCCATATAATGCTATATTAGTATACATTATACATGTATAAGTCCAGCACTTGCTGCGCAGTTGACAATTGTACAAGCCTTCACTGACTCCGGGTGTAACAAAGACCGTTTGTCAGAGAAGACTTCACCAGCACATTGCTGAAAGTCCTTTCTGACTGGTCCGAACTGGCCTGAATGACGAAGACCCTCCTCGCCAAAGATGACAGGAAATTCACTTTCAACAAAATGTTCTTTGTGTTAAAAAAGTAAATATTAAGCATGAAAACAAAAGCGGTCAAACCGGTGCTGAGGTCTGACCGGTACCGGCAAACCGGTGACCGGTTCCAACTCTGTCTGGTCTATTCAATAATTTTACTTCATCAGTTGACAACACAACAATTGCAAATCTTTGACGATCAAGTATTATTTGATTAAATTTTCGAAATAAATTGTTCTGTACATAGATATCCGACACTATAACATTAAAGTACTTAAAAATACATGCAGATTGAAAAAATGTTACGCCGTGACCACGCGTTGCTCTGATAACTACCTGAAGAATGGCAGCTTCTAGAGGTTGACAATTATTGTTAGGTACCAGTAACTTGTCAGTGCTCTTTCAAGGATTCACGATCTGGGCATTTTTAGGTGTATATGAGGTGTATTACACATCAAAAAATTCGCTCATGCTCCTGAAAATTATGCTCCTAGGTGCATGATACACCTGAAGTTGAAAAAATTCAATCTTTTTTAAAACATCCCAGGGAAGAGAATCTTCCGGTTTTTTTACGGCCATCTGGGTCATTTCTGAGATTCACCAGAAGACCTGAAGTTGAAAAAATTCAATCTTTTTTAAAACATCCCAGGGAAGAGAATCTTCCGGTTTTTTACGGCCATCTGGGTCATTTCTGAGATTCACCAGAAAATGCAATGAAAATGGAGGGGTAAGGGGGTAAGGGGGGGACAAAGCATCTTCATGATGCGTTGCATATAAGACCCCCTGATCACAAGTTATTACAATTTATATTATCCATATTTCCCCTTCTGACGATCATTGGGTCCCTTCTGACATCGGTATGCCCCCTCTGACGATCAGTGTGCCCCCTCTGAGCTGATGATCAATGGGCCCCCTCTAGTGATCAGTGGGCCCCCTCAAGTGATCAGTGGGCCCCCTCTAGTGATCATTGGGTTACTTATTATTTACCCGCTACATGATTTATGTTTCCTTGCTACGTTTTTTTGACTCTTTAGCAGGTCTCCTCTCCGACATTGCATATTTTGAAGTAAACAATTCCATTTATTCTACTGTGTACGGGATATATTATTAGTCGCACATTGTGAACCTCATCATACACGTCAAGAAATTTTGATTTAGAAAACCTCCCTCATATCATATCATTTTGAAATAACATTGAGCTCCGAAAAATTGTAATTCCTGTGTCATAATTGCAGAGAAAATGCTTTCTACATTTTTCTACATTTCTACATGCGCTTTAAAAAGCTTGAATTCTACTGGTTGCACACCCATAGTGCTGGAGTTTTTGGCTGCGTCGCATGAAAAAACATCAAAATTCTACTAGATGCTCCGGCGCTTTATAAAGCATCAGAGTCTACTAGTTACACTCCCAAAAGAGAGATTTTGTCCCGGTACTTTGCCTCAATATGCCTGAGCTACAATTAATTGTTATCTGTGGCCTTAGTACAATCAATGTTTTTTAGTCGCACCTATAGGGTCTATAGTGTGTAGGCGCATAAAGATTCATAGCCATTTAAAATTGACTCTTTGATTCACAGAATTAGATTCATCTGCGCGCGCTTCGGTTTCCTAGAAAGGAAGAATATTGTATGTAAAGCCCCAGTCCCACTGTCACGATTTTTGAGTGCGAACTAATACGAACCGACATTCGTTGTGTATCGCTTGACATCGTATTGATTATCATTAGTTCGCTGTCACTTTCGTACTAGATCGGCCACATTCGCAGGCGGATACGATTGTTTTGGACATGTTCAAAACAATCGCAGGGACTCTGCGAATGAAAGCATGTTCGTATTAATTCGTTTAACATCGTTTTGGCTCGTGTTAATTATTATTAGTTATTATCTCATCTTGTCAGTTCCTAGCGCATCCCTGCTAGTTCGCAATCGATATAAAATATGCGCTCGTAGCATGACTGCTTGATTCAGTGCCTCAAACACACTTGAAAACTACTGGTGTTGCCACTTGCTGATGGCATTTCTTAATTCTCAGACATTACATCTATTGAATGCTCTTTTAACAGCCCAACAACAGCATGCTGACGACATTGACAGTGTAGTCAGGTTGGTCTTCATGCGACGTCAGAAACGGCGGAGAAGGCATTGGGTTCGACAGTGGCTGATCAGAAGACCGCTTTATGGCATATATGAAAAACTGATGGGAGAATTGGAGCGCGAAGACGTGGCAGGATTCCGTAACTTCATCCGCATGGACCCAAATAAATTTTGTGAGCTGCTGCAGAAACTCGATCACCGCATTAGGAAGCAGAATACCTGGTACAGGAAATCACTGGATCCAGCTCTGAAGTCATCTGTTACACTCCGCTACTTTGCTACAGGTGAAAGCTATCATTCCCTAATGTACAGCTTCAGAGTTGCTCATAACACAATCTCGAAGATTGTGCGAGAAGTGAGTTGTGCCATTGTGGAGGAATTGGCATCTGAAGTCATATCCTGTCCAACATCATCCGAAGAGTGGCTATCAGTTGCGGATGGATTTACGGCGAGATGGCAGTTTTTCCATGCCCTCGGTGCACTAGATGGCAAGCATGTAACAATCCGATGCCCTGCAAATGGCGGATCCTTATACTACAACTATAAAGAATTCCACTCGAATATTCTGATGGCCCTTGTAGATGCAGAATACAAGTTCATTTGGATCTATGTCGGGACGGCTGGCTCCCACTCCGATGCCCAAGTCTTCAATCACAGTGAACTGAAAGACGCCATCGAAGGTGGTATGATTGGTTTCCCTGATGCTTCATCCCTTCCTGGCGACGACAAAGACACGCCATTCTTTCTGATTGGGGATGATGCATTTGCGCTCAGGACATGGTTTATGAAGCCCTACTCAACCCGAAACCTTCAACGTGATGAACGCATCTTCAATTATAGACTCTACAGGGCAAGACGAATAGTGGAGAACGGTTTCGGAATTTTGGCCAGTCGATTCCGATGCCTCTTGACAACAATGCAGCAGACTCCAGAGACAGTGACCAAAATTGTAGAAGCATGTGTGTGTCTACACAATCTAATGCGCATTTGGTCCACCGGCTTGATACTATGCGATGTCGATCATGAAGATGAGAATCACAAATTTGTTCCTGGTGATTGGAGGGATGGTCGGCAGATGTCGGCTGTGAATAAGCCAGTCGGTGGGAACCGAGCAAGCGTTGCAGCCAAAGCTGAACCTGATTATCTGAAGAACTATTATAACTCTGATGCTGGTAGTGTTGAATGGCAGGACCGAATGGTTGCCTGATCAGTTTAAATGCTGCTATTTAGGGAATTGTAGAAAATCAGACATTGATATGCACTGAATGAAAAGTCCTTTTATTGAGTCTATACATGTACATAGATTAAGTCTTTTTTGACATTATTTTAGATTAAATGAAAAGCGACAGATCATATTCTTCTGCATTTTCTTTTAAGGCATTTTCAATGGAAGGTTTTACAAATTTAGATTGTGATGATCGAATTATGCTGCTGGATGTTGCATTGTGGAATTTCAAAGCAATACTTTCGTGATGATAGTGAATCATAATATTGAATAGGCCTAGAAAAAATAGAACAATCATAATCAATGAAATTAGTATTGTTTTGGTAGTCTGAGGAAAGATAGACAAATACATTAGGCTACATGGACTGAGATGAAAATGAAGTCAAAAGAAAGGGATAATGACACTTCAAGAAACCGAACTAGTAATTTGGATTGAACAGAGACCATTTGACCATTTAGCATTGATTTATGCCCATCCCTTGATTAATCAAAATGAATAGAAAAAGGGATTGTTTCTAAAGTTTCGTTAAATGCTTGTTCACAAAAAAAGCAAATCATAAAGCGCCTCATCATAGTTGCATCAGAAAAAGACATTGCTGGTAAAATTCTTGACATGCTTCTGCCTGATATGCTGTAGGACCCATAGGCAATAGCTAATTGTTATGATGCCGTTTTTTAGAGGAATTCACTTGACTCGCAAAACACACTTTTCCAGTTCAAGTAGCATTGTTTATTTGAAAGAGAGCAGCATGTATCAAAGCTGTGACGATCGATGTCTCTTATTAGGGTGCATTACAAAAACACGGCACTTTAGTTCATTGAATTAAGAAGACTGCTAAATGAAAGTCCAGACACATTACCGACAGTGGAATCAGCGTTCATGGCCTCAGGTCTCCCATACTGTGGTGGTGGATAAGAGAGTTCTGATGCCTGTGGGTGTTGTTGATGCTGCTGTAGATGCTGCTGCGGATGTTGCATCATCATCGCTGGAGGATGAGGAATTCTTTCTGCCTCATGTAAACGGTCACTGTGGTCCTTGTATCGCATGACAAGATCCCAACTATCCTTCATGAAGTTGGACATGAGTTGCGGATGAACTTCCGCCGCGAAGCTGGCCAGAAATGTACCGTATGCCCTGGGGACAGAGCTGTTCTGAGTGTTGATCAGAGAAGACACTACAGCCTGCATCCGTTCAAACTGCGCACCATTTGAAGCCAATTGTTTCAGCAACAGAGACTCGCAATGCACGCGGGATGGCTTCCCTCTTCGAATCTTAGCAGTCGAATCTGACTTGGGATAACATCCGACGTCTTGTGAATCAAGTTCTTCATCCTCATCCTGATCTTCGTCCTCCGCTAACATGGCCTCCGTATGTCTTACAGTAGTCATCCCACCTGCATCCAGTTTCTGCATCAGCTGCAAAGAAATAAACGGAAATGCTTGAATGAACAACAAGCTGTTGCAATCAGATATGCCTACCTACCAGTTCCCTTGCCCTCTGTGGGCATACATAGACGTGCGCCTTGAAGAAACTGAAGTTGTGGAGTATCCACTGGTCGTGCAGCGTCAGCTGTTGTGAAGATCCTGCTCCGGATTTATTTGTTCTCTGCAGCAGCTTGCCATATCGAGTACGCATTGACCGGTACCAAGTAAGAAGCATTGTCCCACTGACATGGCCCAACTCTTCTGCCTTGGTGTCCCACAGTGATTTCTTCCTAGCAGAGTCCTTGTAAGAAACAGCAGATTTGTCAAATAATTCAGGATTATCTTTCAACCATTCTATGATGGACATTTCTTGTTCTCGGGTCAAGCTGATTGGATTGGCCTTCTTTCGTCTTTTTGGTCCAGTATCTTGCAACTCATTCTTCTTTGATTGCTGACTTTCTTCATCACTTGAACGCTGGCTTTCTTCATCTGGAGTTGAAGTGCCCTCCGGTGTGACAATGGGCATGTACATCTTCACTTTATGAACGTTTGGCATCATGGATGATTGAAGCGTAGTCTGTATGCGATAGTGCTGAAGATCTTCAGGACGACTAAAAATCGCAGTGTATGCCTGCGATATTTAAAGTCGTAAACCACCGCACTGGTGGGTGTTGCATCTCATTGGCTCGCACTGATTTCTATTGCTTTCTATTTATTCTCATCCACTCCGTATCATGTCCGACAGCAACCGCAATGCGTCCCTGACGCTACCAAGCTTCATCCGTATGACATCGAATTGCGTCGTGTCAAATCCTAATCGTTCCTGCTATGTTCTCATCGATTCGCACAGATTTTCGTACCAGGTCGCATCAATTCTGTCTTGAGGAAAAACTAATGCGGATGTCAACCAAAATCGTCACTATTCGCAGACGATTCCATTCTGTTTAATTCGTATTAGTTCGCACTCAAAAATCGCGACAGTGGGACTGGGGCTTAACCTTAATTTTGAAATGGCACATCTTCGAATTAGAAAACTTGCTCCTTCTTGAATGGATAATTCGTGTATCGCTTGCTATTGGAAATGGCAAACAATAAGCTGTCAGCAGAGGACAGTAGAGCCAGTAAGAGATGCGTGCGTGCTGTGATATCACTTCGCACACACCAAAACACACATCGATGCGTGGCTTCGATTCAATGTATGCACTATACAGTGAGCAATGCCGAGGAGAGGATCATCAAGTGAACTAATTTTCGTACGCCTCCTACTTTCTTTAATAATTATCGGCAGAGCTGGAAAAATTCCACTGAAATTTTTTAATTCCAATTCCGGAGTAGAAATTTCAATTCCAATTCCAATTCCAGTCGAAACAGTTCAATTCAATTCCAATTCCATAATAAGATTCAATTCCGATAATTGCATGTCGCTTACAGTGTATTATGTTTCTAACGTTTGTTCGTTTCAATCCAACCCATGTGCCCTTATCCTATCCTCGTTGTTCCTGTGTGCTGTTCCCTGCGTCGTTCCTATGTGCGTCTTCATGCTCATAGTTCATATTTCTTGTGTACATGTACGTGCATATATGCAACCGGTCAGCCTACGCCATTTTCCTTTCGTAAACGAGATATTCAACATCTGTTGAAAACGAGAAAATAAAATTAACGGTAAGCAAAGAATCAAACGCTGAGAAAGAGAGAGTTATGAGATGCGAATAAATCTATTAATAAGCTGACAGAAGAAAAAAATTCAGTGTGCGAATAACGTGATTGTTGATAGTAGAAAAAACGACGATTAAAATGATATCATGAAAACTGATTAATTGGTCCATGTCAAAAAAAGGAGATTGAAATTCCGTGATAAGAACGAAATGTGATCAGGTCGAAAGCAAACGAGCAGAGATTAAAGGAAACTCTTTCAATTTTCAAAAGAAAGTTGTTTTATCGTCAAGTCTCTAAAAATTTGTATTGAATTTCGGCGGACCGCCCTTGTCAATCAATTTTACAGTATTGCACAGTATATATGATTTGAAATCAAATTCAGTAACATGTAGCAAGAAGAATGTCAAAATATCATTGGTAAAGTTAAAGATAAGTCAAAGACAGAGAAGTTGAACGTTCATGAGCACATAGCACTTTTTATGTGCTACCTTTTCATCACATCTGCCATAGCATGTAATTATATACCATAGTCTCTTAATGCTGTAATGTCGATGTAGGCAATTTCGATTGATTCCATTCAGTTTTGTTATTTATGAGTGTCATTTGTTGTTGATTTTTGTTTCTGATTGTTACAGCTTCGGCGATCTGTCTTTCCATTGCGTTGTTATGGTACACCCCGCTTACGTTCATGTTAAAATTTTATTTGATTCCTTCATGCTGGGTTTCACTGTGTCTCCATAATACAGATGCTTCTTTTTTTTCATTCAATTGTTTGACATGTTCCTTTCCGCTCTTTTTTGTATTTCTTGACGTCTCACCCACATATATTGCTTTACAATTGTCACATTCTATTTCATACGTCACTCCTGAGTTATCAACCAAGCAGCCTCGGCTACATAGACGATGTGCCGTCCATTTCGTATTGATCACACTTCTAGCAAACCGAAGCAGATAAACAAAATATTTAATTCTGTGCTTTGATTACTTGTTATGATATCAAAACTGAAAAACTCCGGATTTTTTGTGACACGGCGTTCTCATCCCTAAACATCCACATCACCATAAGAAGCGAGATAACTTGTGGGTTGGTCTGGCACGCTCGTAGCTGTCACAAGAAAAGGCAAAAATAGAAATGAGTTTCATTACAAAATGGTTAGAAAGTAATCATATTGAGTGAAAATAAAGAAGTATGAGTTCCGCATGCGTTTTCAGAGTTTATTGAACTCTCAGCTCATATTCATAGAGCATTTGAAAATAAAATAAGAATGACCCGGTTATCGAAACATCTTCCTAATAATGATTTGATTTCATAACAGAAAAGAACTTGATTACTTGAAATTTACTTGCACATAAATAAATCTGTTTGTTATTACATTGCAGGGGGATTATCATGCTATCCATCCTCGATGTAAGCAGGCTACATATCTTTATGACTTAAGGTTAATTACATCACAATAGTGCCTAAAACTAAGAAGCTTATTTTAACATGATTTATCTATTAAAATAATATCGCCGCTCATTCCATAAATCTTGCTCTGAATCGATGACCAATATCAATATTTAATAACATGTAGTGGTTTTAATGTGGTTTTTGAAAGCGTTACGTCGACATGCACTTTAAAAAATGAAATAGCGTATAGCATGTAATCTTTCAATAATTGAAATATCATTTATACCTTTTAAGACAGCATAAAAATGTAACAAATAATTTATTGAAGGATGATGTACTAAAGGTCTTCAACCGTTTGAAGCCATTTTGTACATCATCATTAAATAGATTTGAGAAGATATTAACCTTTTTCACCGACAACAATTACTTGAATCGAATATCGATCCGTCTTTGAGAGCTGCTTTTAATTAAAGAGTGAAAAAACAATTTAGGGAATGGTGAGGTCGACAATACCTGGATCGGTGGTAGCCTCAGAACTCGGCGATTGGTGGAAAAGCTCTGAAAGACAAAGTGCGTCGCCTATCATGTGTTAGACTCCAAACGATTTGTAGCATTACATTCATCTAACTTGCTAATTGACGTGGTCAACGCTGTGTCCGGAGATGTCTGAAAAGAACATAACTTCTCAGTCATTGCTCCATCTGAATCATATCATTTTTTCTTTATGTTCATGAAGGGGATCTAAGGTACTAGCTTATGTGAGAAAGATTGAATAATTTTGAGTTGGAAAGAACCAGGAATTTTTGAGATGTCAATTAACATTTTCTAATAATATATTATATATAAAATTTTTCGATTACCATCCAGTAATCATCTTCAGGTATAAAAGACCAGGGTTAGTACAAGTTTGAAATATAAGGAATTTGAAAATGATATTTACAATGAGATGATGATAATCTACAATGATATGAAATGATGTGATAATATACGATGATACGATATGATAGGATGTAGATATTAACATGTTGCACTGGATTACATGTACATATCCTCAGCAGCAAAAATTGTTATACTCATACGCTCGTATCTCAGTATTGCCACCTGCTAATAATGAAATTGCGGCCAAACTTCATCAACTTTATTACGAACTGAAGAAGATAGTTGATGATATGAGATTTCAACCAAAATACTCGAATCTTTCATCATCTGAAAAGCAAGTTCTAGAAAATTTAAGAAACAAAGATCTTATTTTTTTACCTTCGGATAAAGGATACGAATTCTGTGTTGTAAATAATGAGATCTGCGGCGAAGCTGGAATGAATCATTCGGCAGATCTTTCTGCATATAAAAGAATTCTGCACTTAACTACTAAAACTATTGAACAGAAAATAGATCCAGTTTGGAAACAGCACTGCAAGTGGAAGAAGATTTTCAACTTTAATCTCAATCAATTATACCACAACTAATTCTACAATGCCTCAATTTTATCATTTGATCAAAACCCATAAGCAAAGTGAACAATTAAAAATACCACCCATTGTCTCGAGCAAAAAGGTACCTACCGAGAAATCGTCGTGGTTATTGACTGTATTATGTGTGATGATAGAATCTTCGATTTCACGTTTTCAGTTGGTGCTATTATACCATTCCTTTCCATCTTGTCTAATTCTACTTTTACTCTTTCAAGTAGGTGTGGAGGGAATCTCTTTGCAGGTTGATGAATAGCTTTCGCCTCTGAATCTACTTGCAAATGATATTCATAAACATTTACTAAACCGACACCTTCAAAATTATTTGGAGCCTTTTTTATTTCTTCTTTTGATATGGCATATATATACTTCTTCCGTATGAGTTAATTGATTATTTGCAGAATCACTTTCGCTATTGGAAAATAACTCGAGCTTTTTGCATGGTCGTGAACTTAGTAATGGCAAATGATTCGGATTAACATCAACTTTTACAAATCGACCCAAGATATAAGCTTTTTTATATGATACAGGCAATACACATTTTTAGCCGATTCAGACTAGACTTCGATTTAGACTTTTAGCCGATTTCCGCCATATGCGGTTAATGTAATATCCGTATTTTTCCAATCGACACTCGGAAAGTACCCTCGCGGAACAACGTTCATAGCAGACCCAGGATCAGCGACACATCTAGTTGGAATTCCTGATGTCAGTATCTCACATTTATTACTATGCAAGCCACTAGAAATAGAAAAATATCGTACGCTTCAGCAGAATCAGCAGCCTGAACATGTGTTTTTGATCTAGACTTACAAGCATGTGCATAGTGACCTCTTTTTCCACAGTTATTGCAATTTTTACTTCTTGAGGGAAACTTGAAATAATTAGCTTTATGGTTCGAACTACCACAACGATGGCATCTATTATTGCTATCTAAATTAATACTATTCTTGAAAGTTTTAGTTTTCAGTTTATTTAAGTCCTTAACTTTTTGACAATTTGCAGTTCGCGGAGAATCAAATGAATGTTTTTGAGTTATATAATCAACATTTAACTTTTCTTCAGGATTAATAATGCGATTTCTATCTAAATGAGTTCGTTCACAAGCTTATGCTTTTTCTAATGCAATCTTAAATGTCAGGGTGTTAGCATCTTCTGCAAGCAATCTCACAGCTAGCCTACTGTTATACACGTCTGTAACAAATTTGTCCCTAATCATTTCGTCATGGTTGGTGTACTTACAATCGGCCGCAAGTCTCCTTAACCTGCATGCGATTTCTGTCACTGTTTCTGTAGGTGATTGTCTTGCATCCATGAATTGCTTCCTTTTGAGTAAGATCGAGGTACCTCCAGGAAAATATTCTTTGAATCTGTCAACTGCGTCATCAAATGTAAGCTTTGGATCACCAAGTCCATCATAAATCAAAAGACCAATGGCATTGACCCTGGTCATGACCAGGGCGGAACGTATCTTCCTTGACACCAGATCTGAAGAGGCTAGACGTTTGCGCAATCATACATCTAACCTCTTGAAACAAGCAATCCGCAGATCTATTTACAATTTTGAATCATCTTTGGCTAACAGTGACAATCCTAAGCGATTCTGGAACTATGTAAAATCTAAACAAAAGGTTCTATCCACCGTTGGTCCGCTTGTCGACCCGTCCACTGACCGAGTAGTGTATGATCCCCTACACTCAGCTACTATTCTTGGTGATTCCTACAAATCTGCTTTCACCTCTGAGTCTCTTCCCATACCTGCTGTTCATGCACAAACTGATCATTGCCTCGCTGATGTAGTCTTCACACCAGATAGAATTCGCTTCCACCTATCACATAAGAATTTCTCCTCCCCTGGCCCTGATGGCATTCAATATATCTGCTACAAACAAGGTGCTTTTGTTCTGCTTCCACTTCTTTCTCGCCTTTTCCAGATCTTTTTTGAGCTGGGGAATATCCCGCTAGTCTGGAAGCACGCTCTGGTTACTCCGATACATAAGAAAGGTTGTCGCAAGAAGGCAGAGAATTACCGTCCGGTCAGCCTGACTTGTACTACCTCCAAATTGATGGAGTCGATTGTTCGCGATCACCTGTGGCAGTTCTGGAACAAATATGACATAATCAAGCGCTCTCAATTTGGTTTTCGATCCAATTCGTCTAGTACCCATCAGCTCTTAGAATTCCTCGAGGATTTAACATCTGTTGTGGATCGCGGTCAGTGGGCTGACGTCATCTATCTCGATTTTGAAAAAGCGTTCAATTCAGTCCCTCACTTTCGTCTCCTCTCGAAATTGACTTCCTTGGGCATTGCAGAGGGTTTTTCATTGGGCATGTTTTCTGAAAGCTTTTCTTGAGGATAGAACTGAGAGTGTTGTCGTGGATGGTGTGCATTCTTCCCCCTACAGCATGATTTCTGGTGTCCCCCAGGGATCCGTTTTAGGCCCAGATCTGTTTGTCGCCTTTATTAATGACATTGATGACACCTTGACAAACTCTTCTTTATTGAAATATGCTGATGATGTAAAATTGTACTCCGAAATCAAGCGCACTGATCCCCTGAAAGCCAAAGAACTTTTGCAAGCTGACCTCAACGCTGTAACCACCTGGTCGAAGAAATGGCAGCTATCGCTCAATCCCCAAAAGTGCTCCATTCTACACTTTGGATTTCGCAATCCTGCCTCGGACTACCGTCTGGATGGAAGTTTCCTGAATAATTCCAAGTGTGTCAAAGACCTTGGAGTTCTGATTTCAAAAGACCTAAAATTCTCTCGGCACATTCTGACCTGTGTTCAGAAAGCGAATCGCATTGTATCTGCCATCCTCAGGACATTCGTCTCTCGGGACGCCGATCTGCTTATTCGTCTCTTCAAGACACTGGTCCGCCCTCACCTCGAATATGCCATCCCAGTCTGGAATCCATCCCTGAATAAAGACATTCTGGCTATCGAACGTGTACAACGTCGATTCACCAAAAGCATCCGTGGTCTATCTTCGTTGCCCTACGAAGAAAGACTGAGAGCTCTGAAACTCCCAACACTACAATGTCGTCGTCGGATTATGGACCTTACAACCGTGTTCAAAATATGTAACCACCTTACTCCAAGTGATCCTAATTCCTTCTTCACCTTTAGTGTTTCCCGAACCCGTGGACATAACTACAAATTTTTCCGCCACCCAACAAATCTGAATTGTCGCCTATCCTCCTTTTTCCACCGCATTATAGATGACTGGAACCGCCTCCCCGACGATATTGTGAACAGTGAAACGGTGAAACAGTCTAAACGAAAGCTTTTTATGTTTTATTGTAACTTCTAATTGTTCCCTCCTGAATGTATTTCCTGTGTTGCCTTGGTGCTCCTTGCACTTATTGGTGTACTAAATAAATAAATGAAAAATTCAAGAATAACGGAGCCTTTTGTTTCTCATTAACATCATTTATAATTATGCAGTTATTGAGTTGCCGCAAAAAAGAATTCTAAATCCGTAAATTTTGGCGTAGTTGACCAAGCGGCGAGAGAGGTTAGCCATTTTCCAAAGAGTTGAAGACAGAACAAAAGTATCAGGACTCTCTCGGTAAAACGTTTATTGGTCTATCACTTTAAGTTAGATTAAAAGAAAGACAGGGCCTTCGCCGTTCAGCGCCTTCTATCGGTCGATGTAAGTGCTAAACGGCAGCCTTTGTGAAGGTTTATAATGAAGTGATAAAGGTCAGTGATATTAAGAAGTGTGTTGTGCGTGTAATGTGAGGTGCTGAATAAATTCGCAGTTTCCAAGTACAGGTTTTCCCACACACATTCGGACATAGCGCAAGCATAATCGTTATTTCTCATTCACAATTACACCGTTGTGAAGAAATCTACACAATGTTCAGCCGAATTCGCTACGTGTGTCATTGTGCAAGCATTTTCGCATGTAGTGAACACAATTGTTCGAAAATGAAGGTAGTTCACATACACACCATTCATATTTGCGTATATAAAGACCACATTCGCTGTGCCTGCATTGTTTACACAGTAGGCTACACTGTACGTACACAATGCCACGTGTCTATGCATCAACGAGCTTCGAAATGAAGCAAAAGCTCATTGCGTCTTGGATCAATGGCGAGGATTACAACGCTGCTGCAAGAGTCCTCAACATCAATCAGTCGACTGCTCGGTCGATCATCAAACGACACCAACGAGCACTGAAAGGTCGACCAGCCGTGCGACAAGTTGGCGGACAACGCAGTCCAAATTTGAATCTTGTGATGGCAGTGGCTACCGGAGCAAGAATGGTCTACTATGAGCTGGAAAGAGGATGTATGACAAGTGAGTACATACAATACATACCACAGTATGTACATGTAGTAAATGTCATTTCGTTAATACATAGGCCATTAACCCTATAATCAAAATAGATTTTATGTATTTATCAATTACAATAATGATCATGTTCATTTCCTCTCCAGGTATTCGCTTTGGTCACTTTCTCGACAACCTGGATGCAATCTCGGCAAATCTGGATGTCAACAATCCCACGCTCATCATGGACAACGCTTCTGTTCATCATGGGGCAGTGAGAATGTTGCGACTTCAGGCGGAGTTCCTGTTCGCTTTTTGCCAGCCTATAGCCCTTTCTTCAACCCCATTGAGAATGTCTTCTCCGTGTTAAAGCTGAAATTACGTGCAGAATTGCGAGAGGAGAGCAACTTGCAACACATTTCAAAAGAGCCGAACAACCTCTCCCAAGCAGAACACAGACCGCGGGTCCTGAATGGCATGGCAATGGAAATATTCGAAGACCAAACGACCCTGAGTGGCGCTAAAGTTGACTCCATGACAACTCATGTTATGCGATACATTCACAGATGCTTTGCTACGGCTGATATAATACTATAAAGTAAATATAGAAATGTCTTTGGAAATTGGATGTTCTATTTACATTTAGCTTTTTTAAAATACAATTTTGGCTGAAAAACATGAGCCAATAATACATGGTGAATTTGGATGCTTATCTGCATTGCTTTTCGCGAATTTGCATGTTAAATATACAGCTTTGACTGATTAAACGTTCATATGCGAAATAGGATGCACTACAGCGATTTTGCATGTTAAAGATATCAATGTGATCGGGAAAACCTGTATACATGCCAACGCTGTAACGAATTTTATATCGGCAAAAATGCTCGCAAGTTTATTACCAGACACAATGTGAATAATAAATCGATAAGTATTGCTTTGTGCGATCATATTAGAGGCAAGCACAGCGACATAGGCGACATCGGGGATTTTCAGGTCGGTTTCATTGCTAAACTCGACAACACGAGACACAACATTTGCTGAATCAAAAGCAATCACACAGCTTCAGCCCAAAATCAATAGAAAACATGAACTACCGCAATACAGCTTGTCTTCACATTTCAATCACCTCATATTCGACGCACAACACACTTCTTAATATCACTCACCTCTTTATAGACCTTCACAAAGGCTGCCGTTCAGCACTTGCATCGACCGATAGAAGGCGCTGAACCGCGAAGGCCCTGTCTTTCTTTTAATCTTAACTTAAAGTGATAGACCAACAAACGTTTTACCGAGTGAGTCCTGATACTTTTGTTCTGTCGTAAATTTTGGATTCGCAAGTAGGAACGGTAACGGGCAGATGCTAGATGTGGCCATTGCAAAGGATGTAGGTACGAAATTCGTCGCCAAATGTATTATCTATGATGATGGTAAATTAAAACTCATCTTGTATAGCAGACCGCCTGCTCTAAGAGCGGGTGCCAGAGCAACTGAACCTTTATTACAAATCATTACAAAGCAATTCAAAATTAGACATGTCATAGTAATTGCATGCACCAATTGCAATGTAGAAATAAATGGAAATCAATGTTATGAATAAGATTGTCAGCTAATAAGTTGCATAGCAATTAACCCCGAATTCAGCATAACGTAAAAGTCTATACTTTAAGCAAGCTGATCGATATTCAAGATATCACATTGACAAATACATCATCCCCATGATTAACTGCGTCCCATCACATCTTGGATCAAGTCTTCAGCGAATTAATTCCATAAAAACCGTGAAACATAATCAAGAACTCTACCCATATAGCTACGACATCGTATCAATGTACACTTCAATCTGCTTGTCAGCAGTGATAAGCAAGCTCAAAGGCAATTATCTTCGCATCAGGTATAGCAAGCGTGATGAATTTTATATTGGCAGCACCATACAACGTCTTCACGTCCACTTCAAAGAACATACCACAACTCCTTTCTCTTTCGTATTTAAGGATATTCGAACGTATCAAGTACAACATTGTGACATCAATATTGACATTCTGGCTCACGATCATGACAAATACAAATTTAAGACTACGTGAAGCATTCTTTATTAATAGACATAAACCAAAATAAATAGTAGAGCAGAACTTGACAGTTACCGTGATTTCCTTTGTTACTGATGATAACTTCTCATTTTTTCAATGCCTCATCTAACATAGAAATCATCAATCCTGTCTGGTCAATTTTTGCTATTGGTAAAAATATGTACATGTAATCCAGTACAACATGTTCATATCTACATCCTATCATATCGTATCATCGTAAATTATCACATCATTTCATATCATTGTAAATACAGTAGAACCCACTTATAACGGACTCGGTTATAACGAACTCTCGGATATAACGTACTCCTCTTGCAGGCACGGACGAAAATTCCTATTATGTCTATATAAAATGCCTCGGCTATAACGTACTACTCGGATATAGCGAACTCTTTTCAAGGGTCCACAGAGCAAATTTTGATTTTTTACAACGTATTTAGGGATGAAAGTACTTAAGTATTCTAAATCATCGAAACGAAGCTGACACGATTCTACAATAACTTGCTGCGTTTGATGATGCAGCAACAGCTCTTGTCATTGGCTCGGAGGAGGACAACTTTTGAGTGTCGAATCCGTCCAATGAGCAATCGATAGAAGTGAAGTGGAATTAAGACATTGTCCGTGATGGTGTCTTCTTAACGCGTCACTGCGTTGTTTACATTGTTTTTTAGTCATTCAGATTTTTAGATTCATGTTCAGAATATTGCATATTTTTTCTTACACAATAGAGAATTGTTAAGACACTATGCTGTTTTCTTGAGTATAGGCATGATCATACATGTAGGGCCAGGGCATACAAATATATGTACATTACATGTGCATGTATATATGGTGATGCATAGTGAGAATTGGCTGGTCATGATGGATAGGACCTTACTATTGCAATTGACAACTTAATTTGGTGCAGAAGTTGGCTTCAATACTTCTTATACAGCTTGTTCTTGCACACCTCGGATACAACATACCTCGGATATAACGTAGGCTTACCAATTTTCTAGGTCCGTTGAGTACGTTATAAGTGGGTTCTACTGTATCATTTTCAAATTCCTTATATTTCAAACTTGTACTAACCCTAGTCTTTTGTACCTGAAGATGATTACTGGATGGTAATCAAAAAATGTTGTACATCTTAACATAAAATATTAATTGACATCTCTGCTGGCTCTTTCCAACTCAAAAATTTTATATCATGACTTGCCAGGGCATCTTCCAAGAGAAAGATTGAATTCACATGAAATAACAAAACAAAGACAACAATAACTAAAATATCTCCTTACACATATTTTTTCGACATACACTTAGAATTTGCTTCATTAGGTGTACGACATACCTACGGAAAACTCTTAAAAAACCTGTTCACGATTATTCGTTTTTTCTTTAGGTTCAAAATCATCTTGCAAAATCATTTTGACAAGATAACGTGCAACCAAATGCCGTTTGGCTAGAATATAAAAGGTTTCATGAATTTGATTCTTCCTTATATCTAATAACTTCGAATAATGAACTCGATCGTCACCTCAACAAGCGACTGAAAGCAAGTGACATCTGGCTGTACAAACTTAAAAAGCGAAAAGTCTGATTCCTATGATACCATATATATAAATTTATACCACTACAATACAATACTTCCCTGTCAATACAACCTGTCTTTCTTTTAATCTAACTTAAAGTGATAGACCAATAAACGTTTTACCGAGAGAGTCCTGATACTTTTGTTTTGTCTTGAACTCTTTGGAAAATGGCTAACCTCTCTCGCCGCTTGGTCAACTGCGTCAATACAATTCTCTCTAAAGTAGAATAGTTTCCATGAATGTAGAAAAAATAATATGTATCTTTGAAAAGGACAAAAAGACATGCAACTTAACTCAGATATTTTCATGACCAAGATGCTAACTACTCACTGGGCCTCAGGTTTAGGGTACTCAACAGCTGATAAAGCATCTTCGTGATTGATCTGTTTGTTAAAGTTCGGGTTGAGCTTTTTTGTACATAGCTTCCATTATATTAAAGTCATGCTCATTGGAAGCATGTGCAAGTATTTTAAAACTAGTTGAGTTGCAACTACATTGGCAGCTCAACTTGATATAAGATATGGCTGATATGCCTGTCTTCGTTCATGAATCTGCAACCTAACATTACGAGTGCTTCTTCCTGTGTAGGTAGTGCGAGGATCAACCTCGCAAGAGACGACACCAGAATAATGGCCCTATGAATATTTAATTTGAGCATCGTCTTCGACGGTGTCTCATCCTTTGCCGGACATTCGGCTGACTAATTCCTATTTGACATTGGGCCAGCTTCGCACTTTTCATTTTGAAGTCATGCTCATCGCTCTCTTTCGAGACACCTTTCACAGCTTCATTATTTATGCTTAGCAACCATTGTCTCATACTTATTGTCTCATCCGTTGCAGTGATATCAACAAGATTCACGAAGGAATGGGTGACAAGATTGGTCAGATCTTCCAATGGACGGCCTGCGGGATATCAGGAATGTTTATTGGCTTCTTTTACAGCTGGAAGTTGACTTTGATACTTCTCTCTATTTCACCGATGACTCTTGCTGTAGGATACCTGGTATCTACATTGGCTGCATCCTTTACAGGGAAGGAATTAAATAGCTATGCGAAAGCCGGAGCCGTAGCAGAGGAAGTTTTGGGCGCCATTCGTACTGTTGCAGCTTTTGGTGGTGAGAAGAAAGAAGCTGAACGATATTCATCAAATCTGCTTGAAGCGAGATCTCACGGAATCAGAAAAGGCTTGTCTTCCGGCATTTCTGTCGGTTTTTTCTGGCTGATTCTGTTTTGCATTAATGCTTTGGGTTTCTGGTATGGTGGCAAGCTAGTTCGCGATAATCCGGATGAAATAACTTCAGGTGAAATTCCTCTGGTACGTGTATCATGATCGAATATTGTCGGTCTTTTCGCAAAAGTTTCGACAAATGGCCAGTGGCTGACCATCTTAGATTCGCCTGAAACTCTCAGGTTTGATCAAAGTAGGAAAATAGGATTTCTGAAGTAATCCGCCGAGATTCCCAGTACTTTTGAATTAATTTTGCAGCCTCGATAAGAAAGTCGTCAAAAACATAGTTTAAAATTTGCCATTCATAATTTTTGCGATTTTTTGACGACTTAGACATGTATTTCTGAATGTGATTGCTCGTTAATGCTGAATTTCAAATGTAGGTTTATGTGCCCCAAGTGAGCTTGGAACTCAATTTGTAAGCATATTGAAGTGTTGGTGCCAAGACCTGGAACCTTCAATCTTATTTTTGAAACTTTAAATTTTAACGAAATTTAAAGTCGATGCTGTCAATTCGTAGTTGCATTTTATGCCAACCTAATTACACAGATAACTTCTTTCTGATGTAGGGTAGCAATCCGTATAACGAAGATGATGATAAACATGAACTGATTGCAATGAGATCAATTTGAAAATTGAATTTTTTAAAGAAACATTGGTTTTGGCCGGTCTCATCGATGGCTTGACGCTAAGGGAACAAAAACAGTGTGCAATCAATTTAAATTACTCATGCAAACTAACGCTTACTCGTGCTTACTAATGTAAATTACTCAGTAGCTTTGCAGACAAATATGCTGTACAGTATAAGAGGTATGTAGCATCTTGAAGAATAGGTAGGTTATGAAATTTTTACTTACATGCTAAGTAATATGATAATCTGCAAGATTTATTTGATCAGTTTATCAAGAAATTCATCAATTCCACTTTTGTTGATCGAGCACGGTCACAAGTCGTCTCTGATGACCTCCGGCTCTGGACCCAAATCGAGCAATGCTCTACTATCAGCAGGAGTCGAAGCGAGCCGTCGGAAAACAGCAACCGTCTGACCCAGTTAAACGTGAAGAAGGACGAAAGTAGACGTCCAGGGTCGCACATGATGGCAATTTTGAAACGGAACTGTGGGCAGCACCTGATGGATTCATGGGCCGCAGATTACCGACCCCTGTTCTAGACCATAGATAAAAAACAGATTATCATGGTAAATAAGCTATATTCACTACTCTAAAAATATACGCATATTTAGATTATGTCACTTTTACTGTGCAGCATTTGGAAGCATATTCTACACGCCTCCTAAAATCTCATTCACTCTTGTTGTTTCACTAGCATGTGAACTTTTGTAAATCATTCACTGCTGTACAATGACCATGAAGTCTGCTGACCAAACGCCACTTAAATAAAGTTTGTTTCATTTCTCTTCTATTATAAACACGACGAATGTACCAGAAGCGTTTAGAAATGAGAACCCCAACAACTTTTGTAAGAATTCCATTCGCATGTGATGAACAAGAAAGGCAAGCTTCTGAGTTTACGATGCGTGGCCAGAACTAGTGATATGCGATCATGCGATTACACACTTTTTTCGTGACCACAAACTCGCGCGAATTGAACTCTACAGCAAATTCAGATGGACATCAGGTGGCAATTATCGAGAGAATCTTTCATAGGAGACGTGTCTAAAGGGCCATGCGTTTTTGGGCGAATCTTACCACAGCTTATAACAGAGACAATGGTTTAAAGCTCAAATCTTTATGCTTATGGAAACCCTTCATCTTGAAATATGGTAGTTAATTTCTTCTTTGACACTGACATTTTTACATTTAATCATCTTACTTCTTTGACGCCTTCTTTGCTTCATCTCACGCCAGGATAAACAACAGGTGAAGGAGATAGAACATTCAAGTTTGGTAGCCATTGTTTTCTCCTCTTCGGGTGGATGCGTTCCGGCGGCAAAGCAAGCCATCAAAAGAATTGCCCATCTACAGTCCCTGAAACGGAAATCAGACTATTCACAAGAAGTGACCTGTATCAGAACGTGTATAAGCTTCGCTCTGAAACGATGCCATGGAAATTTGCTTTCGGGGATATAGATGGAGGCGGGGTCGCCCAATTGATTTCGGCAGTGTCAACAATGCCCGAGTGGTTAACGCAGAATAAAGGACAGACAATTTTTAACATTTTTATGCATCTTGTACATAACTTGCCGGTAAATTTAGGACATTCTTACTTTTCTGCATTGAATTTTAAATATAATTCATGTTTCAATCTTACTTCATTCGACATTTCCAGTAGCTACTTGTTAATGAATTCATTAGTGCTCCCGCTCTTTGATCTATGCTCTCCTGGTGTCCAATTCGATCTGTTCCACATCATTCTGTCATTCATGACTACGATGTGCTGCTGACACCAACGAAACTTCGACAAATACAACATCTAGCAGCAATTTTAGAATTTTCGCAGATTCTTAAGAGAAGAGGTGTACAATCATAGTATGTCAACATAAGTGGAAGAGAATGCGCATTTAATTGATATCAATAAGGAATTTGCATGTAGGTTAATATCTAAATTGATGATATCGGGGAGTGAGAGACTACAACAGCTGAGTTACACAATGGGTGAGTTACACTGTTGCAATGCATGTAACCTCCGTCTGGCATACATTTTCAGGTGTTTATTGCTGTATCAATGGCTTCTATGGCTTTGGGTCAAGCAGCACCAAGTTTTCAGGCGAACTCAGAAGGTCGTGCTGCTGCAAGGACTATCTATGACATGATTGATCTGGTAAGCAATAACATAGAAATGCCTTCTGCAATCATCTTTGTCTAAACCAACCTGTATTTCTACAGATAAATTACTTTATTTTCCATCGTTTGATGTCCTTATTAATGTCGTGATTAAACACATGTTTGTGTAATTGAAACGTGATTTCTAAAAATACTTCAATACTTCATTGGCCGACAGTTCAAACTAGCAAGTGATAAAAATATGTGATCTAGTGTCCAAAGGACACTTGCATTTCAAGGCTGAAGTCATCTATCAATTTATTAGAAAAACATGGCAGACAATGCTCTGCCATTGCACTCTCATGAACTCATTATAATTAATTATGCTCGTATTTCCAGTACACTTGAGAGCGGTAGATTTATTGAAACTCGATGATTAAGCAACTGATTCCGAATATCAATTAGAGGAGAGAATTGCCGATATTCTTAGAACCCTTTAACCGTGCTAGAATTGCTTGAATGTACCAGGGCCAAATGAATGCCCGTCTCTGTTGGGTTTAGCGATTCTTCCCCTGAAGAAAAGCGAGAAAGGCTCGAAAAGCTCAGAAGCTGTAGGCCTCTACATAATTTTAACTTTCGCTTTTTGACTTGCGCAGAGAGAGATAACTTTTTGAAACAATCTCAATCAGCGATGTAGAATCAACTCCTGTCGGCGGCCATCTTGTACATAAATCTAGGGGAACACTGGGATTTAATGATATCTTCTTTATGGACTTATCGCTATTTTGTGTTATTATTTTTCAGTCATTTTGAAATGTGCATGGAAGATCAATTTGATAACGAAATACTTAAAGCTTTCTTGATTTTGGCAAAATTGACTTGTAAAGAAATAATTCCTGATTTCGGAAAAATAGCAAAAATATCGTCAGATGCATTATTCAAGAAATATTGCGACTTTCTCATTGATTTTTAAACGAACAGCATAGCAACCTTTGAATAATGCGCTCTTTCTTTTAGAAAAATTCCATCATAGAATGTGCTAAATCAAATTCCTATAATGTTGGCATGTCCGATCACGCGTTGCATCACACATATTTCATGTTAGATTTTCCATGTGCTGTTTGACGAAACTTTGTACCTCCGTGAACAGACGTGTGTGGAGTTGGCGCAGCCACTCAGCGGAACCATTTTTTATTAGAGCCTAATTCTACTCTAAGCAACCTCTACTTTATCAATTTCAGCCTCCTCATCACGAATCTGGCCTCATATTTTACAATTTTGGAGTCGTTTTTGACAAATTTAAGTTTAAAGACAAAAGTCTTGCGGAACCTATTGCTGAAAATTGCGGAACCAAAGTTAGCGGAACCAATTGCTGAATCTTGCTCGTAGGCGCATCAGATCACTTTCTTTTTGTCGCTATCTGATCCATTTTGCTGTGTTGATCACAAATATATGGTTCATTTTTCAAAACACCGAAGTTTTCAGCCGGAAATCCGAATTTCACTTTTTCTGCAATCTGATCGAGAAGTTGGCGAAACCATATTTTAATGCGAAGAATTTCTCAGCAAAGTCTTACCCCTCACACTAATGCTATCACCAAAGGCCGAAATGTTCTCAATACTGCCTCAATCTCAGCCAAACTTGGCCCACACCTTCTCAGGATCACTCTCAAAAGCGCTTCAAACATAACAGACAGCGAGCAACTCTAGCCGGAGAAATACCTCAAGCAATCATCACATACATTCACCAATTTGATTCGCCTATGTGCGAGACACGGTGAGTGATCCCGCTAGCTTCACAACAAAGCCAAACTTGAATTTCTCTGAAACGACTGTGGGGAACATCTTTGTATTGCGGGATTCCCCAGATGTGATTACAGATTTTTAATTAGAAGCTTCAAATTAGTGTGAGGGGTAAGTAAGACTTTGCTGAGAAATTCTTAGTATTAAAATATGGTTCCGCCAACTTCACGATCAGATTGCAGAAAAAAGTGAAATTCGGATTTCCGGCTGAAAACTTCGGTGTTTTGAAAAATGAACCATGTATTTGTGATCAACACAACAAAATGGATCAGATAGTGACAAAAAGAAAGTGATCTGATGCGCCTATGAGCAAGACTCAGCAATTGGTTCCGCTAACTTCACAGCGCAAGACTTTTGTCTTTAAACTTAAATTTGTCAAAAACGACTCCAAAATTGTAAAATCTGAGCCAGAATCGTGATGAGGAGGCTGAAATTGATAAAGTAGAGGTTGCTTAGAGTAGAATTAGGCTCTAATAAAAAGTGGTTCCGCTGAGTGGCTGCGCCAACTTCACACACGTCGTGAACAGTGATGTGCATGAGACTGTTGATCTTGCCGTTCATTCATAAGTCCTTTCATGATTCTGTTCAGGAGTCTTCGATCGATTACACAAAGGATGATGGAGACGAACTTGAGAGCGTCAAAGGAGAGATCTCTTTTGAGGAGGTTAAGTTCAGCTATCCGACACGGGAGGAGATCACAGCAATCAATGTGAGAGAGTTGACTATCCCTGCTGGCAAAACAGTGGCTTTGGTGGGACCATCGGGCTGTGGAAAGTCAACGACTGTCGGATTGATCCAGCGATTTTATGACCCGAATTCTGGAACTATCAAGCTTGATGGTGTCGATATCAAAACCCTTCGGCTGGAATGGTATCGTTCCCTCATCGGCATCGTGTCTCAGGTTAGTCATTGCAGCGAAGATTTAGAATAGAATAGAAAGTGTTTATATTCGAGCATAATGAAAATCAAATTGTTACAAGTCAATTAGCAAAAATACATAAAAGATCAGACATTTTCAAAAAGATAACGAAGTGAAAAGTTCACAAACGACTGCGCATATTTATTCGTGCGTACAATTGGATAGGCGTATGAGTTACTTCGGGGAAGTCTGTGCGGTAGCAATTCATGCAAGATATGATCGCAATCTTCAGCCTTTTTGAATATTTCAATTGTCAATGAAACTCTTCTTTCTTGAATTGACTTTGGACACCTCAGACATGCAGTACGACCGTTGTACATGAGACGATGGACGCGATTCTTTATACTATTTAAAACTTTATTATTCTTTTCAGAAAGTCCGATGAAAACAGGCCATGCATATTCAAATATAGAGCGAATGAGACACACATAAACAAGATGAAGTTTCTCGACGGTGATGAGAGTTTTTAACTTTCGAATTACATGTATTCGTTGACTTGCCTTACGACGAAGATGTTCAATGTGGTCATCCCAGTTCAGATTTTCATTTATAAACACGCCTAAAAGTTTCATGACAGGAACATGATTGATGGTAAGAGGAGTGTCAAATACAATGGGACGCCTCGTCACAAGCACAGCGTTCGATTTGTTCTTGTTAAGAATTAACATATTGTCTGCACACCAATTCAAAATGTTGGATGTCTCACTTTCAATAGACAAGCGAATATCATTTATATCATTACTTTCTAGAGGCACAACGATAGAAATGTCATCAGCATATTTCGCAGTAGCACTTGAACTATGAGATGCTAAAAAATCACGCACAAAAAGGCAAAAAAATTGTCGGCCCAATCACAGAGCCTTGCGGTACTCCTCTTTGGATTTGCACAACGCGAGAAAAATGATTGTTCAATTTAACAAAAGCTTTCCTATCATGAAGGTAGGAAGATAACCAAGCTATTAAACAAGAGGGAACATTTAGCTATGTCATCTTATAAAGAATCAAATTGTGGTTAAGAGTGTCAAAAGCACGTGATAAATCGTAACTCAAAATGGCACATCCAAACATCTTGGGATTGTCATAGCACTTCAATGTTGAGTGCATGATCTTAATGAGGGCAGTAGACGTTGACGCTCCTTTCCTGAAACCATGTTGCTCGTCACCAACTGCGGACATAAATCCTTGTTCAAAATATTTGAGGACGATTCTCTCCAAAATCTTTGCTGGGGCGGGAAAAACAGAGATTATACTAATTTTGAGGAAAGCCCAAAAGCGAGAGATGTTGACTTTCTTCGTTTATTGCAACAGCGAGGCTATCTTCAGGCAACTCATATAGCCTCCGGTGGTGGCTGAAAGGCCTCGCTGTTGCAATAAACGAAGAAAGTCAACATCTCTCGCTTTTGGCTTTCCTCAAAATTAGTATAACGAATGTCTGGCCCTCTGTTCAGTGAAAAACAAAGATGTAGCGCATCTTATGCGCTTGCGGAGGATTTGTCTTTGGAATGGGAGTTATGACTCCCATCTTCCATGATGTCGGGAAAACACGCTTGTTAAGTGAATTTTGAAACATCGTCGCCAAAGGTGTGGCTACAACATCGGCAAGGCTTTTGTAAATTCTCATGGGAATGTTGTCTATGCCACCACTTTTTCCTGTCGGTAATCGAATCAACTGTCGGTGTACTTCAACTTCCGTAATTTCAAAATTCCATTCGTCATTTGTCAGGAGGAGGATTTAAAAAAAGATAAATTGCCACTTCCGCAGAAGGAATTGGACAGATCAGTTGCCATAGCATCGAGAAGTCTTTCGAATGAACCGCAGTCAGCCACTAGTTTGGAAATAGGATCCTTCCTCCCTGCCTTGGAATGCTTCGCGACCATTCTCCATAGTCCCCTTGCATCGGACATAGTCTTATCAGCCCAACGTTCTTTGCCTCGCTTTATTTCTAGTTTTATTTTTTCTTTCAGGAAATTGTATTTGTCCCAATTTCTTTCTCGGAAAGCTGTCCAACGATCATTTATCAGTTTTTTCAATAAAGGAGAAATCCACTCTTTGTCATTTTCACTCATTTGAACATAAGTGTACGGTATACATGAATCAATTAATGATATAAGACAATTGGAGAAGATGCTCCATTGCGCATCGACATCATCAATGTTGGATACCAGACTATTCCAGTCGAATTGTCTGCAAGACGGTACAGATCATCAAGATGTGATTTCCTGAAATCGTAGACTTTGTGATAGGTGGTGTTTGTGACAAAAGCGCCAACCGATTTGGGTATGCAAGTAATCATTAAATGATCAGATGTATCCAGAGGAGCATCGTATGAAATGGACTTTGTGTCATATACAGGAACCAGATCCTTTGAAATGAGTATATGATCCAAGATGCTGTTCTGTCTCGTAGGTTCTGTGACGAGGTCACACAGATCAAGATCTCTACATAGTGATAACACTTTAAACTGGTTCAAATCTCCAACAATGATTTGACTGTAATGAGACTTCGTAGAGACAAAATCATCGACAAAAGTCAGAATTCTTTCGTGTATGACTTTTAACTTGTCAGTACACAAGCTTGGTGGAATGTATAAACAGATCAGAAGAATGTTAAGAGACAGCATATCAAGGATAAGATAGTCAATATCATTACTAATTTAAAAAGTAGATGTAACATCACAGAAGGACAAATGCGACCTGAGATATACAGCCACTCCTCCGCCTCTACGATAGCAACGATCTGCTCTGCACATGATATATCCAGGTAACTGAACAAGGACTGTATCTACGAAAGAGTTGAGCCATGTTTCCGTCACACAAATCAATTCAATCTTCTTTACGGAAATTGATAGCTTCAGGTCATCTATCTTAGGAAGTAGCGATCGAGCATTAATTAGAGTGATGCTCGGATATGACATTTCAGGTGATAAAAATTTCAATGAAAATTCTGTTGTTGATTTGAATTGTCAGAATCCAGCAACACAACCTTTCCATTTCTGATACCAACATTCTCTCCATTATCACGCCTAGCTTTCAATTGCTGGCGTAGGAATTTATTTCGATCTCTTTCCTGCTTTGTCTGGTCGGGGTTGATGTACACTGATTTATAATTCGCGTAGTTTCGAAGTATTTTGGCCTTCTTCAAGATGCTTGCTCGCACACCATCGCTGGCACATTTGATTCGGATTAGTCGTGGTTTCCCAGAGCTGCCATCAATTTTCCCAATTCTTCTGCATTCGATCACTTCGTCAGGCTCTTTTTCGACAATTCTTAGAATATCATCAACAGATTTCCTGTCATTCACAGATCTCTCTTGAGCACTTCCCTTGTCTTCTGCAACTCCAGACAGAATGAGATATTCACGTCGCTTCATGCGCTCAAACATTTCATGGCCGATTTGATCAATCCTCGATTCGTTGCCGGATTTCATTGTTTCATGTTCCACCTTCAGTTGTTCGAATCTTCTCTGTAGATCATCATACTTCGAGAGCAAATTCACAAGATAATCATTCACAGGTTGAAGATACTTTTGCAACTTAGTCTCAAGAAGTTGTGATAAGTCTTCAGGGCACATGCTTTCCCGTGGGGACTTTGACTCACATGGCAATGACTTTCTCTGAATTTGATTTCTGAGATGAATTAGAGACTTTATCATATCTCTCTTCGTAATTTTGCGTTCGCTTGAGCATTTCAGCCTCAGATAATGATATGATGACAGCTATGTTTTGAGGGCGTCAATGGCAAATTAGAGGGCCGCGTTAGCGGCCCGACAATTTGCCATTGACAGCCCGAAAAATGTAGATGTCATAATCATTGTATGCCATGTTGCGAAATATTTATATGGTTTCATTTCCAGGCCATGAATTTTCCGGGCCGTTAATGAATTTCTGGGCATTATCAAAGATATCAGTCTTATATACATGGTATACAATGAAACGATCTCATCAACAGTCACCATTCTTCAAAAAAGTTCGCCAATAAATTTCAGCCAATATTGAACCCACAACCTTCTGAATAGATGACTCGCAAACCAACGACACATGCACAGCACTATCACAGCGATGCTAATGTTGCTTGCGCAGCAATGACTTGTTCCGAGAAATCAGAAATCGTTCTTCATTCGACCTTGAAGATATGGATCCACAGTCACGCGAGACTACTGCACCCAAGCGAATTGAACTGATATTACGATCACAACTGATATTTAGATCAAGTTTATCAGTGAATGCATCAATGTATGCAATGAATGGATGTAGAGACAGACGAATGTGAAGAATGAAAAAATAAAAGAACAATTAAAGAATTTTTTCTTTCGGTAAAGAAGTCTAATTATTCCACTATGAGACAATGCTGCAATGGAAACAATAGTTCATAATATCAATCCTGTAGGTCTGCTTGTGACTCCTGTTTTTCGTGCGATAAATAAACACGATTTCTCAATTTTCTAACCCAAAAACGAAGCAAATGAAGCCATCTTAAAAAGTGCATCTCGTATTTTCGTAGGGATCTCCGCATCGCGGTCTTTTGGTCATTTGGTAGAAATCGGCAGAATGGCACGAGGATTGAAATTATCCCCACTCTCCATTAAGATCAGAACTGTGCAAGCATCTCTAGATAAAAGGCAATGATAAGACATCTTCATTTAGTTTCCTTCTTGACACAGTAGCCAGTGACTTGGTATTTTGGTCTTTTTGATCGAGAGACCTAGAATTGGAATTTTGCTTCCCCAGAAGAAGGTGTACACCGCACCAAGAAGGCACAAGGCCGAAGATCCGGTGCATATTTCTTCTATAATCTGTATTTTAAACGTGATCAATAAAGACGTACGGAGCCACCAAGAAATTTGGTTCTTCATATCAACAAAGGTGTACACCGAAAATTTGGGAATGAATTTAAAGTAACGGTCTCAGAAAATTCGCCATTTTTTATACACTCAGACACAATTGTGTTTATTGCGGTACAAGTAATCCATACGCCTCCTTTCAAAAGCATCTCAACCAACCTGGTGTGTCCCTTTGGGCAGGACTTTCTTCCAATGAAGTCATCGGTCATAGACGGAACATTGACTGAGCCCAAGTACTTAACTATCTTACAGAGAGATGTTCTTCCCATATTTGAAGAGCGCGAAGATTTCAATGATCTGTGCTTCCAGCACGATAGGGCACCGCCCCAATGTCTGATTTTCTTGATCATAAAGGGGGGAAATTTAGAGTACTCCTGGTATCAAAAGGAATGCCATTCGGGCATCGTTCTTAGAAAAGACTCGTTCTTACCTGCGCATGTAAAGTCTAACTATGTTAGGAATAGCATTAATACTATAAGCAAACGGTCCAATGACCCCGAACTCAGAAAAGAGAACCTTTCCAAATTTGAAAATATCTTAGAAAATAATGGCTACAACAAAAAAGATACGAATTTACGAATTACGAATAGTATTTTAGGGAAGCAAAGTAAAGCACGTCAAGATGGGAATGTAAATTTCAAACTACCGTATGTTACTGGTCGCTGCAACCGTAAGGTTAATAAAGTAATTAAGAAGTATAGCTTACCAATAAGTTTGACAAATGAGTATGGCTGTAATTCAGCGTCTTTTCTAAAAAATAATAATAATAATAAATCTTGCGACTGTAGTATTTGTAAGGACTTAGTAAACAGTAAATATACTTGTAGAGACCGCTTTGTAGTGTATCAGTACATATGTGTACATTGCGGAGAATTTTACATCGGCAAAACAGCGAGGATGCTAAAAACGAGACATCAAGAACACAAAAGAGCTATAGAAAATAGAAGCATCATCAGTGCCTTATACCAACATCTGCAAGATAAACACAATGGAGAGGGCAGCATCGGAAATTTTCAGGTTGGTCTCATTAGCAAACTGTTCAACACACGAGACACAACAATAACAGAAGCCAAAGCAATCACACACTTGAAACCTACAATAAACAGGAAATATGAACTGCCACACTACAATCTGACTTCACAATTAGACATGCATTCATACAGACATCACAATTCTTAATATCACTCACTCTTCATATATCTTCACACGGCTTGCTTGGCGCGTAACGCCATTGTAAGATCGACCAACGAAGGCGCTGGACGCCGAAGATCAGTCTGTTTAAGCATTTTACTGAAATATTACTTCGACCTAAAACTACTCGGGGAGTTTTTGCTGCTATCGTTTCGGTAAAGATCAGACATTTCCAGGACGATGGCTCGGGAGGCGTGGATGTGTAGACTGGCCACTACGTTCCCCTGATCTAATGCCGCTTGATTTTTTCTTTTGAGGAGCGTCAAAAGAATACGCCTACAAAGAGCGGTGGAGTAATGTAGAAGATATGAAGAGAAAAATCAAAGATTTTTTTCGTTCTTGTAAATAACAATCCAGACCTTTGTCAAAAAGTCTGCAGAAGTGTGCGTAATCGATGTGGCTGATGTGTCGATGATGGTGGTCTACACTTTGAGCATTTGTAAGAGACTAATAGACCTTTATTGATGTTTGCTATGTTTGTCTCGTTACATGTATAGTTAGTTGATAAAATAAATGATATGTGATTTTGGAAACATTATATTCTTATTTAGAAGACGAAATATGGGTAAAGACGGGTAGCTGATGCCCACCCCTGTACATTGTAATAGCTAACATTAATGTTTCTTAACGGTTAATGTCTTGTGGTCCTAAATTTTCCTGAATAAGGATTCGATGGTGCAGATTTTTAATCAAATATATTTTTACAGGACCTGTCTTAAAAATGAAAAAATGAGTAAATCAAACATGCGTATGATGTCTACAAATCGAAACAGTAAACATAAAATGTCAGACTTGCACGAGAACGGCACGGTATTTAGCAACTATACAGTACTTGTGAGTTCTAAGTTGCGGTCCCACATTCCCAGAGCTGCCAACTCATTCTCGTCGCCATTATTTTAGTATCTGTACGTGACCTAGTCGTCTCAGTAAGTCAGATCATCAACACGTCCAGCAAACCGAAAAAGCGAATAGCGAAACATTGCATGATGGTATCGCATAGATCTCATGACAATGATCAGGAACTTAATACTGCACAGATGAAATGGATTGCACAATAACCATCACTACCACTGTAAAAATGAATGAAGATGAAGCACTGCTGTACATGATAAGGAAGTAACAACATAGACAGTAATTTTACAAAAAGTCTAACAATCTCACCATGGTTCACAAACTCAGGAACACTAAAGCCGTAACGAACAAAAAATGTTGAATGCAATCAATTTGCAAGTGCCTCTTTGCCACACAACAAAAGCAAGCCACTTAATTAAACTTGAAAAGTGCAACTTTATAAAAAGGAAGGGAAAGTTATGTAGCTAAAAAGCGTGCTCTTTCCTAGAATTTTTTTTCGATGCGACTATAGTAAGAATTCAGATTGTAACAACAAATGCCTCAAGCAATTTGAGTCTCAAT
>CAJQUW010007144.1:0-13120 GCA_907163375.1 Prostheceraeus crozeri
AGAGTCACCTGTTTTTATAGACCCTCTTGCTATTAGGTAGTGATAGCTTTGCCCTCGGACTGAGGAAGTGATTCGAGAAGCGAGGGCCTAGTCACAATAATCAGATACATTCAAAAATTTTCCTCGATTTTTTCCAAAATTTTCCATGGAAAATTTTGATTCAAAATTTTCCGGAAAACTTTTCCATCAATCAAGCATTGATGCATTCTGACCTTGCACTGAGACTACCTGAGAAAGAACGAAGGTCTTGGAAAACCAGTTGTGTCATAGTGAAATCAGCTGCGTCGCTTCAGGTTAGCCGATAAAGAATATTGGACGAGGACTGTCTCGAGAAGCCTATGGTGAGATTGTGTTCCTGTTTGTAATGGGTACCAGTGGCATTGCGTGAAGCATTGCCCTGTAGAAACTGAATGGCAATGCATGCTTCAACTGTCAGACAGAGATAAGGACAGTACGGGCATGTGCCTGTCCTTCATTGACAAAAAACGAGTAAGCGGAGGCACCTATCGTTGCGGGGTGGTTGGTCTCTAAGTGTGACATGCGCAACTTCCGCATGTCGTGATGCTCTATGTGAACAATTCTCGTTTCCTGCGAACCACTCTATGATCGATACTAGGGGATGTTCAGATCAAAGAGGTGTACAAAAGACTATCGTTGAAGTGGAGTGATGTCGGAGAAAAACAGTGTGATGATGATGACGGCGATGTGGTCACCTATGTGAGCGATACTTGACTGTGCGTTTATTGTGAATGGTCGTTCGATTGCCTGTCGTGAGTAATAGGTATTATCGACGTTCCCGACACCATAAAATTCAAAAAAAAAGAGAACTAAAAAATAACGACTAAATTTATCAATTTATGTCATTATTTTTAGGTTTTTAAGACCTAAATTCATGTATATAGACTATTTAAAAAGTATAATTAAAAAAAATATTTAAAAAAGAAAGAATATACCATCCAGAAGTGAGTATAGGACAATAGTTCATACACTGAAAAAGAGATTTATAAAAAAAAAGTTTTAAGTTCGTTGGGTTTTTTCATATACTGAGACATTAGAGTATAGGAAATAGTTCATACACTGAAAAAAGAGTTTTATAAAAAAAAATGAATCTTTGAAAATATTCAAAATTTACCGAATTTAGGTCACTTTTCAGGTTTTAAGATATAAATTGATTAATTAGTTAATTTAAAAAAAAAATATTATATATAAAAATGAAATATATAACCCCCAGACTCTTTTATAAAAAAATAAAAAGATAATATTATAAAATAAAATAATAAATATATAACCTCCATGAGACTCTTTATGAAAATAAAAAAAATATAATATTATAAAATAATAATAGTAATTCAAAAAACAAAATATTTCTTAAAAAAAATATTTCTTGAAAAAATGTATTTCTAAAAAAAATGGAAATAAAACAAAAGTGGAATGGAAAACTATAGAAATGGATGAAATACACAAGAATATTATCCTTCTTTATCAGAGTTAAAAATAAGTGAATTGAACATGTGGATGAAAAAAATGAACATTGAAAACCACAAAAGATAGAGTTAGGTATATGAACAGATAAGGGAAAAACTCAATTATTATGGATTAGTTATATGTTAAATTTGAGGAGTTCTTTTAAGAAATTTTTTATTATAAGAGAATGAGCAACATAAATTGAGTTTTTGAAATTATATGGAACACAAACAACAACGAATTTCGATTTAAAGAAAATCGCAAATCAATTGGGAATAAAGAATTTTCATGTTCTAATGAGAGCCGAATTACAATTCCTAAAAAATAAGCCAACAGGAACCTTCAGTTCCCGGAACAAAGTTAAAACTATAAATTTCATAACAAATCTTCACACATCAGATGAAAAAGGAGTACATTGGTCTGCAGGTATGATTAATAAAAATGGAGATAATTACTATTTTGACTCTTATGGACTTCCACCAATAAATGAAGTTAAAGAATTACTTGGCAATGGAACTTATAATACATTTCAAATTCAAAAACCGAGAACTACTTATTGTGGTCAATTATGTCTTTATGTTTTATTAAAATTACAAAAAGGAGTATCATTTCTAGATATGAAAGATGCCAGATATTATGTTAGAATTGAATAATAATAATAATTTTAATAATATATAAACTTAACAGAAAATATTCGTAAGAAACTTGAAAATGATGAGTCACAATTTGATGATATCAATTAAAATCCGCTAGTATCAGATAGAGCGTCTCTACGGATATTTTCTGTTCGGAGTGTAAAAAAAGCCGTGAAAGTAATTTTAGCTGTTAATTTTAACGGATATTTGTTGTTTACAGCGCACTTGCATTAGTCACTCGCAGTGACAAAGATAGTTTTTAACTACAATACATCATCTCACTTGGCTCTTCTCCGAACTTCTATAAGGCGAATAGGAATGAACTGACGTCACGAGGATGCTGCTGCCTTTCCCTGCAGACTAGACAAATTGATTTTGTTTAAATCTGCATCAGTACCTTACAATATTTCCCCAAAATCGCCGGTTAATCAGGGTTTGTACACCTAACGTCAGACAGATAGCTAGATTCAATAGCTAAAATTTTAAGCATGAAGCATTTCAGGAGGTATTTGCAGTTTACTTTCCCTTCATAGAATAATATCCATATCAATGAAGAAATTTGAATATTGAAAGTAAATCAGCCTCAATATGACTGCAGACTTATGATTCTTGTTTGCATTTTTTCATGATTGATCATCATAATCCATTGCAAACGATACTGAGCAGAGTGATATTCCAACATGCCTATGAACGATTCTACAGGTGATTTTGTGATTTCATCTTTATGGTTGGACATGTCATTGATCTTCATAAATTGATAATGGGCAATTCCGTAAATAACGCACGTACGTTCTGACACACAATCTTCATTTCTCATCATGAAGCAATGCGATTCTATCTATGAAAATTGCACCATACCATGCCAAAATAGTATGAAATATTAATCACTTTTCAAATATTCAAACACTAGTCCCTCTAGCGTCGAAAGAGGGACTGCCATTAAATTAATTATTTAAATTGCTTCCCTAGATGCCCGTTTTTGGATAAAACATGCATGATGCATGTATCACGGATAAATCCTATCAAGAAATTTCATTCCTTATTAAGCAAATTGGTCTTTTTTGGTGTAGATATAACTATTAATATTTAGCATTGTAAAGAGTGGGAAATGTATATAAAAATTACTCAGAATAGTAATTTGGAATTGTACATGGTAAAAACATCGATGATCCATGAACGTGGATAAAATACATAATTAAAAGAGCGTTTCCTGTAGAGAAGAATTGTCCATTTGAGTTAGATACTGACTTTACTAATAATATTGATGCTGTAAGAAGTAACAAATGCATTTAAATTACTCAAAGAATCGCTCATGGATAAAACATCGATGATCCATGGATATCGACATATGAAACATGTATAGGGCCTATACGACATATCAAATATGCATGTCTACCATTATTTCGAGTGTTTTATATATGCCCTTTATATTTGATGAAATGGTGTGCATAAAAAAGATATTCAGGTGACTTCATCACTTCTCTCTCTCTTTCTCACTCACTCACTCGTTCCTCTTTTCTTCTTCTTCTTCTACTCATTTTTCATCATCTTTCACATTCACTACATGTACCAAAGTAAGTATATAAGGGAAGTATGGAATCAATGGTTGATTTGTGGCGACAGCTATGATATTACTTTTTCGCCAGCGCTTATAAGCAGTTTGATTTGATATCTGAATTGACAACAGAAGGATATTGAAATATTTGACGACACTGAATGAGAAGCTATGATAAAACTATGTAAATACGGAATGCTGACATAGCTTTAGCAGCTGTGCATCTGTAAGTTTGTTCATCTGACATAGAAATTAACGATTTTAGAGTCATTAAGAAAATGACACCCGATCTTTTTATACATATCATTATGAATTTAATATGTCAATTTTGATATACCTTCTTTAATATGAGAAAGTGTCATACATTAGGATTAATTGTTTTTGTCTGCCAAATAACTTTGAATTACCTTTTTTGAGATGCAAGGCGCATTCGATCGTGCTTCATGACTGCGATTGATGATTGTCTTTATCTGAAATGATAAATAGCGTATAAAGAAACGTATGAAATTGAGAAAATTAAAAGCATGGTACTGGGTCCCCCTGAATATCATTCAGTATTATCCACTCATTGGTGGGGGTATCACCGGGTGCCAACCGGCTCATTGTCGCCCAGTTTTGCTGCACATTGAAGAAACATTTGCGATGAAAAGAATTGGACGGTATAATTTCAAGAAAACGTAATGATAACATAGTAAATGAATCAGCAATTTCAGTCCAATAAAGATTATTCTATGATGTAACATGACAATAGCATGGCATGAATATAAATAGCATAAAAGAAGACATTAAACAGATGAACATATTTATAATGCAATTATGTGTAATATAGACATTCTAACATTAAATGTGCTAAATGATAAAACCTAAGAACTCATAGAGAATGGTGCGACAAATCGATTGTGAGATGATTGAAATATGAAACACCTATTAAATAAAATACGAGGTATATGATAAACATTCTGAGAACAGAAACATTCATTTTCAAAGACGTCTCATTTTATTAGTATGTACGTGTCGATTTGTGCAGAATTTTTCGGGTTTTCCCGTGTATCTCTTGCTTCTATTACGCTAGGCATCAGTAATTTCAAAATTGTTGACCAATATAATCTAATGGATCTTTTAATCCAAATTTTCGCATTGACTCTTCGAATAAATTGATGGTGATCAGTGCATGTATTTAAATTTGTTAACGGTTTTAAGTTCTTCCAAATGTCAGGTCAACTATTCTTTTCACTATATTTATTCTCAATATAAAAGAATCGCAATTTACGAGAAAGATAATTTTCTAAATTTAATCATAAACGCCTAAAACACTACTATTAGGATACATTCAAATGTGATTCTTCGTCAAATTTTCGTAAGCTAGTACAAGATATCTTGCTGGAGGAGGCAACACAAATGCACTTTTCGCATTCAGCGCATTCTCCGACTGATTTCAAGAATGAGCCAATTGCGGAACCAATACAGTATATCAGTCCATCAAGCTGTGAGGAGGTACGATGAACAAAAGCATTACGATGCAGATGCTCTATTGCTTCGGATCTTTCTTTTCGTGGACAACAGGTCACGCGAATTTCCTACTTGCGACGGATTCTCCACTGGAGTGATTAGAGACAGTAGCTTCCTTTCGCTCTCTTTGAATGGATTCTGAAATAAACACAACATGAGTTAATTGCATGAATACAGCGGGAGCCAATTGTATAAATTATAGAACATCACAAAGTTGTAGTGCATAAAAAACAAAGTGACATATACACTTACTCAACGTATCCATCAATGAAATAAAAGACTTATTTCCGTCTCAGGCTTCACTGACGTTGCGCTTCTTCCCGACAGTCCTAATCATCAGACATGCAGAAACTAAGCGTAGGGTATTAGCTGCTGAAGACTCCAGCATTTGGTGAGTAATTATGTCCGTTTATGGCCCGCGCGAATACATGTAAATAAATTCTGTAAGGTAATTAAATTTGTGTTCATACATTTGATGCCTAGCAGTCTTATCATGTGTCCAATTCAGAAACATTATTTACGTTAAACTTCTATATTATACTGGATGATAGCAACATCTGGATATAAAACTAATATCTCGAGTAGGTCAGGTATAAAATTTCATATAATTCAATGATAATTATTCAATATGATGGCCTATTTAGAAGTTTTGACATGATAAAATAATCAAGAATCACTTAATGTATTCCTAGAATTACTCACTTACCTCCAAAGCATCCTGGTTTTAGAATCTTCCACTGAGTACGAAAATGAAATTGTATTTTAAAATTAATGTCTCCAAAAAATACACTTCAGACCTGAAATACATTGCAGCCATCCAATCTTGATCGGTAAGTTACTTCTTGAATTCATAATCACCCAAGATTGAAACCCAAAACGAGAATGTGTCTCAAACTCTAGGAAGAACATTGATGAAAATATTCAAAGGAAATTTCTTTGATCAGCAAATATTTTTAAAATATTTCACTTACAGACAACACAGATTGGAGATTATCCGCATTTCACTGGGCGCTTCTGTAAATCAGCAGTACTACCGATAGCAGTTAAATAAGTCAAATAAATTCGTTGACCTTTTCTACAAAATTTGCCTTGCCCGTTCCTTCCGCTTCGCCGGTAGATTGCCGTGTTGAATGTGGCGACGTATAGTCTGTAAGCGTTTAAATCAAAAAATATATGTTGATTAAAAAAAGTAATTACAATATTACATTCTGAAATCGTTTCTGATATCGAAATATGAGATCTCATCTATCCTCACCTAACGGCACAGCTTCTGCTCAGTACGTGAGCAGCTAATGCAACCGAACATCTTTGATGATGAAGATAAAAAATATGTGCGACGCCCGTATCTTCCATGCCAGCTTTGAATTTTGACATTGCCTCCAATCTATACAACTTGAACAATGTATTTCCACTTGAAGGTTCCGCTTGATAGAGTCTACACAAAACATAGGAAAATAATTTGTCATAATCAGGGCTTTGTGGAAATATATGAAACACTTCATCGCTGATTCATGACCGCACAGTCTGATTTAATTTGTAAATTATGAAATAAATAAATGTAAAGAAATGAAACACAACAAAGATCTATAGTAGTGGACACAGAAAATAATCAAGTATATGAGTTCGGAGAGTTCTTACGCGTGGCAACAAATAAATATCGACAGGTGAAACAATTGGTAAACCTAAACAAAACAAAAATATTTACCATAATGTCATGATTGATTCCATTATTCCTGGTGTTTCTTCATACAAATGTGGAGGATCAGGCATTACATAAACTTTGTCATTTGAACTTGGATGTGTACAATTAATATGGCCTTTTCAATTTGTGACACCCAATTCACGCCACATTCTTGTTTGACTGGTCTCTTGATCACAAATAATGGACAATAACGGTCAAACCGGCTTCATGGCAATATTGGAGAGCGTCTGTAACACAACTGATTCAGCTTGTACCAAAGGAACGGTAGCCTCTGAATGAAAAAATAGCCGATTGCTTGCTTCCATTTTTTTGAACAGCCACCGACCATAAAAACAAGAGATTGATTGGCCAGGATCGGAACTTTTCGTTCGTTGCCGAACATTCGACGAATCCTTTCCACTCTCGTCCTTTGGAGCATTTAAAATTTCAAACTGTCAACTTATGGACATTGGCATCGAAAATAAGTGAAAAAACAACTCTAAAATCAAGATTGTGTTTAAATATGTAGTTAATTTGCAAAATACACGCATATCCATTTCAACAATCAATGTCGATCGGGCCATAAACTGAAAAATATTGATTGATAAGTCGCATAATCTGACAATCAATGTTAATATTTTCCAGCTTTCAGCGTCTTCAGCACAAATTTTTTACACAAATTTATTTACCTTTCTGGCAGTTGTAGGACGATGCGTTCATTTTCTCCCGTATAATTTCTTTCGTTGTCAAAATCAAAATCCAGGCTGAAAAATCCAACCCTACTTAATGATATAATAATTAATGAACGAACAGTGAAATAATAACATTAAGATAAATAAACGAACGATGTGGAAACATTGGCCACTTAGATATGAAAAAAAGGAATATCAATGCAATTGTTCTGTATAAAAAATTTTCATCAGAAATTGATGTGAGTATTAAGTAAATATTCTATTACCTGCTGCCTGTCTAATAACGTTAAATTATAACTCGAAGCTACGAAAGCGAATAATAAGATTACCTTTCAAATATCTGTAGCAAGTATCTCCTCAGCATACTAGTCGATGAGCATGAAAAAGATTTTGCGGAGTGTTGTGATATAACACGACCTTGAATAGTGAAAAATCCACAAGCCATATATTATAAAATTCAGTCGAATAGCGCGTTCGCCGTAGGATCCCTTTCAACATTGCACATTTGAGTTTCAAGAATAAATTCTCAAATTGCCCTTCTAAAATTATCAGGGACACCACATGTATTCCTATCGACTGAAATCACGAAGATAAAATATGATTGTAATGAAAAAAGACATTCATACTTGAAATTTTTAGATGCCATGAATACATTACCTGCGTGTTTCCTACTTTTACTTTTCACTTTCTAAGGGAGTTCCACTTTTCTTAATAAAGCGATCGCTTCAGTTTTACTAATTAGTTGACTTTGGCGTCTTATCTGCCTTCTTCAATAGAGCAACATCATCTTTCCTATCAGTTTGACATTCCCTTTCAATGACATAATTGTCGCTTGAATACCCACATCCACTTCAGTCGTCATTGGACATGGTGTTCTTGTGAGTCACTGAATTCTGGCTCTATAATGGGACTGCAGTTACCATCAGTCTGCTGTCAGACAACTTCCTTAGTGGGAACAGTTATACATTGGTCAGGAAAATGATCTGAGCAAACAGTAAATTTGGAAAATTTATGCAGATTATCTACATACATCAAATCGGTTCTGTTGATGCGCATTGCCCCATTGTATTGCTCTGAAATAAAAAATGTCTGCTTTTTCAACAGACAAGATCCCTCATGTCCTTTTGATAAAAGGGGATGAAAATATTTGATAGCATTGCAAACAGTTTGAGTTATTGGTCATGTTTATTCCATTGCAAGATATCCATTTATTCATTCCTCAGTTATTTATCAATTGTGACGTTATTTACACGTCTGAGTTGCGTCGGAATAAATGATTCTGTTGCTAAATGTTCAAACTAAAAGGATATTACACCGTCAGGTAGTGGCCTTCATTATTTAAACTGCTTCGGAAACAAACAATGTCTGTAATATTCACTTGCACCCCCACATGATTAGGCCTACTCATCACCTGGACATGCATGCTTACAGTTGTGTTGTAATGCCACGAGTAATTACTAGCACAATAAGTAATACAAAGCTGAATTGAAGGTGATAATTGAGTGCTGAAAAATCAGACATAATAAATTATGTGAATAGGCTCAACATTCAACAATGACGTAGACTGTAACCGTTTCGCCATACCTGGTTAATTAATATATGGTATGGTTACTGCTAAGCGCCGACCCAGATAAATGAAAACACGGAGTGTTCGGTACGTTTCGTGAGCCTTTTCCATCCGAACCGACCTTTTTCAACCTTATTGACTTCTTTGTTCGGGAACCCCTCCTGCTCCTGTCTTTTGTGATGAGGAACAAAATTCACTGCTGTGTGCTATTGACACGTATTCTTAATATGACATCAACAGGTCGCTGCTGTTCCATCCCAGATAATCACGTGCTTCTGTCAGACAGATGTTAGTGGTGATTTGGCATGTGAGTCAAGACCTTCGGTTGAAAAATGCTCACGAAACGTACCGAACACTCCTTGCTTTCGTTAGTAATGACTTTGTATGCATAATCCAGAAGGAAATTTGACAAAAATCACTGGCATATAATGTTTTGGGAAGTTCTTGCAATTAGATTCAAAATGTGATTAATTTCTGAATGAATTAATTATGTCTTGCTAAATTTTTCAATCTATTCTAGTTTCTTAATTAAATGGACGTTGATTTTTTCCTTCATATAATTTAGCGCTAAACAGTGACAGGTTGTCGGTGTCATTTTCTGAACGTCTTTCATCTAAACAATTGGGTCATAATCGCTCCATAAGTTCCCGGTTAAGCCGACAAGTTGTCCGCTTTGTTGTATGGGAAACCCCTCCTGCTCCTGTCTTTTGTGGTGAAAGACTCAAAATTGTCTGCTGTGTGCTATTGACACGTATTCGCTTTAATATGACATCAACAGGTTGCTGCTGTGTCATGCAGATAACCACGTGCTTCTGTCAGACAGATGCTAGGTGGTGATTTGGCACGTGATGTCAAGATCAAGCACAAGATCGGTAGAAAATTGCAGAATAATGACAAGTAAATCCACTCTCTTATCATTCCAGGATAATATTTGTAATATGGATGTTTCCATTAAGTAGTTAAACAGAAAATTTTCTTAACATCAAAAATATGATTTTGACGTAGAACTGCCATCAACTCGTCTTTTATGTTGCATTTTTCAGAAATGCCACGTTCATGGATAAAATGAATACAAAAAATGAATAAAATGATAAATAACCTATCATTATCACTTGGAAAGCTATGAAAACGCTTCCCATATTGCCCAAAATAGCTTTCACAACTTGAGACACAACAATTTCTCATATTCATCTTGGCGAAAAAAGATGGCGGATTTGTCGCCACTAAAAATACATTAGAGTAATGGGGAGTTTCCACACTTGATATATTTAAACACTTTGACATGTACACTGTAGCTACAATAGCAACAACATTAGTCAATGCTGACGAACAGGTCAACAATATTAGGCCTACACATGACATATATTTTCAATATTAAGCCCGCCCCTATCCCCATGTCCACTTCCTACCTCCAAACCGCCCCCTCCTCCAACCGCCCACCCCACCTCGCCAACCCCGCCCGTCCCCTCCCCCCCCCCAGGTCCAAAAATGACACACTCTTATATATATATTTAATGACCCTCCACCCTACCACCACCCAAAACCCCGCCTACACAACAGCACACAGCTTAAACACGCACCCCACATAGCCTCTTTCCGGGTCCACACAACCAAAGCCCCCCGCTACCCCCCCACCCCACCCCTCAACCCCCCGCCCTCCGCGCCCCCCCCCGCCAAACTAACTCCAAACTTATCATCAGCCCTTACCACTACCTAAATAAGCCCCATCCTCCCGCCCGCCTCCCTCCCCCCAGATCCAAAATAAGTTATTCTAACCACGTGACTAACTCGCGAACAAATTGCGTCACAGGTATAAGAAGAATTATCTAATGAGCATTAGGAATTTCATCAAGAAAGTATAGAGCTATGGAAAATTCCGATTATCTCAGACGACTAGTTCAGTTTTTGTTTCTGTTAATCTTTGAATCTCATCTCATTGTTCCCGCAATATGTAGATCGTCAGAAATGGCAATTTGCTTCAAATGTCCATTCGTTTCTGTTCTTCTGCTTTTAAACAATAAAGTCATGGTCCGACAGCTGAAATAGCAATTTTCACATTCTTCACTACATTGGAGTACACGGATGGAGTTCGAGGTAGCAATCAATAGTCCAACTGCTTTTGTAAAGCTTTACCTTACGCTCTAGGGTCTTTCGATAAGCTCGATTTTTTTCGTTTTGTCTTGACGCTTCTAAATCTTCAGTCTTGATAATAAAAAAAATTGAGTTAATTTGATTCACATTATAGCACAACGTGTATCATCGAAGCATTTATATCTTTCTTAGAAATCACACCTTGATGTATAGATTTATTGTGAATGACATCATGAAGCCAGTACCATTCTATTGAGTCTATACTGTATGAATCATCCCGAGATTCTCAAAATCCCTAAAATGATGCAAGAATTCCTGGTTGTGATCCTAGCAAACAATGTTACAATGAGATACTAATATAGAATCCGGCATCGAACTGTTAATTAACTTATTCTTCGCGTTGTGAATTTATTCTTATCTCCTGCTGGTAACTGTAACGGACCCGCATAAATCTCGTACACTGGATACTCTAGCTGATATCAGACGACTCTGGTCTCGTAATTTCTGCGTTGAGTGAATAATCAGTAACTATCGTGGACTAAGTCATGCTAGACAATCTACATCGAGATCGCTAGCGCGTATAAGTCAAGTCCTCTCAAAGGTAGCTGTTCAGCTCCATCGGATCCGCTACGTTAGTAGAATGCATCCTTACATTCATATGACACATGAGCACAAGTTGCATGCTGTGAAATAATCGACTTCTGAAGTTTGGTTTATAAGCGATTCAATTTTGTTCAAGGTCTCTACTGCTAATCTAGACCTTTTCCCTAAAGTATAATCAGACTCAATTTGACCCATCTACATTGCAGTATCCAAAAACTCATCCGGAGAAGGTGTTCTCACCTTGGTCTGATGTCGTCGTGGCGTTTTATAACAACGGCGTCTAGAGATCTGTCGTACATGTGCGTGGATAGTGGCGGATGGAGGGGCTCGAGTCAGGGGGTAGGAACGGCGGTAACGGTCACCGCCGTCACTCTTCCTTAACTAATGCTACGCCGAAGAAAGCCAGGACTACTTGTAGAGAGGGAGGGAATTCACATGGCGCTGTTCCATCAACCTGCTCCGGTGCTTCCTAATGAATAAGAGTCTCGCGTTAGTGCGCTAATAACCTGACAATAACAAAATTCCAAGACTCGCCGCCTGCAAGCACCTCGCCCCCTTCCAAGTCTACATTGAAGGCGATTATTCATTCGCAGCTAGTAAGGAAATTATGGTGTATCGTCAAGCTGTTTCGGGAGGACAGTTCATGTTCAAAATCGGAAAAATGATAACACAGTTTTTTATCAGCGAGTTGTTTTATAGTCAAGCTTATTCATCGCGGCTGTTCATTGTCGGTATGTCTACATACAAGCAGCTCATCAACACGCACGGACAGGCACATCGCACCAGCTGGCCAGGTAGCCGACAACCTACAGTGTTGTAGTTATAATCTTTTAATATTGCCTGATTTGAACTATAAATGTCACGGTGTTAAATAAGTAATTTTCGCAAAGAAAGAATAGTTTGAAATCATGTTATTATATCGAGTTTATTATGTCTAATCCAAAGAACAATACGACGAGGGTTACAGTGGAAAAAGAAAAATAAACAACAAAGTTATTTGAGCAGATTAAGTACTTCGACGGTCTGGCCGCTTCAGCTCATCATTTACATTACAAAGTTATTGCCAAAGGATTATATTCAAAGTAGGAGGGACAATCCTATCAAAGTAGAATCGCACTTTTCCATAGTCAGAATAATCTTTCAGTATTGTAGTTGTTGGCAACGCCGTCGACTTTTTTAGGTTCGCAAAATTACAATGATATCGCCAAATCAAGCAAAATCAGTAAATGAAATTCTTTTTTGTGTTAATTAAATTGTTCATTGTTTGCGTTTATTGTTTCTGACGGATTCGGCTCCATCTTGTCTTTTAAATGCATCGTAGCG
>CAJQUW010007147.1:0-29769 GCA_907163375.1 Prostheceraeus crozeri
ACATAAATTATAAAAATACATAAATTATAAAAAATAAAATTTTTCCTAATAAAAATAAAAAAATGGAAATGACTCAAATTTGTCAGGAGTTTAGTTTGCAATATGCGTTTTTTAAATCAAACACTATTTTATTCTCATATGAAAAAACACACCATGTGGTATGCATATGAATCAATTACAACCTAATAATATACAACCTAATAATATCAACCTAATAATATTCAGAATAATATTCAACCTAATAATCGTAATTCAGTATAATAATATTCAATCAGAGCAACCATTACAAAGATTAAAGCATTTATTTATTTCAGATAAAGAACAAAATCTTTATACTGCTAGAATAAATACACCTAGGCAAAATACTGCTAGAATAAATACACCTAGGCAAAATACTGCTAGAATAATTTTAATACACCTAAGCAAAATACACCTAGGCAAAATAATAATAATTATTTAGCACAAAATAATAATGTAGCACAAAATAATCCTTTTGTTCAAAATAATCCTTTTGTTCAAAATAATAATGTAGCACAAAATAATTATATTGATAAAAATCAATTTGTTGAAAGTAATAACAAAAAAATATGTTCCGGATGTAATAAAAATATAACGTCCAAAAATTTTGCACGTCATTTTTTTAAAAAAAAAAAAAAAAAAAATTATGTGAACAAACAGAAGAGGTTAAAAAAGAAAAAAAAGATAAATTAAAAGATCAGTTATGTCGTAATTGTAATAAATATTTTACAAATCAAGGAATTACTAATCATTATAATTCTTGTATAAGTTCTACAAGACAATGTACAAGTTGTCAAATTACTAACCTAAGACAGAGTTTTATGATAGTAAATATCAGTGTAAAGGATTGTTTAAAAGAAAAAGTTAAATGTAGAGTTGTCAAAAAATTATATTAAAGAAAAATTTTCAGCGACATGTAACACTATGTCCAAAACATAATCAACATAATAATCAACATAAAAATAATTAATATAAAAATAATAAATTAAATTAGTATTTCAACTAAAATAGTTGTATTTCAACTAAAATAGTTGTATTTCAACTAAAATAGTTGTATTTCAACTAAAATAGTTGTATTTCAACTAAAATAGTTGTATTTCAACTAAAATAGTTGTATTTCAACTAAAATAGTTGTATTTCAACTAAAATAGTTGTATTTCAACTAAAATAATCTTATATAAATTAAAATATATTTTTTATAAAGAATAAAATATTATTTTATTAAAATATTCTTAAGCATTCCGGAAGAGAGGAGAGGTTCGGAACATACTTCTTTTGAGTATAGGAACAAAAAGTCCGACACATTCCGGAGGTTCTACAGAGGTTAAAAACACTCATAAGAGTGTAAGAATGCGAGTCCGGAATTAAAAAAATAATAATTCCTAAATTTTTATTTTAAAAATAATAAATGAATAAAAGCGAAAATTTGGAAGATTTAAATTCACCGGTTTTTAATAATTAAAAGTGATAAAAGTAATAAAAGTAATAAAAGTAATCTAAGTCGTCATAAATCTCTTAATGCAATAAACGAAATAATAAATAATTATATGAATAACACTGAGTTTCAAGATACACTAACCCCTCAAGATCCGAATCTAAAAGATATTAATAATATTGTAGATAATCCTATATATAATACTAGATATAATAATAATATAGATAAAAATATATATAATAATATAGATAAAAATACATATAATAATATAGATAAAAATACATATAATAAAAGACATTTAGAGACACTACCCCCTAATTCATCTCTTAATAAAAAAATACCACAATCAGATCTTACACGTCTTTGGAATTTTTTAAAATTTCATTGTATAAAAATATTGTTAGCATGTATTTTAATATTTTTTATTTATCATCTTGTTATATGTATTGAAATCAATGGGTTACTTTCTAACAGAGGAACAAAAGAGAATAATTTTTTATAATCAAGAAAAAAAAACTTTTGAAGGATGGAAGACTGAGGAAGATAAGATTAAGGATAAAACTAATAATAAAAATATTAAACAAGGTAAAATGTATCAAGAAAATTTACATTTCATTGTTTATGGTAAAACTGGAAGTGGTAAGACTACGTTTATTAAAAAATATATAAACCAATATTATAAGGATGAAACAAAAGTACATATTTTTTGTATGCATACTTCTGAATGGCCAACTTTTACAAACGTCTATAATGATAAACAATTAGATGAGTTACAAGATATGGAAAGTTTGCTGGTACACCTGAAAATAAATCTTTATTAATTTTAGATGATGTTGCAAGTTTATCAAAACAAAGAAATATGTCAGAAATATTTACAAAAGGAAGACATCAAAATATTCAAATAGTTGTATTAGCTCATAAAGCTTGTGATGTAGATAATAAGATTAGAGAAAACATTCAAACATTTTTTACAACTACACAAAATAATGCAGCATTCTTTAATGATATTAATAAAAATTATAAAATGAATATGCCTTTATCATATTATACACATCATAAATATGGAATAATACGTGTTGACACCATAAGTGAACATATGCAAGTATATGATAAAGATTTAAATATATTAGTAGATACCGAACATGAAATCTATAATAACTCTCAAGATTTTGATATTAGAATATATGCAAATACAAAACATTTATCAAATCAAGTTATAGAACAAATAATTATCTTTTTAGAGTCTGAAGCAAAAGTACCACTAAAAATTATTCCTGATACATTTTATTTTTATTTTGATCATTATTTAAATGCAAAATTTGGTATACCAATACCTAACAGATTACAAGATAATGAAACATTAAACTATTTAAAAATTGCAATAAATGATGTTAGAAACGGATTAAGAAAGCAACCCCAATAATATCTGATGTTAAATCTACATTTTCTGATGCCAAATCTACATTTGATGAAGCCAAAAAAACATATAATGATATAAAACCATTAATAAATGGTGTAAGTGAAATACTTAATAATTAAACAAATTTATCATAATCAAACCGAAGGTTCTAGGGCTTCGCCCGATTTTGCAGATATATTAGAATTTTTCCATTATATATATTTAGAATTTTTTCTCTAAAAATTAAAACAAAAATTTTTTTTTAAAAAAAAACTAAAACACAAATTTTTTCTTTAAAAAATAAAAAATGAAAAAATTTTATTGTGTCTTATGTGAAAAAAAATTGCAAACAAAAAGAAGTTATCAATCTCATCTACAAAGTAAAATGCATTTACAAAATGTAGAACGAGTTGATGAAGGAAATATATTAAAATTAAATAGTTATAAAAATTATCTATAAACATTGCCTACTGATATAAAAGTTAAAAAAATGTTTGATGATTATTCACATTCGGAATATAAAAAAGTTTTTAATAGTGAAGATGAAGCCGTAACAGATATAAAATATTTATTTAGCGATACTGATGAATTTAACGAAATAGATGAATTTGATGAAGCCGTAACAGATATAAAATATTTATTTAATGAAACGGTTCACGGAATCGTTCACGTTGAATATAATGAAAACCGATAAAACTTTTCTGATATTCTAACCAACTTTTATAATATATTTAAGAAATCTTTCAAATGTTATATGAATGTAGAAGTACTTTATACAAAAAATGGACCTGATGGAATTCCTGAAGAAATAATACAAGGACATTTTACAAATTCGCAAGAAATTCATAATGTAAATGATATACAACCCATATTTGAATCGATGATACTTAAATTAGAAAATTGTATAATTGAAGCCCAGTTACGTGAATCTGGTTGGAGATTTGTTAAAATAATATCTAAGAAAATAGTAATTGATAAATATAAAAATAATACTGGTGGTAGTTATGTTCCTTTACCTTTCAGTTCACCTCAATTAATCAACATAAAAAATGAAGATGATTATTGTTTTCTGTGGAGTATTATAGCACATTTACATCCTGCAAAATATCATAAAGAAAGACTAAGTCATTACAATAAAGAAGAATACATAAGTGAATTTGATCTTTCTGATGGCTTAGATGAATTTCCATATGATTATAATAGTTTACTAAAGTTTCATAAAAAGAATAAAAATTTAATTGAAGTAAATGTTTTTGAATTAAATGTGAATTATGTTTCTATTGGTAAAATTACTCCACTTTACTCAGATTCAAAAAAATTTTATTTGAATAATAAAAATTTATGTCAATCAGAAATAGTATATAATGATAGAGGAAATTACATGCATCATAATATTTTTTACCAAGGAAATATAATATGTACTGAAAAATTTGAACTTGTTAAAACACTATCACCAATAATGATTAATCATAATAATTATAAAGGACGTACTGATGATTATAATTACAAATATTCATCTTTATCTTCAGAATACCAACAAAAATTAGAAAATTTAAATAAAAGTTTACAAAAATGTAAAATAGATTATCAACAACAAACAAAAATGTTACTACAAGAATATCACCATAAATATCAAAATAAGATAGAAACAATTCAAAAATTAAATGAAGAAAATAATAAAGAATTAAATAATGAAGAAAATGAAACCAATCAAAAAATAAATGAATCTTTAAAAAAATGTCTACAACAATATAAAGAACAATATGATAAAGAATATATTTATCAGCTACAAATATTAAATCAAAATTATTATCAAAATACATTTAATCTTACAAAAGAAATTAATGAAACACATGAAATATATAAAGATGAATTTGTAAAATTAGAACAGTCAAAACAACCAGCACAAGCGAATATATTATATTATCAGGGTCATTTTATATTGTGTAAAGATGTTTCTATATTTACAAAAACTTCAGATAATAAAAATTTTCCTTGTCTTCAATGTATGACAAGTTTTAGAACTTTAGAAGAAATGAATAGACATTTGGAAAATTGTCAACAAAACGAAGCAGTTCAAAATACTTTTCCAAAAGATGATTATTTAGAATATAATAAATGGTATTTTAAAAATAAAGTACCCTTTACTATTTATTGTGATTTTGAAGCATATAATGTTAATATGACACAAAATCAAACGGAAAGTTCCAGGGCTTCACCCGATTCTGAAAATTATAATTCTGAAAATTATAATTCTGAAAATTATAATTCTGAAAAAAGTGCGCCTGAAAGAAGTGCACCTGGAAAAAGTTCAACTGAACAAAGTAAAGAAAAATATTTATTTGAACAAAAACCATTATGTTGGGGAATGTACATTCATTCAAATTATCCTGAATTATTTAAATCAGAATATTTACAATACTATGGTGAAGACAGTTCAGAAATGTTTACAAAGAAAGTAGAAGAATTACAAGGACGTTTTTCACAATTGCTTGAAACAAATAAACCAATGATACCATTAACGGATGAAGAAAGAAAAGAATTTTATGATGAAATAAATTGTTATTACTGTGGAAAAGGTTTTACAAATAAATATAAAACTGGCAGAGGTAGATATATTGATAAAGTAAAAGATCATGATCATCTAAATGGATTATATAGAGGTGCAGCACATAATTCTTGTAATCTTAATGCTAATAAATTTAAATATAACTTTGTTCCTTTATATTTCTATAATGGTTCTAAATATGATTTCCATCTAGTAATGAAAGATTTATTTTCATCTGAAAAATTACAACAACAAAAAATAAATGTACTATGTAAACAAGAAGAAGAATATTTTTCAATGCAATTAGGTTGTATTAGAATTTTAGATGCATTTAGATTTTTTACTCCTTATTCATTAGATGTTATGGGAAAAACTTTGAAACCTGAACAATGTAAAATATTAAATAAATATAATTTAAAACCTTTAAAAGGAATATTTCCGTATGAGTATATAGCCTGCGGCTCACAGTCGAAGACTGATATAACTGGAGATTTTAATTCTGTGAATAAAATTATGGAAGAAAAACAACTTCCTCCAATAAATAAATTTAAATCAACATTAAAACAATCACAATTATCTGACGAAGACTATGCAGAAGCTGAAAAGAATTGGAGAGAGTTAAATTGTAAAACAATGTATGATTATACAATGAAATATCTACAGATAGATGTATTAATACTAGCTGATCTTTTCGAAAACTTTCGTGACATGTGTTTAGAATATTACGGAATAGATCCATGTTATTGTTATTCTACACCAGGTTTAACATGGTTAGCAGGATTAAAACATACAAATGTTAAACTTAAACATTATAAAGAAAATACATATGATAAATTATTATTTTTTGAATCTGGAATTAGAGGTGGAGTTTCATCAGTTTTAGGTAATAGATATGTTAAATGTTATAATAAGAAAGTAAATCCACAAGAATATGGAATAATGAAACCTTTATCTCCAGAAGAAAAAGAAAAAATATTAGAAATTTTTCGAACGAAACGAGAAGGAGTAGAACGTGAAAATGCAATTGATGAATTCATGAGAGAAAACTATTTATTATATTATGATTTTAATAGCTTATATTCTTCTTGCATGATACAAGAATTACCAACAGGTGAAATGACATGGTGTAATAATCTTGTTTATCAAAGAACATATGATGGTGAAAATAATTTTGGTTATGTATATGAAGTTGATTTAGTATATCCTGATTATATAAAAGACGCATCAAAATATTATCCTTTCTGTCCAGAAAACAAAATTCCCAATATAGAAGATTTTTCAGATTATCAAAAATCTATAATTCCGAAAAAATACAGACCAACAAAAAAACTTATGTTAACACAAAGCAATAAAGGAAAGTATGTTGTTGAAGGAAGAATGCTAGATTGGTATTTAAATCATGGCATGATTCTCACCAAAATACATCGAAAACTAGAGTATAGAAAATCTAAATGGTTAAAAAATTATATAGAGTTCAATATTGAAAAACGTAAAATAGCTAAAAGAAATAAAGATGATTTTGGAAACGTTTTCTTCAAATTAATGAATAATGCATTTTATGGTAAGACTTTAGAAAATGTACGTAATAGACAAAATATTGAAATAGTTTATGATAGAGATAGATTTCAAAATTTAACAAGGAAACCTACATATAAAAGAACTACTAGATTCAGTGATGAACTTTGTGCTGTTCATCTAAGAAGAAGCATTGTAAAACATGATAAGTTTAATTTCATTGGTTTCACTATATTAGAATTAGCTAAACTATTTATGTATAGTTTTATATATGATTATTTAGCACCTGCTTATGGCAAAAACTATAAATTACACTTTACAGATACCGATTCTATTTTCTTAGAATTAACAGTACCATATGGTTCTTCACTTGATAAAGAAATTAATAAAATAAAAGATATTATTCATCCTTCTGATTTATGTAAAGTAAAAGATGAATTAGAAGGAAATGAAGATTTCATAACAGAAGCTATATTTTTAAAATCTAAATGTTACTGTTATGATACAACTAATAATATTAAAACACATAAAACATTAAAAGGAATTTCAAAGGCATCAGTGGCTAATCAAATAACATTTCAAGATTATAAAAATGCATTATTTAATAATGAAATAAAAACAGCATATAATTATAGACTTAATTCAAAGAAACATAAAATGTATTTAAAAGAAGAACATAAATTAGCATTAGATCCATTTGATGATAAAAGAAAAATTTTACCTGATGGAATAACTACTTTACCTTTTTAATTTTCTAATTTCTATTTTCTAAATATAACAATATAACAATATAAAAATATAAAATATTATAAAATATTATAAAATAATATAATAATATAACATAAAATAATAATATAAAATTATCATATAAAAATGGATAAAGTTAGAGCTGATAATTTTAAAAGAATAAAACAATTAGACGAATTAATAAAACAAAGAAATATTATGAAAGAAAATCATCTTCAACATAGAATGACAAAAGCTGGTATTCAATCTGATATGTTTGATAAATTAAAATTAACTGAAGAAGTAAAAACTGATTATGAAAAAACTGTCGAACCATTTAAAACTCTTGAAAAGGAACTTAATGAAAAACGTGTTGATATAGCGGATCCTGTACTTAAAACACTATTAGATGACTATGGTTTATTAGAGGCAAACATAGATAAAAAATTACCAAAATCTATGTTATTCGAACATTCTACTTTCTTTTTAGATAAAAAATTATTTGCAAGATTTTATCTTGGTGGTAAAGAAATATTTCCACAACCTTTACGAGGATTAATTTTTACTCCAGATAAAAAACCTATTAGGTTAGATAGAAATTTTGTTGATCTTTTAAGAGGAGCAGATTTAAAAAATTATGCTGTAGAAGATCTAATAAAATATAAAACTATATTAGATAGAGTAGGTGTAGTAAAATCTCTAAGACGTTATAAACAATTAGAAAATTTATTATCAACGGGAGTTAAAGTAGGGAAAGGTTTATCTGAAAAACAGAAAACAGAAACAACTGTATTTTTACCAGATGATCCACAAGAATTACTAAATAGATTAAATATTTTAATATCGGCAATAAAAGAAGGACATAATTCTAGTTTTAATGAAATTCATGCTATATTGAAAAGACTGTTAGAAAAGAAGATTCTAAATGAAGAGGATTATAAAAGTATAACCGGACATCTCTGATGTCCTCCAGGGCTTCGCCCGAACCGGACATCTCTGATGTCCTCCAGGGCTTCGCCCGTAGCTGAAATATGTTGTTGTTTTTAATTTTTTATAAAAAAAATATTTATTTAAAATTTTAACTAAAAAATGTGTTCAGCAGATTTAGACAAAATTAATAATCATTTAGAAAATCTAACAGAGATTTTGGGTTCATCAAAATTTAGTACGACGTTAAAAATTATAACAACTACTTCATCACACACTTGTAATTTAGAACCCATTCTACATTTGGAACAAAATAAAAATTATCAAATTGCATTGACTAGTTTCTCTACATTTAACACTATTCAAAACGTTATCAAAGATGTGAATGATCAATTTAGATATTCTACTGATAAAGGCAAAACATGGAAAATATTAACTTTTCTTCCTGGTTCTTACGAAGTTGAATCAATATCAAATGAAATTAAGAGACATTTAGGTATACCATTTAAAGATAAGAAACAATTACATTTTGCAGTTGAACCGGCAGTTAATAAATTTTCTCTTACTTTAGACGAAAATCATCAAGTTGATTTTAATCATGATAGATCATTGTCAAAGCTATTAGGATTTAATAAACAAACCTATAGTCAAGGTTATCATTTAGGTGAGAAGATTCCAAAAATAACTGAAATAAATTCAATTGTTGTACATTGTGACATTATTGAAGGAGGATATATAAATGGTAAATTATCAAATTTAATATTCAGTTTTCCAGCTTTTACTGTACCCATTGGTTATAGATTAAATGTATTTCCACAAACATTAATATATTTCCCTATTACAAGAAAAACTATTAACAACATTAACATTAGAATCACTGATGAAAAAGGACAAGAAATAAATTTTGGAGGTGAAGAGATTATGATAGATCTTTTGGTTCGGGAGGTATAAACTCCCGTTCGAGAGGTATAAACTTTTACGCTACAATAGAGAAGTTTAATTTTTTTTATCATTTTCATTATTAATCTTATTAATCTTATTAATCTTATTAATCTTATTATTAGAAACAAAAAATAAAAAAAAATAAACTTAAATTAAAATTTTATTTTTATTTTTTTGTTTCTAAAAACACTAATTCAATAATGGATGAATTTATTACTTTAAAAATGAATGAAATGTCTTTAAATAAAAAAAAACTTAAATTTAATCATCATCCAAATTTATCTAATAAAGTTTTAGCAGTTATTTGTGGAAGATCAGGATGTGGAAAAACATATCTATTATTTAAAATTTTAACGTCTCCAAATTTTTTGGATTATAACAATCTTATAATTTATACAACAACAGCAGAACAACCCGTCTATCAATTTTTAAAATATGGATTTGAAAATAATCTTACAAAAACAGCAATTGCTTCTCTATTCGAAGAATACGAAAAATCTGAATATGAAGAAGAAATAAATTTGTGGTGTGAAGAAGCAGCAAAAAATAAACAATTAGTTGAATCCAATAAAAATAAACATATAAAAATACAATTAATAGATGATAGTGGTAATATGCAAGATCCTAGTAAACTAGATAAAACAATGAAACATTGTGTAATTTTTGATGATTGTGTTAATGACAGAAATCAGTCAGTTCAAAGAAATTATTTCACAAGAGGTAGACATAATAACTGTAGTGTATTTTATTTAACACAAAGTATGTATTCATTAGATGGAAGTGTTATTAGAAAGAATGCAAATATATTTATACTATTTGAAATAAATGCAAGAAACTTAAGTGATTTGTTAAGAGATTTATGTATAAGAGATAAAGATGAATTTAAACAATCGTGTAATAATGCTTGGTCAAAAGATTATGGATTTATCACAATTAATATTGATAAAAAAATTCATGAAAGAGTTATCGAACAATTGTTTACCGAGTAATAAAAATATACAAATATAATGTTTTAATATTTTATTTTTTATTATCAGCTTTAATTTTGTCTATTTTTTTAAAATATAATATTTGAATTTTGTGGTAACATTGGTATACAGCAAAAACATTTTACTGAACAAATTATTTTTTTATTGCTTTGTTGTTTGTAATCTTTTCGTTTAAAGTTTTCACGTTTAAAGTTTTCACGTTTAAAATTTTCTCGTTTAAAATTTTCTCGTTTAAAATTTTCTCGTATTAAGTTTTGTTTAATAAAGTTTTGTCTAATAAAGTTTTTAGCTCTTCTAAAAAAATTTTATCATCACTAAAAGTTTTACCATCACTAGAAATTTTGCCATCCTTTTTATTTTTATCATCAACTTTTTCTGTCTGTGATTGAAATGATATTTGATTTACTTCATTAGCTATTTGATCAAATTTTTCAATCTCATCTAACGTAATAACATTATCATCACATACTCTTTGAAAGTAGTAATGTAGTTTATCATATACTTCTTTAATATGTAAATGCTTAGTTTTTAATGATTTTCGTTTCTTAGTTATTAAAGATTTTTCTAACATTGTAGCAAGTGAAGTTGCAAAAACACCCGTACCTGTTAAAGCTGTAGCAACTACTGGAATTACTAAAACACCTGAAGATATAACAATTGTTAAAGCACCTAAACTTATTGTTAAGAATATGCCAATTCCTTGTGTTACATTCTTAACTTTACTCCATCTCTTTCTTAATTTTTTATAATGCTCTAATCTTAATAATAATTGAGATTCCTTATCTTTCATATACCTTACTCTATCTTTGTGTTTTTCTTTATTCATTTTTTCAATGTTAATCTTTTCAATGTCCATTAAAGTAGAACTACGTTCATATGATAACGAAGGATATATTCTTGAGGTTCCTTCCATTTTTGTTTCATCCATTTCTGAAGTTCCTTCCACTTTTGTTTCATCCATTTTTAAAGAAATATTTTTAGTCACATGATATATTTTAAAAACCTGAAAGATGGATAAAATTCATGAATTTGAAATTCTCAACTTTTATTATTTTTTCGGTGTCCGGGTTTTCGGTGTCCTAGAACGGTCATGATTTAAGCAATGAAAAATGTCATAATCACAAATTTGAGATTCTTAACTTTTATGATTTTCGGTGTCCTGGAACGGTCATGATTTTGGGGGTGGTGAAAATCGAACCGAAGGTTCTAGGGCTTCGCCCGATTGTAATTCTCAAATTTGAGATTTTGAAAAATTTGAAAAATTGGGTATTTTTAAAAACACCCAAATCGGAGCGAAGCTCCTCTGGCTTTAGCCGATTTATGAATTTAGGTCTTCATAACCTGAAAAAGGGTTCAAATTCATGAATTTATGTTGTTTTTAAAAATACCATTTTTTGAAAAAATGGTACTTTTTTGAATAGACTAAATTCATGAATTTAGGTCTTAAAAACCTGAAAAAGGGACTAAATTCATAAATTTATGTCGTTTTTAAAAGTACTAATTTTTTGATTTTATGGTGTCCTGGAACGGTCTTTTATCCATTACTCTCAACTGATGTGACTCAAATAGGAGTCGAAATCTATGACATTTTTGGAATCTGACTGATTTTAAATTGACAGTTTTCTGACTTTTAAACTGCAAAAATTGAGTCCCTAAAAACTTCAGAATAGAAAGGCTAATGAAAATGGCATGAAATGGTATGAAAATGGTCGAGCTGGGCCTATTATACTGATGATTCGGAAGTCTAGGCATCTTTTTTAGATAATCTGAAATTCAAAGATTTTGATGATTCATCACTCAGGTTTGCACGAATTCTAAGGAGGTTTTGACATGTGATCGAAATGCTTTTGAAATGATTTTCAGGGGATTTCTTACGAGGACCATTTTGGCTTGACACTGAGGTTTTGATTATAATCATTGCTGCATAACCTAATTAACAATCGTTCTTTTTTCCAATCGAGTGTCATTGTAGCTCGAGTGTCATGATTATCATTCATACAAACATGACTGTATTTACTTAAAATCATTCTTGTAATAATTTTGAAATATGTGAAAATGAATGAATGCATGAATATATGAAAAGCTTGTAACAGGTTTTGAGATAGCTGGAGCCTCCGACGGATGATATCTTGCTAAAACACTAAAATACAAAAATACAGCAACACAAAAACAAAATTAGTGTTAAGAACGAAGCTTTCTGTGCTAATTTTTTAACAACAAGCAGCCACTGAGCTACAGTGTGTTTCATAAATAGTTAGAAATTAGTTAAAACAGCAACATTTTATAGCAAACAGCAAGTTTTTAACTATAATTGAATGAATTTGTTTCCTATATTACATCAAATATTTTTCTCTTTGTTATATGTTGGCCCAGTATGGGCCCAGTCCTTAAAAGGAGTGATGGGTGCGTTCTCCAGTGGCTAGATTCGTCTCTACGTTCTATTACCTTACGGATGTTATTTATTCATGCTGCCGATTAAACTTCTGATCATCTCTTAATCAATCTTATTCCACTCCTGCCTCACTGAAGATTCAAACCGATTCAAGTCATTGCCAGGACAAATTCGTCAACGAACTCGCCATTTCAAGAAGGACCAGACATGTTCGATTGGATTCAAGTCAGAAGACCTTGCCGGTCAGTCTACGGTTCGTATTCCTGCCTGTCTTTTATACAATTGAGTTGCCGTGGCACAATGGCATGGAGCATTGTCATCCATGAGAATCCAATCAGATGGTGGATCACCTAAACTGAATGCTAAAGGATAAACATGCTCTTCGAGCATTTGAACGTAGCGTTCGGAGATCATGTTTTCCTTCATGACATGCAGTGAACTGCGACCATTACTCCAAATGACTCCTCAGATGAGCAATTTCCTGCCATCGTCCTGACTCCTGGATGTAAAAAACAATCAGGAATGTCTTGCCCAGACTTCAGCCAAAGGCGCAGACGTTCATCTTTGAATTTTAATCGGACAGCTGCCTCATCCGACCAAACAACACGTGACAACTGATTCCGCCAGTGGCAACATTTCATTGTAGTCTCAGTTTCTTGTGTCGCTCGGAAAGACTTATTAAGTCTCTTACGACTTTAGTAGTTCAACTCTTTAAGTCGTCTCTAAGCAGTTGTCTTGGGAAGATTTAAACCTACTGAAAGATCAGATAAAAAGGTAGAGGGATCACTATCGACCACGTTGGTGATGCACCGATCCTGACGTGCGAGAAGTCAGCCTTGGTGGGCCAAAAGACCTTCCAACAGGCCGCTGACAGCCTCTTCGCAACCAAAAGTAAATAATACTTTTGGGGACCTATAATTGTTTCGACACAGTGGCAACTGGCCGGCCACTTCGGATCAAATTCTCAGCTTGACCCCTGAGATAGCTTTTCTGATAGGCCTTCAGTACAGCATTTCGCATGTTACTGAGAGATACGAAAAATGAATTGAATGAATTCGATGTCTTTCGATTAGACAGCATTGTTCTCGTCTGTCTAAACAAACAGTCTAGACAATGCACAGACACCGATAGACAGTCGCATGGTAAAGAAATCCATCTGTGTGAGAGACTGTGACTTGTCAGTTATGCATGCGTTAGAGTGATGAGTCACGCTTTCTGGCTAGCGATGAAGATGATAATTAAATTCCAAACATGCTGCAAAAGATTGAAGCATTATTCAATCTACTGACTGCTATATTTAATTAGAGTATAGTCATGAAATTTTCACAGGAGCAATTTCAGAACATGAGCTTTCTAAACGTATAAAGTTTGTTGAAATTGGAAACGACTTTCTATACGTAATTTACGTTTACCCATTTCAATTCTTGATGAAACAATCTCTAGAAACACGAGATTGTGTTCTCATGCTATTTCATCACAACCCATTAAATTTTTCCTAAATATTGTTATTTAAATTTTGCTAAATTTTTGTTGCTTAAATTAACAAGTTCATCTAGATTCATCTATTTCACGTTGATGCCGTCATTCATGTGTTCATCGTCCATGGCATTTTGGCATCTAATGTATTGACAGCTTGATGTCTTCTCTAACTTAAGTCAGTGCAATGTACCTAATCTTCCTCAGGACGTGAATGTGCATTGTGTATGCATGTGTCTTTTTAGCATGCATTCTTGCCTGTCATAATAAATAAATTCTATTTTATCATTTCAAAAGGTTTGTAAAAGATTAAAATCCTAATCTTTATTGGCGAAATTTCGAGGTTCCAATCGATAAAGTGATTTTCCAAGAAATAGTATGTTCGTATGGCTTGCGTTTGTAATTTTACTGATAGAGTCAATGGAAGTAATACTTCAAGTATTTTCATGGATTCTAGTAAGCGGGCGAGCTCGTTTAATGCTTGCGCTATATGAATGTCTGAAACTGAACCTACACGAGACTGACACTTCGTAAACTTGAAATATCATTCGTTCCATCTGGAAATAAGAGACAGTCGCTTACAAATGTTGCTATATTTTAGAAACTAAAAATAGTGATATAAATTTTGTCCTTTTGTCACAGCTGCCGATAACACATTCAGCGTGTTCTGAAGAAGAACATGATAACTTTGCACAAGCTCGTGTAATTTGACGCCCAATTAGCAATTACGAGTATATACTGTATAAATGATGATATTGGCAAAATCGTTAAAATCGCGAATTGCACGAAAAGTACACATATTTTTCTCAAGTGCTGTCCCAGCAAGCCATTTACGTCGTACTTACATAGTATTTACGCAATCTATTTAATCATTTTTGTAATAATTGCGTATTTTTGTATAGTTGACCTTAAGTCTCATTTTTCATTTTGCGTCGCGTTCCCTGCTTTAAAATGAGTTATCGTGAAGTTATCGCAAAATCCTGACCTTTTGGTTGAAAATGTTACGAAAGATCTCCTAAATGAAGAGCGCAGAAAATGCTCTTTCTCCCTGTGCCCGATTCATTATCACGCTCACGATGTCTGGAACCGAAAGTGATAAAGATATCAGATTGGTACGCTGGTAAGTATATTGTTAACTATCTGACTTATTAGCACGGACGATTGTGAATCGGACATTCATGGACTTTTCTATTGTCTAAGACAATATTGTTTGAAATGACGTTACACGTCATTATCACTATTAGCAGAAGTTAGAATGTAATTATCGAGCTTCTAGACCTTCTAACTGCATTAACCTGGTATACTGTACCTTAGATAGCAAGGGATGTACTTAGGATGCACTTGGGAGGCCAAGTGCACGGGAAGATCAGGGAAAATTGAAGTACCGACTTATTGACACACTCAACATCCTTCATCGAGGTTTCTCCTGCTATTCCAGTGAAAACTGACTCGTTTTCCTCAGATTGTACTAATCGGTATGAAAACACAGGGTCAAATTTAACTTCTGTACGATGACAGAAATATATGAACAGGCAATGTATCTGAAGATCCTGCTCTTATCCATTCGCACCCTGTAAACCGTGCGGGTAAATCCAATTTATTCCACAACATTTCTGTCTTTTCAACTTTGGGTCTCAGATTTCCGTGAAAATTTGCATATATACTTATTTTTTACGTTGAAGACGAAAATCTTAGCGGCAACCACACCAAATAAAAACTTTCCATAGAAATCTAGCACTTTTAAAATGCCATTTTCTTCTACATCTCGGTCAGAGGACAATGATCTCGGTCAGATAGATGTCGAACAGGAAACTCTTCGGCTTCTGCATTTGGGTTGCTGATGAGACTGGGAACTTAGAATGAATGCTTGCATGCGTAAAGCGAAGTGACCAAAATGTAATGTATTGCGATGTCCTTTGACCGTGACCCGCCTTGTCCATTGACCGAGATCTTCAATTTAAACGTTGTCCTCTGACCGAGATTTTTTAGGGTCTCGGTCAGAGGACATTCTCGTGGTTTTTGGAGATTTTGAAAGGGCTAATTAATATAAATGAAAAATTCCTTTTGCATAGATGTTAAGAGCATGGATCCGTCTTATGCCGCGAAATTTCATCGATTCCTGACAAAATTTCTGGTTTCAGCATCCATATGAAATTTTTGTGAATATTCAAATACTCTGGTAGAAAAAAGGATAAAAATATTTTTAAATCAATATTGCTCACTTGCAACGTCACCAAACTGAATTTTCTTTACGGATTTATAAACTAGCACACTAGAGGATTCCTTTGGTGCAAAACGTTTGATGGAAAAATCAATATTCTTCGAGAAAAAGTACCTCGGTCAGAGGACACAAAGCGTCTCGGTTAGAGGACATTTTTTCATTGGACAATGGAAACCCAGTGAAAATTCAATGATTAATATCAATTTCAATATTTAAAATTAGACTTTCTTAAAGAGCTGATGTTCTACTTTCAGATGATATAAATATTAGTGGGTGTATTTAAATGTAGCTGATCAAAAATCCGTGTTGAAGTGAGAATACTGTAACTTTGGACATGCATTTTTGGTCTCTTTTCAGCAAAAAACGGTAACTTGTGAAGTAGGTCTTGGCTTTGTGACTTCTTAAAAACCATGCCATAATAGATGAGATACTGACGGTTCGATTAAAAATAATTATTGAAATCGGTTCAGAAATATGGATTTTACAAATCAAAGACACATTTTCTTCAAATGTTGTGGATTGAATTGGATTTGCCCGTGCGCTCATGATGCTACCTCCTATCGCTATAAACGTCGTGAGCGTCGGAGTTGTAGCATAGCAATAGGAGTGGAGGCGCTAAATTCCAAGCGGATTAACCCTTGATGCCACATGAATCCCTAGTGCCATGACGCTGTCGTAAGTAATATAAAGATGATTGAAAATGTGAAGCCTTAATGTTGCTCCAGATGCTGCGGGCCCTCTACTGTTCTAGATTAGTGGCATTAGGAGTTTCTTTCAGCTTACTTTACAGTGTAGAGTCTTCGAAGAGCGCGACTTTGACGCATGGACGGAAAATCTTGCTCAACCCAACATGTTTCGAAAAATGCTAGCCGAAAAAGGATACAATGATCTATTCTTGAAGGAAAATCTCCCATATTTCACAAGCGCATGTTTGAGCTGTATTCCTTGTACAAATGAATCATATCAATCTCTTTTCGAACTCAAAACCTTATAAACACACTACGCAAAATCTACGCATGGTTTTGTCGGATTTTGGTAGAGACAGATTCTGAAATACCGGTAAATCACATAGCTGTTATCTAATTGTTACGCCGATTTTGGTCAGTTAACATTGTCTTACGCTTGTGCTTCACAATATCATTATGTCTTTACAACAGAAAAGACTGCACTTCATTTCTTTATTTGAATTCCCGTCATCATACGCAACTTTTAATGAATTAACATTGACTACTTCCCAAAGGCATTCGCCGCATTACCCTGCACTTTGTGTATGACTACAAGAATCACATAACTTGCCTTTATCAATACTGACGTAAGTACCACGTCAGGTCAACCATACAAAAATGTGTAATAAATACGAAAGTAATTACGTAAATTCGACACATTTTTTCTGGGAAGTGACTTCTCAGTGCAATCAGCAGCTTGACATGGTAAATAGCAGCAATCAATATAATTTATAACCATGATTTGATAAAATTTCGAAAATGTCTAAGCTCGATCAAAATTGATGATTTTAAATTCTGGATTGATGATTAATGGGTATTTCTGTAGTCCATTAAGTCCCAATTGAGTTCTAGAAAGAGTGAAGAACCTGAGTACCAACTACAACTAAGAAATGAGTCCCAAATTCTAGTACTCTTTGAGTGTGAAGATATCAGTACTCATTTTAGAACTTGTTGGGTTCGAAGGCACAGTACTTAATTCGTTCTCATTTTAGTCTTCATTAGTGAGTTGCATGAGACAAACACCTTCACTATATCGAAAAATGTCATGCGGCATATCCTACGCTATATCCCATGTGCAACATCCATCTGAGAACTGCTTTGGCTATTAAACACAATTGCATTTGGATCAATAATAGATGCATAAAACTCAATGAACAGTCGGGGAGGATGGCAAAAGTTGGCAGGACTCAGAGCTCAGTCGGTGAAGTGGGTAAACATTGCCTGGACTCAGAGCACTGTCGGATGGGATGGAAAACGTTGGCAGGACTCAAAGCGCAGTCGGTGAGGATGGCAAGCGCCCGGACAGTAGGAGAAAAGCTAATCGAACAAACCAGCACGAGCAGTGACAATAGAGACGTCGCTGTGGTGTTTTGTCTGTTGGCAATGCAGTGATGCACCCCCATCAATGCATCGCCATTGTCCTACGCTCGCATGCCCATCCCTCATAGCAAGTCATTGCTATATTGATGTTTCATCATATCAGTACTTATTGGGCATTTCAGTACATCTGTGAATTCAAGTTCGGTAATTTTAGTACTCTCTTATTCAGTACTCAGATTAGAACTTATGATTTACAGTGTACATCGAATGGATTCCGCCATCAGAAAGTTTTAAGTGTGTTGAACTGTGAATTTCATATGTGATTCAGAGAAGAAAAGGATGTTTCAGAGTCAGGTATGAAAAAGGTCAAAGACAGATATTGCTTTGAGAAAGAGCCACGAAGCATTTGTATTTTATAACAACTTTGACATGGCTTCGGGAGAGAGCTTTAGTATTTTGTAGCGAAATTTTCTTGTAGAAATTCAGATTTTGGTTGTGTCTTCTCAAAAAATATGATGTTCTTGATGCTGAATGTGCTTGGAATTGAATCTACTTTTTTGGTAACTTGATTCTGAATAAAACTTTTTGAGCTACTGAGCACAGCTGTCGCTTGTTCACTATAACCTTGCAAAATACTCTTGTAGGACAGGAAATGCCGACAAAACATTATTATTAGCATTGCAATATTTGCAGTTACTCTTGACATTGTTTTCTTTAAAAACATTTTCTTGATATCGAAATAATTTTGCGTAAACAATCGCAACACTTTAAAGAAATTCAAATCTAGACGTCTACAGATTAATCATTGAAAACATGAAGTAGAGTTCTTGATGATGTTTGGTCAAGTGATCAATGATCAAACATCAGCTGAAACGGTCAGAAAATCCCACAAGTTAATAAATGAAAACCTGCACTTTGATTTATTTCTCACACACTGAAAACGGTAGACTACGAAAGCTGAGTGGTTTTAGACTGCAAGAATGACAGAAGACTACGAACTAATTAGCTTCTGTAGTTCTTGATTACCAAAGCTTCTTGCTTTCAGTGTTTGTTTGACTACGAACGCATTTATAATTATTATGTAGGAGGGGTAGTGCTTTCGTATTTAAAGTTCAATATTACGACGAAAGCAGCCTTAATCAATTCTGGTACATGGTGGTGACCAGGGAACTTCTGCAGGTACTGATTCAATCTTGGGCTGTGGGCACCAAGAGCCCCGATAACTACTGGAACGACTTCAGCTTTTACGGAACGACTTACAGCTTTGTCACCAAGCCCATGGTTAAGAAATAATCGTTCCACAGGTGAACTACTTGCACATCAATCGATTGACGTCAGCAAAGCAGAACAAGGAAAATATTATGCCATTATGGACAGTTTGCATATAATTGCAACCAACCATTTCCTGAAAGTTAAAAATGAAGATAGCACTGGTCTAGGCTATAGGTAGACCACTTGAACCGGTGCATACAATGAATAATCTATGACCTTAAGGCAAGTACTCATTGATGGGATTTGATATATTGTGACAGTCTGGCAAGCAAAGTAGCAAATAGACCTATTACCCATATTGGCCACGTTTTCGCTACTAATGCATGTGAGCTTACTAATTACCCGATTAACCAAATTCAATGGCACTCTATGGTATTCTATGACACGCAATGGGAGTGCCATAGCACACCTCACCATTCAATCGAAGTCAATTGGATCCTATTGCACTGGAAGTGGGAAAATATAGCCATAGAAGCTATCCAAAAGAAGCAAACGCGCAGCGACAGTTTTGACTCCGTAATCTGACTTTGTCCAATGATATTGCAATATTTGCATGTTCAGTATAATTTCAGATGCCTTTGGCATGTGCAACAGTCATTGTTAATCACATCCTTTGGTCGTGTCTCAGTGTCTCGCATTTTTATGAAAATCCGTCGTTTGCTGAATTAATCATCTTATCCGGTTTGTCTCAATCATCACACCAATGGAGTAAGTTCAATTGAAACTTCAGTTGTTCAGTATCATTGTTCAGTATCATTTGTATAGTCCATCAGTCAAATCATCAAGTCTTCATTGTTCCAGCAATTCATTCACGCACTGTTTTATTGAATTATGCAATTATTTAGATTTTTCGAGCTAGGAATTAGAACTACTGTATTATAAGATTTATGTAGACAGTCTTATCTATTCCTCGTTCAATTGTCGTATGTGTAAAGTAGCCATTTCAACAATGCGTTCAAGTGCTATGCGATGTGCGTTATCATAGCAGAAAAATTATCGTAAATTTGAATATTTTAATTAGATTTAATTATTCAGGATATTAATATAAAAATCGTAGACCTTTCTAAGCGAAGACCTACGCATACATTTATGCTATAAGTCTTGAAGATAAGCTGTAATCACTTAAATGATGCAGCAGTTAGTTACATCGAAATTATAACAGAATTTTTCTTATATTAGATACCGGGTGTATCTTTTGATTCCGCTTGTTTCATAGCTTTCTAACTGGCCCAAGCATATTATGTTTTAAATTTCAGTTCGGGCTAATCGGGTTCTTTCAACGAGTCTGCTGCGTCATCTGAGAATCCACGTTTGGTGAAATCCTCGAATCGGTGTTTAAGCCATTAAGTAAGTTATCAAGTCCTCGGTGTTCCAACAATTTATACACTACTATCTGATTGAATTATAGCCCAATTATTTTTGGTCTTTTAGTTATCACTTAGAAAACCGTTCTTTAATTTCACTTTCAAAACCTTTAATAGGTGTGCCATCAGGTTGACTCCACTGTTTCACAAGTGGTTGGAAAGATCAACTCGAGAAAATGAAAAATCGAACACAGATTTTCTTCAACCAATTAAGAGAAAATATTAAATTTTTTTCTGTGTAACGTTTCGCTTTCTGCTTCTGCTGGTACAATCATAAAAATAAAGGGAACTTTAAAATCACATTGAACGAATTGTACTAGAGTCTGATACATGGGAGCTGCTTTCTCTTGTTCCCACAGGCCGACGAATTTCTATGTTCTTTGCTGAGGTGCATTGACCATTGAATCACTTTCATAGAAGGATTGACACTGTATGCAATTAGCAGTTGATAGACGTGTGATATAGGGACAGTCACGTGAACTCACACTCTAGATCTTATTGTGCGAGCCGATTCTCCAACATATGTCGATGTGCAACCTGTAGTGTACATTCAATGAGACATATACAAAACTTTAACAAGAGAAAGCAGCTCCCATGCATCAGACTCTAGTACAATTCGTTCAATGTAATTTTAAAGTTCCCTTTATTTTTATGATTGTACCAGCAGAAGCAGAAAGCGAAACGTTACACAGAATAATAATTTAATATTTTTTCTTGATTGGTTGAAGAAAATCTGTGTTTGATGTTTCATTTTCTCGAGCTGATTATTCAATGCTAGCGATTATAACTAAGTGTTATTACGCTTTATCAGAGTTGTACTACAATAGTGCTACACTTGTTTATTACATTCGTGATGCACCGTGCGCAATATTCTGCGTAATAATGTGTTGTAATGCTGTTCTTCTTGAAAATTAAGTAACCTTAAGTGTACCACGGCGCTCTAACACGAAAAATTAATACACACACACGCAAGCATAATCGTAAAAGAAAATAATTCTCTGGAAGTCGTCATTAATATTCAATTCGGTTGCTTTAAACTCATACTTCAAATTATAAGTTAGAATATTAAAGTCTAAACCAAAAATTGAATGGACTAAGATGCACTGTAAAATTTCCTTTATTCTATAGATTGACGATGTTTCCCAAATACATGTGGTAATAACTTTAGATAGTCTAGTGGCAAGGTTTAAATTCCAATACGTTTCATTTAGTCACTCAGCTTTGTAGCCGCTGCACAACTTTCCCGCTTGTCTGTAAGTAGTAATAAAAGGTCCATAATAAACACAGCGCGCCCCCTCCTCCCCCCCTCTGGAACGACAGAGTGTCGTGGTCGGCCGCCGTGGTGCTTCGGGTCTGAGTCCCCCCCCTCTGGAACGACTGAGGTTGTAGTCTGTCGTGGTGTGCCGGCCAGGTTGGTCCACGTTCACAAACTGTTCGCTGAGTCCCCCCCCTCTGCAACGACAGAGTGTGAGACTCGGGTGAGTTGGTCCGACCGCCTGGTTGATGTGGGCGACCGTCCAGGTTGACGTGGGCGACCGTCTAGGTTGACGTGGGCGACCGTCTAGGTTGACGTGGGCGACCGTCTAGGTTGTCGTGGATGGTGAAATGGCTGCCAGATTCGGATTCAGCTTAAAATTCTGCATCGGTAGGGTGAGTTTCAAGGCAATCGGCGAGAAAAAATGTTTCTTCAAAATGTTAACACAGTTAGAATTTGGGACGTTTTGGTGTGTAGCGCCCAAACGAGGCATCGGATGGGAAAACGGAGGCCAGATTCGGATTCAGCGTGAAATTCTGCATCGGTATGGTGAGTTTCAAGTCAATCGGAGAGAAAAAATTTTCGCTGACGTCCCCCCCCCCACTGGACAGCTCGCTTCGATTTTGGCTTCTAGTGGACGGATTTTGTCGTGCCATAGCTCGTTTGAAAGCTAAGAGTGAGACAAATTCACTGAAAGAATCGGCTTGTTCCTATCTGTCTTCGTTTAGATGTGAGACACCATTTAAGATTTTGGGACATTGGCGAAAAACGACAGAGTTAGAATTTGGGACGTTTTGGGCTGTAGCTTCAAAACGAAGCATCGGATTGGAAAACGGATTTCAGATTTGGAATCAGCGTGAAATTCTCTATCGGTATGGTGAATTTGAACGCAATCGGAGAGAAAAATTTCGCTGACCTCCCCCCCCCCTCTGGACAGCTCGCTTCGATTTTGGCTTCTAGTGGACGGATTTAGTCGTGCCATAGCTCGTTTGAAAGCTAAGAGTGAGACAAATTCACTGAAAGAATCGGCTTGTTCCTATCTGTCTTCGTTTAGATGTGAGACGAAATTTAAGATTTTGGGAGATTGTCGAAAAACGACAGAGTTAGAATTTGGGACGTTTTGGGCTGTAGCTTCAAAACGAAGCATCGGATTGGAAAACGGATTACAGATTGGGAATCAGCGTGAAATTCTCTATCGGTATGGTGAATTTGAACGCAATCGGAGAGAAAAATTTCGCTGACCTCCCCCCCCCTCGGGACAGCTCGCTTCGATTTTGGCTTCTAGTGGACGGATTTAGTCGTGCCATAGCTCGTTTGAAAGCTAAGAGTGAGACAAATTCACTGAAAGAATCGGCTTGTTCCTATCTGTCTTCGTTTAGATGTGAGACGCCATTTAATATTTTGGGAGATTGTCGAAAAACGACAGAGTTAGAATTTGGGACGTTTTGGGCTGTAGCTTCAAAACGAAGCATCGGATTGGAAAACGGATTTCAGATTTGGAATCAGCGTGAAATTCTCTATCGGTATGGTGAATTTGAACGCAATCGGAGAGAAAAATTTCACTGACCTTCCCCCCCCCCTCGGGAGAGCTTGCTTCGATTTTGGCTTCCAGTGGACGGATTTAGTCGTGTCATAGCTCGTTTGAAAGCTAAGAGTGAGACAAATTCAGTGAAAGATTCGGCTTGTTCCTATCTGTCTTCGTTTAGATGTGAGACGCCATTTAAGATTTTGGGACATTGGCGAAAAACGACAGAGTTAGAATTTGGGACGTTTTGGGCTGTAGCTTCAAAACGAAGCATCGGATTGGAAAACGAATTTCAGATTTGGAATCAGCATCAAATTCTCTATCAGCATGGTAAGTTTCAAGTCAATCGGAGATTTTGAAGTCAATCAGAGAGAAAAATTTTCAACATTTTTCGAAAAACGAGTTAGAATTTTTGCCATGGCTGCCTACTGTAGCGCCAAAACGAAGCATCGGATGGGAAAACGGAGGCCAGATTCGGATTCAGCGTCAAATTCTACATGGAAATGGTGTATTTCCAGCTCAATCGGAGCACTAGAACCGGAGATAGACGGGTTTTTAGTGTTTGGATGATGGGTATTACGTCATCAGCTGATCGCCACACACTATATAAGCTGGGAACCGACAGAGACTTGTCATTTAGAGGAGAACGATTGTCAGAGGTAGGTCGTCTCTCTGAGCTCCGATGATAGCTTCGGACATTCCAAATTCCAAGTTTCTGTAAGAAACCGACTTAGAAAATTTCATTGCTGATATCAGCTAAGGCGTCAGACTTAGAGGTTCGCCAGGAGATGGCCTTCGTCTCCAGGCCATAAAAGACTCCAAAACTTTAAAGGCTCGTAACTTTGCTTCTACAAGTCCGTTTGACTTGATTCAAAAAAGGTTCGGTCGCTATTGACCTGCCCTAAGTGATGGACTACTTATAAAATTTCATGAGTAGTGCTAAAAAGTTGAAAAATTTAAATTCACTAGTTTTGGAGGTTTTCTGGAATTTTCGACCCTGCTGAAGTCAATGAAAGCATTTTTAATGATGTCTCAGCCAGTCTTCTCATGGTATAAGCGGCTTTTCACTGAAAGCGAGCAAGACACGGAGAGTTTTGCTGTAATATTCCACTGACAGGGTGTTCCTTCGGGACGGCGGACGATGCCGTAGTGATAAGTGTGGCAAGGGAATGTGTCATATTTGAGACCGTAACCGCTGGGACAACTCATGTCTCATGTTGGGCATTTGACACAGCTCTCAACGTAGCACTTTGAACGCCAATCGGTTGAGTCTTAGCTATCTTGTCATGGGTGGCCTCTAAACATCTCCATTGCAAAACGCTGGTGAATCAAGCTCTCTACGGCTTGCTATCAAGCTGCTAAAAGTCTGTCCACCTCTTACCAACTCTACAGGTTTTCATGTCTTAGCCAGCCTTCTCATGGTATAAGCGGCTTTTCACTGAAAGCGAGCAAGACACGGAGAGTTTTGCTGTAATATTTCACTGACAGGGTGTTCCTTCGGGACGGCGGACGATGCCGTAGTGATAAGTGTGGCAAGGGAATGTGTCATATTTGAGACCGTAACCGCTGGGACAACTTATGTCTCATGTTGGGCATTTGACACAGCTCTCAACGTAGCACTTTGAACGCCAATCGGTTGAGTCTTAGCTATCTTGTCATGGGTGGCCTCTAAACATCTCCATTGCAAAACGCTGGTGAATCAAGCTCTCTACGGCTTGCTATCAAGCTGCTAAAAGTCTGTCCACCTCTTACCAACTCTACAGGTTTTCATGTCTTAGCCAGCCTTCTCATGGTATAAGCGGCTTTTCACTGAAAGCGAGCAAGACACGGGGAGTTTTGCTGTAATATTCCACTGACAGGGTGTTCCTTCGGGACGGCGGACGATGCCGTAGTGATAAGTGTGGCAAGGGAATGTGTCATATTTGAGACCGTAACCGCTGGGACAACTCATGTCTCATGTTGGGCATTTGACACAGCTCTCAACGTAGCACTTTGAACGCCAATCGGTTGAGTCTTAGCTATCTTGTCATGGGTGGCCTCTAAACATCTCCATTGCAAAACGCTGGTGAATCAAGCTCTCTACGGCTTGCTATCAATCTGCTAAAAGTCTGTCCACCTCTTACCAACTCTACAGGTTTTCATGTCTTAGCCAGCCTTCTCATGGTATAAGCGGCTTTTCACTGAAAGCGAGCAAGACACGGAGAGTTTTGCTGTAATATTCCACTGACAGGGTGTTCCTTCGGGACGGCGGACGATGCCGTAGTGATAAGTGTGGCAAGGGAATGTGTCATATTTGAGACCGTAACCGCTGAGCCGTCGTTGCTCATGTTGGGCGTTCGACTTCATACTCAACGTGACGCTTTCTCTCACCAGGTCAGAGTACTTCAGCCATTCGATAAAGGTTAGTCTTTATGATATGGAGTAGAGTGAAATGTAATTCATTAGATGTCCCTTCAATGATTGCTTGAAGGTAAACGTGATAAACGTTGATGAGACAAATGAAATGATTCTCATCTTCCCTTTTCAATGATTGAAATCTACTAACACACTACCGTATAATCGTCCACTATGGGGCAAGACATGATAGAGCCTCCACGCGGTTCGCACTGGGCAGTCTTTAGACTGGCGAATACTATCATTAAGTTGAATCTGCTATCAGTCAACTTGAACGTTGCGTCGCGTTAGAGGGGTATATAAACCACTGCCTCTCATTTCATTTCATTTCAATCATGCAGACACCGAACAGTCAGCTCTCCTCGCGGACCGCAGTTAAGGCCGCGAAATTTATTTGAGGAGTTTGTCAGGCTAGAGGAGCAAGACAGAGTTTTTAATAATCTTGCTCGGATTGGCAATCCGATGACAGCAACTGCTGTCAATCCAACGGAATGGCGCTACATTCCACTTTTTAGCCATGTGCCAGTTAGTGTGGAAGTCGACAGTGCTACCAAAGAGAGAGTCAAAGACTCTCTCAGCAGAATTGGTAGGGTGTAAGATGACGTTACTCCCGAGAACGAACCACCGGCTCTCTTAAGGGCCACCATGGGGCAAGGCATGATAGAACCTCCACGCGGTTTGCCCTGGGCAGTCTTCGGACTGGCGAATACTATCATTAAGTTGAATCTGCTATCAGTCAACTTGAACGTTGCAAATGAAGTTCGGTGTAATACTTCCTTTCGACGGGCGTTCCTGTAAAGGGCGGCGGTGAAACCCGTAGCTATGTATACCGCAAGGGACATTCGGCAATGGTCAATCTTGTTAAACCTCTCTGCGTCATGTTTGCAAGTGATTGCCTCTGTCTCAACGTAGTATGCATTCGCGCCAGGGCGACATTTAGCCAACTGTCGAAGGTTGCCTAAAACTATCCATTGCATACGTTATGAGAACCATGAGTTCTACCTGTCTCTATCAATGAGATGAATTGATGAATTGAATGAAATGGGAGGACACTCACGCGCCACACGCAACATAACACACTTCTCTCTTCCGTAGTCTAACAAGCTCTTTACATATGGATCGCAGTCGATTGCTATCCCTACATCATGTAAGCTATCTTAATTTTATCTAACACTATTTCATCTACCATTATCATCCATATGAAATGTTATAAGAATTGTAAGTTAAACTAAGTGTGCTACTATTTCCAAATGAATAAAGTATACATGGTTAAATCATCCACTTAAGCCCATCCATAGTCTAACAAGCTCTTTACACATGGATCGCAGTCGATTGCTATCCCTGTATCATGTAAGCTATCTAAATTTTATTTAACACTATTTCAACTACCATCATCACCCATATGAAGTGTCATAAGATTTGCAAGTTAGACTAAGCGTTCTACTATTTGTAAATGAAAGATATAGTTTCAACAGTTTACAGATTGAAAATAGAGTTTCAATAGTGTGTGCATTAGAAATAAAGCTTTATCTGTTGTATGTTAGAAACAAAATAAAGTTTACAAGATAAAAAGTAAAGTTTCACCACTTTACAAGTTAAAAAATAAAGTTTCAATAGTGTATGCGTTAGAAATAAAGGTGTAACTGTTTGTAAAAATAAGATCGCAAGATTTACTAGTTAACAAGTTTAGACTAAGTGTAAATTAAAAATAAAATTATAACTGTTTCAAGAGTTTACAAGTTAGAAATTAAGTTTCAATGGTGTATACGTTAGAAATAAAGTTTTAGCTGTTTGTATATCAAAATAAAGTTTCAAGAGTTTACAAGTTAGAAATAAAGTTTCAATAGTGTATGCGTTAGAAATAAAGTCTTAGCTGTTTGTATATCAAAATAAAGTTTCAAGAGTTTACAAGTTAGAAATAAAGTTTCAATAGTGTATATGTTTAGAAATAAAGGTGTAACTGTTTTGTAAAAATATGATCGCAAGATTTACTAGTTTACAAGTTAGACTAAGTGTAAATTAAAAATAAAATTATAACTGTTCACGAGTTAAAGCGTTGATGCAACGATGAACAATTAATAAGCTGAAAAGTTTTAGATTCACTTTAACATTATCATATGTTTACAGATAGAAATTTATCACATCAAAGCTACTTCATGAGTTAGTTTGCCAGGAGTGTATCATCTCAAACTTTTACTCGACTGTAGAACATTGATTTCCATGATGAAGATTTAAATAGTTAGATTCGATGACGAACAAGATTTACTAGTTTACAAGTTGGACAAAGCGTTCTACTATTTGTAAATGAAAGATATCATTTCAACAGTTTACCAGTTAGAAATAAAGTTTCAACAGTCTACAAGTTAAAAATAAAGTTTCAATAGTTTACAAGTAAAAAATAAAGTTTCAATAGTGTGCATGTTAAGAATAAAGTTTTATCTGTTTGTATGTTAGAAATAGAATGAAGTTTCACCAGTTTACAAGTTAAGAATAAAGTTCTATCTGTTTGTATGTTAGAAATAAAATGAAGTTTCAACCGTTAACAAGTTAAAAATAAAGTTTCAATAGTTTACAAGTTAAGAATAAAGCTTCAATAGTGTGCATGTTCAGAATAAAGTTCTATCCGTTTATATGTTAGAAATAGAATGAAGTTTCGCCAGTTTACAAGTTACGAATAAAGTTCTATCTGTTTAAGTTTACAAGTTAAGAATAAAGCTCTATCTGTTTATATGTTAGAAATAAAATGAAGGTTCACCAGTTTACAAGTTAAGAATAAAGTTTTATCTGCTTGCATGTCAGAAATGAAATAAAGTTTCACCAGTTTAAAAGTTAAGAATAAAGTTTCAATAGTGTGTATGTTGAGAATAAAGTTCTATCTGTTTATATGTTAGAAATAAAACAAAGTTTCAACCGTTAACAAGTTAAAAATAAAGTTTCAATAGTTTGCAAGTTAAAACTAATGTTTCAATAGTGCGCATGTTAAGAATAAAGTTTTATCTGTTTGTATGTTAGAAATAGAATGAAGTTTCACCAGTTTATAGATTAAAAATAAAGTTTTATCTGTTTCTATGATAGAAATAAAACAAAGTTTTAACCGTTTACAAGTTAAAAATAAAGTTTCACCAGTGTACAAGTTAGAAATAAAGTTTCAATAGTGTATATGTTAGAAATAAAGCTTTATCTGTTTGCATGTTAGAAACAAAATAAAGTTTCAAAGTTTAAAAGATAAAAAAAAGTTTCAATAATGTGTACGTTAGAAATAAAGTTTTAGCTGTTTGTATATGAAAAACTAAGTTTCAAGAGTTTACAGATTAAAATAAAGTTTC
>CAJQUW010007148.1:0-171444 GCA_907163375.1 Prostheceraeus crozeri
GCATAGTATGCCCGCAAACTGATTACCTCAGAATGTCCTTGAGCAGCCCCATTGATGCTTACTGATGGCGGTCCACTGAACAAGTCCAGTTTGCATTTGTCACCCTTCTCGTCATAGTAGCTGGAGGTGATAATGTCATGGAGACATGTGTTGAGTTTCCGTTGGATACTGCTGCACCAACAGCGAGAGTATTCCGGTACAATCTCCGTTTGAGATAGTGGGCGAAATACTTCATTGAGCCAGAATCTTGCAACTCGTGTAAGAGCGTTGTTCACGACTCTCATCAACATTCTCTGCACCACAACGTCCTCTCCGCAGCGGAAATACTTCACTATTTCCTCCATCAGATCCACCAAATCCGCTTTATAGCCAGTTATATTCACGGCAGAATAAAATATATTGCCCGTGAAGAGTTGACTTCGGTAAATTATTGAAATGGGAATGTTGGTAGTGAACGACATGCTGATTGACATTGTATTAGCCTCAAATTATGCTTGAAATAGAACGGTACAATGTCCTCCTTATATAGAAAAGTCACACAAAGACACAATAGTGACCAATCACAGACCTGCATGATGACTCATCATGAACGATATACAGTGACTGTTGAAGATATTTCTTCATCGCAAAGGGGACAAGATGAAGTTTCAAAGGGTACATAACATGTAGAACACATAACGCTATGAGAACATGGCAAAAAGAGAAGGGATCGTTCCTGTTTAAAACATTTAGCGCGGTTCCGTTCACATAATAATTTAAATGTCTCTTGTTCTAATTTCCTTCTGAAGTCACTTTTATTGGGAGAACTTTTTATTAAAACACTGTCAGATGTCTCCTTCTTTCCATATCGTTCCAATTTGATCTTCCTAATTTCACTATCATTGCAGTGTAGCATGGAGAAATCCTCTATCCACCTACGATCCAAATTGTGATTCATAGCATGCTCATCTAGATCCATTAGTCGATCAACTAAATCACCAGCGTTTATATTTTCACTCAGATTTGTTACAGTTTCTATGGCTTTGAACGAATATCCAAGGTCTCTTGCGACAACCCACGACGTTGGGATACTAGTCATCATTATGTATGTCATCAAACAACTATCTCATATTTATAGCATAGTTTGTCTACGTAAAAGGAAAATCAATGTGTCATCTTGATTACAATGGTTGCAATAGTCACAATAGTCGCAATTGAGCAAACCCAATCAAAATCAAACAACGGACGTCTATCGGTACGTACCCAAGTGCTCAGAACCAAACCACACAAGTTCGATCATAGACGTTCCCAAACACAGTGTACTCAACTGAGTGTACCAAACACATGTACCTATCCAGTAAAACCGATCTCATACAAGTTCTTATTCATAACACTGAATTATACATGTACCTATCCATGTGCCTATCGATAACTAAAGTATACATGTACCTATCCATGTACCTATCCATGTACCTATTGATAACACTAAACTTTACATGTACCTATCCATGTACCTATTGATAACACTAAACTTTACATGTACCTATCCATGTACCTATCCCTCGCAAGTAGGGCACAGTTTTCACTACTAATGATGTTAAAATCTGGTTTATATATGGTTTTCTACGGATATTGTGCGTAATTGTGCTATGGTACAATGTGGAAAAAGGAAGACAACAATGCATCCCGCAATGATGATTTATCTGTCTATGCATGTGAAAGACATTTTTGAAATCTCAATCAGCGTATATCTACATCTACATGTGCTTTTTCGGGCAACAATGTAGGACGCTTGCGCGCCCTTAAATGTCCTGCATTGTTGCCCTCAAAAATCCATGTTAATGTTATATTGTTGGATGACTTTGAAATTCGTATGGATAATTCTATGCGTTCATGATATCATAGAACTTCTTGAACTTTCAATTTGCCATGAATGTTCGGATTCATACTCATCCTACAGATATACATACTCAGACCAGTGATGTCTATGAAACATAGAATTCTTGATCATGGATACTTGCTCATAAAGGCTTCAAATAGTCTTGCTTCAAGCCTATACATATTTGACAGCTGAAAGGATACCCAGGGACATGACTTTTCTCATTTCCACCCACAATGCTTGGTTTCTAGCATACATTAGTGAGATTATCACATTTGGGAAATGTGCTATACTTTATGAAATCTATGAATGACATATTATCAAATTGATCAAATCATTAGCTGAATTATTCTAACAGATTTGACGGAAGACACAAAAATCCGTTATTGAGCTGTCTAAAATTGAATTCAATGGGCAGGTATAGTGCATCACTTATTTTGAAATCATCGAAATTGTATGCAGCAAACAATGAATATTACTAAATGATTTTTTCTTCCATTTCCACATCCGACTGCATTGACGGAAACATTGAAAGCTTCCAAAATATTGGATAGGAATCAGAGACAATAGAAATTTGCAAAACTATGCATTTTTAAGTTCTCCTGGACAAGTTGTGGTGTGTGATGAGATGAAGATTTTGTCATCTCTTAGATAATACAGAAAACACATTATTGGACATGCTGGTGACTTATGTAAAAAACAGTCCGCAGTATTCTAGCAATGATGGTAAGGCCTTTCTTTTCGAAAACCCATGCGTGCATTTGTTATACGTCTCTAACCAGCATTTTCACTGACTTCAAAATTGATCAAGCAAATTTTAGTGAATGCTATTGAGACTATGAAGTCTTCTGGTGGATATCCATATTTTATCTTAAGACAGATAATTATGCAACAAATCGAACTCTCTTCGCCACTTCAGAAGGATCACAGAAGCTCAAAGAACTTCTCAGTGAAACACATTGCCGAACATCAGCTACGCCCAACTATCTACTATTTTATCTCGTTCACGGATTGAAGTTTATTAGAAGAAATTGCCTTACATCAACTGATTATAAATTCAGCTGCACAATCCCAAAAAGTCTGGCAAAGTTTTCAAATTCGTGACTGCTTCTTGGCCGGCTAATGCTGATCTATAACAGAGAGGAGTGAGGGAGAGGTCATCGTCAATTCGTCCAACAGAATTATGCACTGATACTTGCATCCATCTTCGTTCGAAAAGAAATAGAAAATTTTTGTTCTTCAGGTGCTTGACAATATATCTGATAATTGTAATGATACATCTGCATTTATATCATCTTCTTGGAATTCGGGAACAATTGAACGACCGTAGTGTAACTGCTCATAATCATATCCAGTTGATTGATGAAATAAAGTTTCCCATAACTCAGGAAAGCCAGAAACCTAATTCACCAGAAAACCGGCCTATGCTAAATCCTACGGATTGGGAGTTGGAAATCCCTAACACTTTCTATGCTTCGTAGACATCCCTGCTCAGACCATGAAAATCTTGGCACTAATTGGATGTCTATTCATCCGTAACATTTCCTACTATAATGTTACGATATTTTGACACAAGATTTCTTCATTTACGATGTTTTTCATGCTACGATGTTTTCAATGAAAGCCGTGAACATGATACAGGTGGCAGTATGATTGGCACCTGAGCAGCAACACAAAGCCCTTCACCAGCAGCATCGGTTGTATAAGCGTAGAACAGAAAAAGGATGAAATAGGATTTCATTTTTTCAGTCAGGTTATTTGCTATAAATGCTATTGGTACTATCTAGCCTTCTACTACTCGTACCTGACGCATGGCTCATGCTCTTCACCTCTTTTGCCATAGTTTTGGAGTATATTTTGCATACTTTCTATACACTGAATTTCTATGATTTGAATTTCAAATTTCACTCTGTAAATCATTCGCTCACTGCCTGATGATAGCTAGCTACGGATAGAAGCAGAAATATAATGCACTGATTAGGAATTATGACAAAATTTATCAATTTACTTGGCTCTATAAAATAAGTGCCCTCAGACATACACTGCCCACACACATTCCACATTTAAATAAAGTGAAAAAAGCAATAAGCACCAAGAGCTCCAAAATCACTTCCCCAGGCTGTACTTCATCCAATTTCATTGCAGTTGCAAAAGGGGTTTGCCTCTTATTTACATGTTTCTTGAAAAGAAATAACCGATGAAATAACAGAAACTGTTAACATAATACCATAGCCATCGAACAACAAACAGACAGTTCAACGACAAGACAAGTCAAGTGTGTGCTCAGATTTAGCGGAAGATTATGTTAAATCCCTCTGAAGAGTTTGTTTTCTCTTTTTCATTCACCTGCTATCTTTTAGAATGATTATCGATGAAACATACCCCCGATAACGTGAAGTCTTTGAATCTGAAGGATCGTGGCGATCAGAACATTTTATTTTTTGCCATTCAATCAATGCATTAAATTTCTCTTTCATCCTTTTGGTAATTTCCTGGTCTTGCCATCATTTTGCGTATTTTATTACACTTCCAGCTAGCCGGGGCGCTAAGACAATCCAACTCGTTGGGGTCGCTCCTCTTTTCATCGTTGGCAATCGCTTGATTTTAGTGAAATTAATCCCTACAAGGTAAGCAATATAATATGCCCTCGAGACGTTCGGAGTCATGTGACAAGATGTCAAATCTTTTCCTGTACAGATCATGCATGAATTTTAAGCAAGATCCAATCTCGCAGGATATTTCAAACTCCTTACCAAGCATTTTTTGTAAACATTGCTAATATAATTGATGTGTCCATGAATGGAAATTCTGTTTTCAATTCTCTCACTGAAGACAATCCATTCTACTCTGGAATTTTGTCTCGATACAATTTCTGACAGTCTGGCAACAGCTATTTTTCGGTCGCAGTTATTTATACAGAGAAATGCAAAGCATTCTTCATTTTCAAGAACGCATAAATTACTTGTTCAAAAAGTCCTTTGAAAGCTATTTTCCGCCTGACAGAATTTCAAATCATAACGCAACATTTCAGCCTCTGTAAAAAAGTGAGATGAAGAAAATTATAAATCAAAGATATCTCGATAGTCGTCTGAGAATGTAGTGAAACAAGAAGACAGCAGTGAGGGCCGCCGGAGCCATGTGCTGTGAAAAAGGTCACTTTTGTGAACGTGGAAATCTAGCTGAATACTGAATGATTTTGCCTTCAGCCTCGTCCCAGTCTTGACAAGCGCTACCTGCTTACTTCCGAAACTGCTGGTCCAAATTCAAGACAAAATTCACCAAATGAAAGCTCTCATGATGACAAGTCAGAATGTCATTATTGTTTTGATATTCAAAGTCACCGTTGAGATTAGAAATACCAATACATATTAGTAAGTTTGTATTTTGCAATCTGGTCTAATTATGAAAATTTCACCAATTTGAATTTAAAACGTCGAAGTCTAAATAGAATCTACAATGGAGCGATCATTTTCTGTTCAAATTGACACATTCATTCCAGGACTTACAAGTTCGTCGTAATTCATCAGCCATAAAACATTTATTCACAATTTCTGAGAGCCCTTTGCCCATCAAGATCATCCCGTTGGGGTAGGTTTCTTCAGCCTCCCTGTCATTCATCCGGAGAGCGAAACTCGGAGCATAATGCTGTCAAACAATACGGCTATCGATTAATGTTTTTCGGAAATGCTTATTCAGTCAATTTACATTATCCCTCCAGGCGGTGGGGGGGCATATTTATGCCCCCCCTTTGTATTTTTTGATCTAATTCATGAAATATGAAACGTATGATTCTGAAATTTTCAGTAGCTTATTTTTTGCGTATTTTTGACAATTTCCTGTAAAATTATTAAAATTGGATCACAGAAACGACCTTTACATGACCTTTATTGAAAAGTACTTTCGAAATTTTATCAAATCAGTGAAATTCTTCAGAAATTTTGTCTATGAATGAATTGCTATTGCTTGGAATCACTCATTACGTATAGAATAACTTATTTGACTATAAATAACTTTATGCTTATCACGGTTTACCAATTCAAATTTGAAAATAAGCTGCATATACTACTTACAATGATATTGTAAGTACTTTATAGAGTAATATTAGTTTTTTACATCTTTTTCATTACTGTTATGTATTGAAAATATATTCACATGTATATGTTATGTATTTTCTACATGTAGGCATGTACATGTACTATTTGAACATAAATATATGGAATACTGTTTTCAAAATTTGTAGAAAAAATGAGTTCTAAACACTATAAAAGATTTTCTAAACACCTTGGTTCTAAACACCTTGGCAGTAGAGGCAATAAGTCTTCACGTTCAATCGCCTTCCCCTGCATCCTTTCATCACTTACAAACACGCCGAAGGCGCTATTGCGTGACTAATTTGACTGCATTGGAATCGGTAACAGTTTTCTTCATAATTGTAACCAAATTTGATCAACTTGAGTTGTATTCAACAATGAAAAACATTTGTTTGAATCAAATATGCTTCTATGACATCAACAAAAAGCTCTTTTGATAAGAGTGATAAATGTTTCAATATTTTTAGAGTCCTCTCTGTTGATTATCTCAAAAAAAAACTATATATATAATTTTATTTGATAATAACTAAACAAATAAATTTTCAAAATTTAAAATGCTATTTATGCATATATTCAATTCAGAGAACTTGAAACATGTTTGAGTCAATTTTTGCGATAATCGCTAAAAAAAAAAAAAATACAAAAAACGCATTTTCAAATTTTGAAATGCTATTTATAGCATGAAGACAGTCAAATTAAGTAATGCAAATGGCACCACTGAATTCAGCATGTCCGAAATGTGTAAGGGCCAGCATTTCATAAAATTCGCACACTTAGTTTAGGATATCCTGGGGGGGGGCATAAATATGCCCCCCCCACCGCCTGGAAGGTGGCTGAAGGGCCCACCGCCTGGAGGGTTATATACGAGTATGCGCTTATCTTACTTATCTTTTCTTCAATGAAATTCTGTACCCAAACAGTGTCTGACTGTGCGTGTATGTCTTGACTATCAATGATTTACGAAACATACAATTTACATAGTTATAGAAAAATTTCTTTTACAAATTCGAATAGTTTTTATATTAATAAGGACACCTGAAAGCATTCAACGCAAAAATAGTGCAAAATTCGACAAATCTGTCGTTCATTCAAATTTTTGAAATCTCATTGTGACGAAAGTATTTAGCCGATGCTATTCAAAATTATTGAAAAGCTGTGAAATGCGTAGAAAATAAGCTGTCTAAAATTTGGGGTTCGCATCTTCCTTCGTTCAGAAGCTGGATAATATTTCCGGAGGGGACCACCCCCGCTCCTCCCCCCCCAATGGGGCGAAGGTTAAAAGCATAGCAGAACATCAAAAGCTTTCCTCCTCTCCACGTGATGAGATCATTTGAAAATTAAGAACAAAAAGAGTAAGCAATTAGAAGATCATGTGAGCAACAACTGGTAATTATGACCGTTCACATAAAGTGCCGGTATCTGACAATAGTTGCAATGAGTTCTTTATTAACATAATGCGTAGTTAAGTACAAGCGAATTCCATCTCTTCACTCAGAGTTATGGTTTCTATAGCTGTGTGTATCCAGACAGAATAAACACTGTCTATTCATGCGTTTTAATTTTTCTATGTTTTTTGCTACAACTTTTATCTGTTTTCGACCGCTTTGAAAGAGTAATCAAAGATAATTCAAAGGCGGAAGTTCTGTGATAAAGTGAAATATCAAGATGTCATGAAAAGCGATTTTTATCGAATTTCTGATAATTGTTATCAGTCGATGGTTTTGATAACAGAGCTCCAACCGTTCTGAGTAAATTTGAAAATAATTATCACCTCGTGTCTGACCTTTAATTGAGCGCATTATCGCCCAGTACAGGAAGCAGATGGATCAGCTGGGAACTCTTTTTATGATTTTTATGATTTCAGCGCTTATCAGATATTATTTATCTCGGAAAGGATTGATGATGAAATTGGTAACTGGAAAAGTTTGTCTTACTGCCTTGAAGCTCTAAATATTTGATAAACATTCGCACTTGCAAATAGTTCAAGTTTATCAAACAGTACACATGATTTTCTTGAAATTTCTGAAAACAAAATATGACCTATGTTTTAATGGTAAGAAGCACTTCAGCGTTCAAAAATTAGTCTAAGCAAAGCAACTTTTGATGGCAAATCACCAAATGTTTGCCTGTCATTATCGCTTATTTATTTCAAACGTTTTGTAATATTATTTTTTTATCTTCTACACTGTTATTCATGAAGTCGCAAATGAGTACTAGAAAAAGTTCTGAACCTGCGTATTGACTGCGATTAAGAAATGATTCCAAAAATCTAGCACTCTTTGAGCTTGAAAATACTAGTGCTCATTCTAGAGAGTTCGAAAGTACAGTACAGCATGCATTTTAACACTCATTTAATGAGTTGCATAGTACTAGCACCTCCATCAGTCGATAAATGCCATGCGGCAGATCCAAACCACTGTATCCCATATGCACATCCATCTAGAAGAACTACTGTGACGATTAAACACAAATGCATTTGGATTAAATTATATTCATATTGAAGAAAATGATTACCGTATTTTTCCATATAGAAGCCAATGGGCTTATATTAAGTTTTTACTGATTTTACCAGGGCTTATATTTGGCGCCTTTTCAATCTCTACCATTTTAGCCTTTATGCCGCTTTTGGATTCTAAATAATTAGTACCTCGATGTATTAACAACAAAATACAACTACAAAACGCGCTGTCGTGATTTATAGTATAACAGTATATTTAAAATATGAGCAGTCTGCAGCAAGTTTGTGTCTATAAAACCGGTATCCTGAATAGGTTATCCAATTGCGTAGATGCGCCTTTGGATCCATATCTCATCACAAAAATAAGAACAAAAGTTAACAGCAATGAATGAACAGGGCTTGTTGAGTCGTGGATCAATGTCTTTACGGCTCCATGTTGTAGTCTTACACAACTCACGTTTCTTTTGTTCCAGCGTTCAATTTTCAACCATTCTATTAGTTTATATTCGATTTCCGGATAAAAAGGTCTGCGTCCACCTCCTGGATGTCGGCGACGTTTCTGCCTCGCTTAAGTCTTCCTTAGCTTGCGTTCTTCAGATATTCAAGTTCGGAGTTGCTTTCTTGAAATTCCCATCTCTCTCGAAGCAGCACTCAAGTTGTTTCCGTGATTTACTTTGACAGTCTCAATTATTTGTAACTTGTCGAAAATTGTATAGCTTCTCCTCTTTAAGCGAGTCTTAGGAATAGTCTCAGCACCTTCTGATGATGCCATGACGCAGTAGGTATCGAAGACGATCGATAAAAAAATAGAGTAAGTGCTAAATCGTAGGGCTCAAATGCCTGTGTGACTCTGACTCAAAAGGTAACCAATAATTGAGTTCGCATTGCTGCACAAACCCGAGCGCTTGTCTTCATGCCTGCTTGCATATTCTTAGAATTATACTCCTTGAATTCTTGGAATAATGGTGTTCGTAATGGGATGGGATGATTCGATCATGGCAACATCAAGCAAATCATCCACACACACGCACACACACGCGCGCGCGCGAGCGCGAGCGCACATACACAGACAGCCAATGACTAATGAGACTTATTGTGAGAATACTTGGAGATAAATGCTTGGATTTCCTAAACTATATTTTCCTGATCACAATAAATTCTGCTTCCAAATATAGGCCCATCTGCCAAATATAAGCACATGGGCCTGTATGTGGATGGGCTTGTGTGTGGAAAAATAAGGTAAATGCAAAATACATTGAATTAGGCTACAGTTATGATCAAACAAAGTTAACATATGTTCATAAGAAGAGGAAATATACAAACTTTGCACAAGGGTTTCTATACTACACAATAAGTCAATTAAAATAGTTAGATGCAGTCGGCAAGTGCTAATGATATCAATAGTGAAATTAACGTTCACGATTATAAAAATGACAATTCCCATGTCGACGCGGAGAATGTGTAGATCGGTTAATTCGATTAATCATCAATGAAGTGAAATTGATATTGATATTTCATCACATCAGCACTTAACAATGATTTCAGTACTTCTGTGAATTTAGGTTTGGTAATTTTAACATTCTTCCATTTGGTACTGAGATTCGCACTGAAATAGGAATTTGCATTGTAATGACGAACTATGCGCAAAAAATTACGGCGACTCTGATTATATTATTCTTAAATATATCTAATTATTGAATATCATGATATATTACTGAAAAGATTTTCGAAAATTATCGATGTCAACTCCATTAAAAACATTATTTTGCAACAAACAAATGGTAATTTTGTTACATTCATAAACGGGTTCTTACAATGCTGTTAGTTCCATAAAGACATAAATTAGTTAAAAGCAATTTCTGAAGCAGTTTGGAAAACTCTGCAAGTATCTGCAAGTCTGATCGTCATTTGGGGTCAATGTCATTGCATATTGCTCTACGTATGCCGTTTTATTGCCTTAATTTCAGGTGTGACGAATTATGAATGGACGATTTTCAAAAATTAATTGCCAAGAAAGCTTCTTGCAATAAAAATTTAAGCTCAATTTCCAGGCGTTCTAAACCTTGAGTTTAGGTGTGGCACCATTAGATTTACATTGGACTGCTCTTTCCATTAAGATTGATTATTCTTGTCGTCATTGATGGGCAAGCAAACCATGTGGCACCTCTCCAATCTCGCAAAGCACGTCGAGCGACCGCAAATTCTGCTTGATTTTTGGAAATGGCTTGGGGATTAGGCCACCATCTGAGCAGCGTGAAGTAAGCCTGCTGATTGTCTGTTTTCGTAGTCTCATTTTAAAGAGGCACTAGAACCTAGTTAACAGAGTTAATTACAGTTGCTCGAGCAATTTAGTCGATAGTTAAGGATAACCAGCAGAATAGTTAAAGATAGCAAGATGCCAATCGTCTCTATGTTTACAAATCTTATCAAGATGTGATTAATGAAAATATTTCCGACTGCACAATATCACGTTGCCGTCAAAAAATCGAGTTTTGCTTGGTAATTCAAGATTCGTCACGCATAAAAAATGTTTTAGAAATTGAATCTTAATTGCTTGTGACAGCTTAGCTATTCCAATTCCTATTTTTAATAGCGCAGAATTCAATCCAAACAATATTTGCAATAGAATGAAAAGGGTTAGCGGTCTCACTGTGCACCTCTCTCATTTACCATGTAAAACCAAACAACGAAAGACGCATCATTTAAATTGCTGAACAAAATGTAGTAGAGGTGCACAATCATTCTACTAAAAATGCCGCTTCCAGCCATTCCTCCATGACTCAAGGGCGCTCTTTCTTAAATCTATATTAGAATATCAATTGTTTAATAAGTGAACAATAAATATACAAAAAATCTTTGCATACAATTGGCGGGGAACATTTAACACAATAATGGCTGAAATGAGAATGAGAGGAGGATGTGCCTTATAGACAGCATAATAAATTCAGTGAATTAGTCAAACCAGCAGATTCACTTTAATAGATTGAAAATTACATATTATTGCTATTTCATAAATATTCCATATTTTTCGTTTGTCAATGATGTTTAATTAATTAATATTTATTTGAGGATCAGTCACAGAGAATTTACAAGGAGCAGGAAAATTAAGATGATTTATGCCTCGCCTGTAAAGAAGCAGAAACTTACAGAAACATCGAAATCCAAAATTGTGGCTGATCCTCGCATGTACAGATTTTTCACAATTCTACTGTTTCAAAGTACACAAGATATGATTTCAACTAACTTTATTAATAATTCACAGCTTTGCAGTCTGCTATATTCCACCTGAGCGCCAAATAGTTATCAATATGAATTTATTCTGCATCAAACTGAAGCAATTTGTGTTTTGCTACATAATGTATAAATTGCAAAAATCTGCATAATTTATCGTCTCACACGGGAGGTTGGCCATTTATCACCTGAGAAAAAAGAAAAGAATTTTGCTCCCATAAAAGTATCAAGATTTTACAACCGACGTTTCGTGGTCCGGCCGAGAGGGTGCCTTGAACGACTTGTATCGCTCACGGCCGGATAAGAGCCGGTTCAGGAGAATCCATTTCGCTAAAGGCAAGTCATTTCCACGAGGTTTGTTTGAGAGTGTTGGTTTGAAAGCCCGTGACTGTTGTTGAGTGAATCCCAGCATTTTTCTTGTGAAAATTTGTGCGACAGCTGCTTGGTGGACAAAAATTATAATCAGAATTCTCAAAACTGCATAACTATCATTTTTGTTATTAAAAAACTTCTTATCGCTTCAGACATGCTCTTCCTGTCTTTAAGCGCGCTGAAAAGTGATTACATTATTGTTAATATCGATGCTACTTCTATCGGATCACTTTCGACAGATAAATAAACGCAAGGCAATACTCCAACTAACAGGTAGTTGATATTTGATGATAAAAGATGCAGTCCAAGATGCTACATAACCTGCAAATTGCCTTAACCCTTAGGATACCAAGGGTGATTTTAAAAATCACTTTGACAGATCATCGATAATTATAATCAAACGGTTGGTCTTCTTGACTTCAATTTATTTGACTTTTCCAGAAGTTTCTAAACTTACATTCACAGCACCTTTGCGCGATCTGAATCTCACTCAGTCTTGTTCTGTAATGTGACATTTTCCGAATGAACTAATCATTTCATCGTAATGGCAGGCAGACAAACGCGACGTCGATTTCTATCGGTTCAAGAAGTGACTCGATTATTTGAAGAGACGGACAGTGAAGACAGTGACATAGATATCATACAGTCAGAAGATGAAAACCAGGTCCAGAATATAGAAGAAATACTTGGACAAATGCAGAGCGATTATTCAGATACTGTTGATGAACTTGGTGACACTGGTGGTGTGCAAGATTCTGGCTGTGATTTACGTGACAAGAATAACAAGGTATGGACTACGAATGCTCCTGTTCAAACTGGGGGTCGCAGCAGTGCAGACGTTTTGCGAGAAGAAGGTGGTGTCCCTGCACGACATGCTGTGAAAGATTACATTCTTGAAACTTCCGAATGAACTACTGCAACAAATTGTCGAATTTTCACAGTTGAAAGCAAATGAGCTCGGTCTCAATGAACATCTCACTGTTGATTCGCTGAAGGCTTATATTGGTATTTGCTATTATCGTGGTGCTATGCATGACCAGAAAACGCCAGTTACTGATCTGTGGTCCAATGACTCAAATCCTTTTTATCGAACAGTAATGAGTAGAGCCTTATTCTCTACCTGGAACAATTGCGTTCGTTTTGATGATTACAGAAATCGTGATGAGAGAAAATGGTTGGATAAATTTGCAGCAATGCGAGGTGTATATGAACAATGAAATGCTTCTCTTCGTCGACATTACATTCCTACTGACAGCATCATGACAAACAGCTGGTGTCATCTCGATGTCGGTCACCCAATAGAGTGTACAACCCTGCGAAACCAGGGAAATATGGTGGAATGGTGAGGTAGTGTGCAGATGGGAAGACTACTCGCTATTTTTCCAACAGCAGTGTTCAAACAAAAGCTCCATGTGACAACGATAAAGCGAGAGAACACAAGGAAATAAACAAATGTACGAATTTGGTCTTACATCTTGCTGAGCCTTTTCTGAACGCCGGTCGGAATGTAACTGGTGACAGATATTTCAGTTCGATCAAACTTGCTAAACTACTTTACCAGCGACAAACGACCTATGTGGGAACTCTGGCAAAAAACAAAAGGGATATACCTCCAATTCTGCATAAAAAGCAAAAGAAGTTTGAATCTCAGTTCGTTTTTGGAATTGGTGAAAACAAAAGGATCACTTTCCAATCCCAACAAGTCAATCGAAATAAGAAAGTCTATTTGATATCAACCCTTCATCACAACAGTCAAACTGAAAATAATGAAAAAAAAGAGTGAAATACAACAGTAATACAATCAAATGAAAGTAGGGGTTGATGTATTGGACGAGATGTGCAAAAATTTTACAACCAGATTCAAAGTCTACAGGTGGCCTATGGTGCACTTTCAGAACCAACTGGACGTGACTGCCATAAATGTGTATTTGCTTTATACTATGTCTCATGATGACGAATTCGCAAAAAAACCTCTGAGTCAGGAGAAGGCACTTCATATTGGGGCTTGCAAAGCAATTGGCAATGGCTCAAATGTCAACCTGAATACAAAATTCGTCCGGATTGAGTAGAGATACTGTCAGAATGCTTTCAAAATTTACAGGACAAAATCCACGACTACAAGGTGAATCTCGGGTGCCAATTGGTACTGAAAATGCAGGAGATCGCGATTTACAAAAGTTCCGCTGCGAGCGCTGCAAAGAAGCTGGGAAATCAGCCAGATCAGCCAATCTAACTGCAAAAGCATGCGACGTCTGTGAACGACCAGTTTGTGGCAAGCATTCCCAAGTTACTGAAGTTGTTTGTTTTCAATGCTTGTGACTGTGAATCTTGTGACTCTTGTAAATCTTGTGACATTCTTTTGACGATTATGACCCTACAACGAATTATGCGATAGAAATGATCCAAGTTACATGTAAAAATTACAGTGTGAATTTTTGTTCAATACATAATAAATATAATGGAATAAATGTTGTGATTTTTATAATCACCCTCGGTATCCTAAAGGATAAAACCGACCTTCGTATCCTAAGGGTTAAGATGTCACCGCTGAGCTAATTTGACGCAAATATCCTTTTACAAACGGTGCACATCATTCATATCTTTGTTCAAGATCATGTTGCAAATAAAACAACACAATCGTCTCCTACAGAACATGTTTTGGAATAGTAAACAGTGTCGTCTTCGGCTGTCCGCGTAGAAGAAACAAGACAAATAAGTTCAATCAAACATATGATAATTCAACAAAAATTAAGTGGGCTCACAGGAGCTAGAATCGATGTGCAAATGCGCATTTCAACCTGCAGATGCATGAAAAGTCATCGATTCATAAAATTCTGAAATTCCTTGACTTTTAAAAGTCTCCATTGGCTGTGTGTTCATTTTTGATAATTGATGATCATTGGTCTCTGTTCTTGGTGCTCCATAAGCATGTACAATTAATATACAATCAATATTTCATGTAAAGGACAAAAGTATATATAAATACTTTTGCAAAATTGAGCATTATCACGAAGACAAAGTGAGTCACAGAGATGTACTTTTCACTTGACAGACGTGTCTGTAATCTGACCGCTGAGGCTCGTGGGTTCCCTGATAAGAGCTGCTGCTGCAGTGCGCGCGCTTGACCAATCACACAAGCCAAAGAGAGAGGAATATCTATGTCAATCTCTATCGCCTGCTACTATGGCATGCAGTTGCCAGGATAGGATTATGGCGGCTCTTCACTAACCCACATGCAAATGAATCTATCTCTGTGGCTTGCATTCTTGTTAATGCATAATGTCGCTGTACTAATACATTGAGTGAGGTCAAATACCGAGTGTTAGGGTGCTGGTGTTGAGTTGAACACCGGCGTTGACACCCAACACTTGTCTTGACGCTGGTGTTGACATCTGAACATTGGTGTTGACACTCAGGGCGAGTGTCGAAACTGTGGATTTCTATGGTGGAAAGTTTTCGATCTAGATTTCCAGATAACAGTGGCCACTCATCAGTGTTAAGCGCAGATCATGTCGGGATGACATCAATTCGATGCGTTGTAATTGTATTTAATGCAAACTAAAATTTCGAAATTTTGAAAGATGGCACCTCCAAGGAAGAAGCTCAGTGATGTAATGGTGAAGGACCTGCTCCACATGATACTACAGAGCAAGTCATTCTATGAGAAGAAGAAGAGAGGTGGAATGTTGCATAAGGAGATCATGCAGCTACTTGGGATGGAGATTGGATTCTAACATTCTGTCCAGGATCTTCTGAAGAACCTGGAACGTGAATACAACGAGAAGGCGAAAAACCTCTCCAGAAGTGGTGGCGTGTCATCTGATGACGAGTCGTTGCTGACAGAGAAGAGTTTTAGGTGAGAAAGTCTATCGATCTTTTAGATCAACATGAATGACACATGTCAGTTATGAACATATGCAAAATGACTGAAACTTACATGTAGTTCTACTTCTGTTCTTTTTTTTCAGAGGCTCTCCAGAGATTTGGAATCTGTATGAAGACTACCAGCAGCTGTACTATCCAAAAGCCTGACGATAGAAATTCGAGAATATTCTCCATTCGCCTTCTACTTGTGTGGTATCGCGGCTCCCCAGACTGATTCTCCCATCTCCATAAATGGAATTCATTGACCAACTCGTCTGATTGATCAGAGGTCAATCTTTTATGGCGGGTGCTGTCCTCACGCGAGCAAGCTGGCTTTCGGTGGATATTTGGCCCACGAAGCATCTTTGAAGTTTTTGATCTATCAAAACACAAAGGCCGGTCACTATATATGGGTGATGATTGCCAATCAGAATGGAAACATGTATTCATACAACGTCACCATGACACCCGCAATTTGACCTGTGCGAGTGCTGAACCCCTATGGGTTGACCGACCAATTGCATAGAAATCAGTTACGATTCCAGTGTTGAGATTCGCTTTGCTAGTGCCTTCAACAGTCTTGACAGCAACATTGACTGGCCAGCGCTTAGCGCCAGTGTTCAACCACCTGCATTGAGCGTTGACAGTTGATTTCACGGTTACACAACACTGAATATGACAGCACGGCACCTGTGCTGAGCGTCAACACTCGATGAATATAGGCGTTTAACATTGAAGTTCAGAGCTGAGCGCCAGTGTTCAGCCCAGCGCTGCTAATCAACACTCAGCTTGGCGCTCAGCGCTGGTGTTAACACTTGAAGCTCAACACCAGCACTCTAACACTCAGTATTTGACCTCACACATTCTGTGCAGTGGTCTTCGAATTCGCTATACCTAAATCTCGATCATGTGAAATTAAATCAATAAACAAATACTTGAGAACCTTCGGGTTGTTCACAGCAAACCTTATTTGTAGCATGACGCTACGGCCTGATGATGAGCTGTGAATACAGTTGTCAAGTGTCTATAAATACGTTACAAGCACACAGAAAGAAGTCTCTATCGTTTGTAGCCAAGGCACTGTTCAGCAGGTGCCCAATGTGGTCAGGCCGGTAGTCAATCAGGCACAGTGCAAATCCTTTGTTGCCGAGATTAGATGTTGATCGCTATCTTCCATCAATATCCGACAGAATCTCATCTTTCTAATAATACTGAAATTCAAATATTTGAACTGCTGCTTAGACCGCGTTGACAACGAACATGCACCAACTGCGTTCCGTTAGACGTTTTGGAATGATTTCATCATGGGAACATCAAAACAGAGAGGGAAGGTTCCAGAAAAATAGCTGGGAAAAGAAGGGTCAAATATAAGCAGTATTTTCGTTCCTTCTTTAATCCTTTGAAATTATTGGGTCTCGTCTGCAAGCTGCCCATTATGATAACATTTGAAGCTCCTCAGATTGAAGAATTACACTTGTTGAAGAATTTAGTTCCGACATTTTTCGGCCCTGGTATAGGCCTCGGCCCGAATAAATTTTGTATCCGGACCCGGGTGATAAGGTTTATCGTTTTGCGCACTTAAACATCCTTAATGAAAATATTAATTACGCTAGTTGAGTGTAATCGCGTCAAGAATCATTCTAAAAATCTAATTGTTGATAACATGATCGTGTACTGCAGAGCCTATGTAGCATCTGTAAGGTGAATTTTCATTGGTTTAAAATGTTGCACATGCATACCGCTTTTGTCTACACAGATAAATTGGATATTATTTCATGCGCCGATGGCTGCCATTGTTGTAAGTTATTTAGGTTTATATAAAATAGGGAAAGCGAATGCACTGAAGATATGAAGTCTGTTTGAAAAAGTGAAGTCATTTTACTGATATTCATTTTGATCATGTTGCTTATTAAGAACCATGTTGATAGGCCATCAGATAAAATTTATTCAGAGAATTTAAATGATCGAATGAGGAAGCCATTTCTGATTTCAGAGATAATAAACATCGGCCCGGGTACCAGATATTTCATGCCCGAGTCCGCTTCCAGCTCTGATCGTTACAGTAAGTTCCAGGTTCTCTATCTAAAAATACACTTCTACTTTCGGTCTGTTTCGAACCCGTTGCTCTCGTGCGTCTTGTCCATATAATGAAGCGGTGAGTCACGGATCCACTTGCCGATTAATTCAACCATAATCCTAGTGATACGAAGGAAAGAGAAGACGTAAATGAATATTGTGAAACTTCTCGCTATGCTGAGTTTATTTCATGCACATGATTTGTTGCGATAAGTAGCATCTCTAGCACCCTCACAGGTGAATGCTGAAATCAATGAAGCTCTTTTGATACCTTGAGAAGTTATAGATACGCATTATTACAACTTGAATGACTAAGCACGGAATGAAAACATATTCTCAATATGTGAAGTTTTTGAATTATCAATTCTCGGAGGAAGTTTGTGAATAAGTGCTTTGGGATTCAAACTGCAAAAGACTTTCCAACTACGCTTCATTGGTATTTGCAGGGATCCTTTGTTTCTGTGCTGTTTCAATAATAAATTTCACATTTACTCATAGCATCATTTGTTTCATGAGAAGTTTTTACCGTGTGATTACTTTGTCTCTTTTGAATAACTTCATGCGAGAAATATGATCGGAATCTGAATCCTTTGCTTTTTGTGTCTGTTAATGTAATAAATGATTTGCGGAATACAAGAATTTTATCTGACGGTCTCAGAGTTTTATTATAAAAGTTTCAAAATCTGTGACTTTAAACAGCGGGCGGTAAGTGTATATTCGCGCAATGAGATTAATTCGATCGGTTTGGCTATTAGTGTGGGCAATACATTTCTAAACTCGACACAAATGTAAAGAATGTTAAAAGAGGGTTCACCTTGAGTGGAAAAAATGTTCATTAACATGTTAAAGATCAAGAAAAATCTGATTAAAGAAGCATCTTGAATTTTCCTGGTGAAGTCCCGAGGGTCCTCTCAAAATATTTTGAGTAGCATTGGGCCTCATTATCCGTGATGCAATTGTAGATTCATTCTTGACAGTTAGTTAAGATGAAATTTTTCGCTAAAAATAAGTTAATGACGCAACCAATTGCTGCCAAGACACATTCAGCACTGCGCACAATTTCAAAAGACAAAATCAAAAGACGTCATCTGCCTACGAGTGGTGATCAAAGTGTTCTTCCACCTTCTGAGGAAAAGATTAGTGTAGGCCTCCATAATATCAGTGTAATGGCTGATTGGCGATTTTCCACGCACTCTATGGACAAACGTGTATTTGTGAAGGATAATCTGAAACATAAAAGTCGCATTATTACATCTTTTCATAATGGAATGCCAAGCATTCCACCAGAAATCGGCGATGAACCGGCTTTCTGCTCTGAATTATTTTGTTTTCCCGAATGTTTTGTACATGAGTTGCTAATTATATAAAAGTCACATTGCAAAAATCCATCTTCTCAGGCGTCAATCGCGGTCGGTGACGATACATAGCCAAACAATGCGCGACTGTAATATGCATCAGTAAATTGTTATTAAATATAAGATTCTGGATGACAAGAAAACTTCTTCTCAATTATCGTATGTCGATACGTAGAATCGTCCAATGGGGCAATGTAGAATAAAACTGGAATGATTTATAAAATGCTTGAAATTTATCGGTTACAGATTTAAAATCCTAGTGTAAAACATGAGCTTATGTCTATGTAGATTAAAACGCAATAGATTTCAATGATTTTATAAAAGCTTCGAAACAAAAAGTTTATTGAAGCCTTTTTATATAAAATAATTGCTATTATCAAAGGTTGACGAACATGTCCCACTTTACGGGGCGAGTTCTTCCATGCCTAAGAGGATCTGCTGTTATTCATACAAATTTGCTGCGTATGCACCTATTTCAACTTACTATCGAAATCATCTGGGAAAATGTATGTAATCTATTTTTAAAAAAATTTGAACAGTGGGCGAGCTCACCCAACCTTGCGGTATATTATTCATGCAACAGTCTTCCATCTCTAAATGATAGTCCTCAAAAGAATTCTTCCAGCTGTTTCTACATACTCTTGAAACACGAAAGTATTTTATTATATATATATATATATATATATATATATATATATATATATATATATATATATATAAAAATAACAAATGTTACCGGTTGCTAATCTAAACATCCGTGACTATGGTCCCCAATGTATGTGACATTCAAATATTTATCAACTTACGACCAATTAAGACATTTTGACTGACCACTCCCCGGTAAACACAAAATTTTCAGTCTTTTCGTTAAAAAAATATTTTAAAAGTTCATTGAACACAGATCATTAATGTGTTCATAGCTGACCAACACATGTGAAAGTGGTCATTTGTGTTGACTCGCAAGTGTCTCTGAAGTAAAAAAGCACAACAAATGCACGGTTCACTGAAAAATTGAGTTGATAGCCCCCTGTCATGGAATAACTTATGTAAACTTAATCTCTATAATGTGGATTTCTACATAGCAATCATTTCATCACGTTATTAGGTTAACTTGTAGCCTAAATACATCAATTACAGCCCTTGTGAAAAATGCTTTCAATTAAGTTTATCTCGGTGTATCAATTTCCCAATTTGCCTAATTGTGTTCTTCATTCCCTTGGGTAATCAGAATTTTAGACTTTGCGTAATCTAACTCCCAGAATAGCCAGGATCAAAAATGTCAATCAACAAATTTCTTGTTGCTTCTGGCAACTTACGCAAATTAACCGATATACTAAAACTGACTCTTAATTTCTTATTTATAAATGGTATCTAATCCAAAACAAGATAATGAGAGAGAGATTGAGAACTAAGGAGCAATGATCTGACATCCAATGTGGACCCATAAATAGAGGAGCCAGAGGTGTTGTTATCACTGTATCTGGTAATAGTGTGCGGTAAAACTATCTTCTTGTAAAATTGGCATGAAAGCGCTGATCTGTTGAAAATAGATGCGCTAACTTTTTATTAATAAATCATATTATTCGAAATTCAAGCGCCGTGGCATGTGATTATTTAAAACAGTGATGCTAGTTGTAATCATAGAAAACATGGTAGATAAAATTTCTCTCAAACAACTTATTCTTCAATCCAATCTATAAATACGTTCTAATGAAGAATATAGGCAATAATTCAATATTATTGCTTGTTAATCGAATTCTAGTGTTGCTTTAATGAATCTTGATGCCTTGATGATCCTTGTCCTTCGTATCCCAGGGAAGGACCAAAATGGATCTTAATACGTACATGCATTTTTTAATGAACGTAGTGCAGATTTTGGAAAATTGAAACAGCTTTTATGTCTAATGAAATGACAAAATAAGAATAAAGAGCATTCAAATCTATTTCTTCTTTTCGAACGGATTCGTTTATTCCTAAATGACAAATGGAAAATGCAAAATGGGTTCTACATGTAATAGACCGATTTGGAAACAAAAAAAAGTAGATTGACTTTGTTTTGGAGTATTGTAGCTTAGTAGGTTACATATCTGGATCTTAAAAGTGAAATACATGATACATTCGATTCTAACTGATAGCATATTATCTTGTATTCCTCAAGTATACTTTACACCTAGTCTGAAGTTTAATTTTGATGCTTAGCAGTTGGAATACACAAGTTCATATCACATGTAGATGTCCCTAGTTTCGGCATGCATCATATTCGCTTAAGCTTCCACCCCATTAACTGGAAAACACAAAATAAATGTTAATTCAAAGCTATACTCAGGACGTTATGTCACGATTTGATAAAAGATATCCATGATCAGGAGTTCTATTCCTTTAAAAGTACATCTAATGTTCTCTCTTTACTTTTGTGACAACCGAGGGTCCAGTTCTTCTTTCAAGTCCTTCACGTTAGCCTACTTTTGATTCTAGGAAACAAGACTTCGTCAAACATTCTTTTCATCTTTCTTTGAATTTTTGAGTCTTTATTTCTTTTTTTAAGTTCTTTTGTTTTAAATCACTTCAATCTCCGTCCGTGCTAACATTGCCGCTAACTTTCTGATTCAGTAGAACCAGTATTGATCCTCATCATTTGCTTCGATAAAGCAGTCTTTCTTTAGGAACTTCTGAAACACTACTTATGAATATTGACGCACACGTCTGCAGTATGCTCTGCACTCTTCATTCTTGATTTTCTTCAATGCAGGTCTACTGTCTGACAAGACTGCTTGGTTTTAGAAACCCCTGAGCTTGAGACTTTCAAGCGACATGCAAATGCAAGTAGACATTTGACACAAACACACACTTAGGAAATCGTGAAGATGAAAATATGATGCTTCTAAATTCAGTGGATTCAAAGCATACGTTCCAGAAGAAGGAATGTTTTCGATATCGAGCAGTAGGTTACACCATTGGTTAATCCATTAGCTTCATGATGCAGCAAACTGAACATGATTACATCTGGAAACTCCTCTGATCGAAGAATGACGTCACTTGTCGATGAAAGCAACATTCGATAATTTTCTTATACCTGCCTATATGAACGCAGTTTGGTGGCGATTGTAAATAGATCCAGTAAAACAAGCATAACTAAATGCAATGTGCATGTAGATTTCATATATACTTTGTTTCATAACTATTCCTGCTTATAATCAGCCTCTACATTGTATTTTATACCACAGCCATGAAATGCACCGAACAAGGTTAATCTGCAGGTTGTTTCATAAGGAATTGAAATGGGTAAACGTAAATTACGTATAGAAAGTCGCTTTCAAATTTAACAAACTCTATATGTTTAGAAAGCTCAAGTTCTGAAATTGCTCCTGTGAAAAATTTTATGAAGACTAAATAATGTTTCAATCATTTGCAATTTGTTTGGAATTCAATCCTCATTTTCATCGCTAACCAGAAGAGTCACTCATTACTCTAACGCATGCATAAGGCATGGGCAGAAGAAGTGGCCGGCCAGTTGTTCCCCAAAAGTGCTTTTATTTTATTGCGAAGAGGCTGTCAGTGACCTGATGGAAGGTGTTCTGGCCGACCAAGGCTGACTTCTCGCAGGTCAAATCGCAACATCACCAGTGTGGCCGATAGTGATCCCTGCACCTCTTTATCTGAGCTTTCAGCAGGTTTAAATCTTTCCTGGACAACTGTTTGGAGACGACTTAAGGAGTTGAACCACTCCAGTCGTAAGAGACCATCGACGGTGAATCTGTCCGAGCGGCACAAGAAACTGAGACTACAGTAGTGAACAAAACGTTGCCATTGGCGGAATCAGTGGTCACGTGTTGTTTGGTCGGATGAGGCAGCTGTCCAATTATGATTCAAAGATGGACGTCTACGCATTTGACTGAAGTCTGGACAAGACATTCATAATCGTTTTTTTACATCGAGGAGTCAGAACGATTGCAGGAAATTGCTCATTTTGGGGCCATCTGGAGTGATGGACGCAGTTCACTGCATGTTATGAGGGAAACATAAACTCCGATGATGTTCGAGTGCTCGAAGAACATGTTTATCCTTTAGCATTCAGTTTAGTTGATCCATCATCTGATTGGATTCTCATAGATAGCAATGCTCCATGCCATCGTGCCAGGGCAACTCAATTATATAAAAGAGAGGAAGGAATACGAACCCTAGACTGGCCAGCAAGGTATCCTGACTTGAATTCAATCGAGTAGTCTATCATATCTAGTCTATCTTGAAACGGCGAGTTCGTGGACGAATTTGTCCTGGCAATGATTTGAATCGGTTGGAATCTTTAGTGAGACAGGAGTGGAATCAGATTGATCAACAGATGATCAGAAATTTGATCGGCAGTATGCCTAATCGCATCCGAAAGGTAATAGAACTTAGAGGAGACGAATCTGACTACTAGGGAACGTACCCATCAGTCCTTTTAAGGACTAGGCCCTTACTGGGCCAACATATAATTTTAACTAATTTCTAACTATTTATGAAACGGACTGTCATCCTAATGTCTTGCACAAATTCAGTCGCAGTGGCCATGAAACTTTAATTCAGCAATTCAGACAATTTATTCTGTGCACTCTTAGATCGCTGTAGATATATAGTTGGTATGAGGTCATACCATTGATATATTTCATTGATATATATGCAATAAATAAGTTGCTGAGAGGCGCAATTTTCAGAGGCTAGGGCAAACTTTCAGGATGGGGCGAAAAGCGGCCCCCAACGGAGCGAGGGTTGAAAATGTTGCGGAAAATAGAAAAGAATAGACGTATTTTCAATTCTCAATCAAAACATAAGACAATATACGTTACAAGAGATGATTGAGCAAAAAAATGCAAATGACACCAAAATTATCTGCATTGTAGGCCAAGTGAATGACTGAAAAATACAATAGTTTATATGAAATAGTCTGACAATAGAATAGAAATTGAGATCCATATATTTCAAGGTACTGAGAATCACAAATAGCAGAAAGTCACATGTAATCATAAGACGTTAAAGTATAATCGACTTTGGACATGTACATGTATACATCAAAGTCGACACCATACAACTGTAAAATTATTTCACTCTGTCATACAACATGAAAGCCTATTACATGAGCTATTAATCAAAATAAGGCATACAATCCATTCGTATTTGAAGTTCACATTATATGTTAAGAGTAGCGTTCCAGTTTGACAACAATATCATAGGAAAGTCTGAACAAAATGAGAAAATTGAGAAAAATCGCCGTCGTATCTTAATCATGAAAGTAGATTTTCATTGAAATAAACGTTGATACAAATATTGTAAAATAAAAGTAATTATTCGTTTACATAATAACTTTAAAATATATTCATGTCGACATAAAGTGATTCAAATGTAACGATGTCCAGACAAAGAGAGAATTTTGTCTTCTATTTGTTCAAGCATAAACAACACGTGAATCGACATTAGAACAGGTAAGAAACATGTGGTGTAGGGAATGCTTTGATGTTTTCGAATTCTGAAACAGGATGTTAAGTTGCTTGTTCAAACGCTGCTGGGGGCATTGAAATAGATTTTGTTTCCACAAATGATCTTGGAACATATTCGTTGCCAAACAAGAGAAATGCATATTCAACAGTTGAAAAAAATGTAGTTGAAGTGTTGCATAAATTGAGAAGTTTTTGCTCACTTAAAATACTTTTCAATTCTCGAATTACATGCAATCTGTGTGAAGCCCTCTTCATCACAACACTGAAATGGTTATTCCATTATCTTCCGTCCAAACTACGCCGAGGAGTTTGATTTCTTTACTTCGAGAGATATCGGAGCTTTCTAACGATTCTATGCGCAACTTCAGTACTCTTCGATATTATCATCATCTTTGTTTTCTGAGCATGAATGATCTTGCTGTTTTTCTCTGCCCAGCTCATTATATGACTGATTTCTTCTTCTACTTTATCGATGTTCTGCTCTTAAAAATTGGAAGAATACGATTTACATCATCTGCATACTTACCGACGATCTTCGTTGTTTTATGAATAGGCAGCAGTGTTGATAAATAGATAATGAAGAAATAAGGGCCTAATATGGATCCTTGAGGCACCCCTTTGTTGCATATGTGGAACTCACTTTTTGCTTCACCAGCACGCACTCTTTGATACCTTGTGGCCAGATAATTGCTAATAAATTGTAAAAATAGTTCAAGAAATGGTAGGTCTTTTAAGCGCTGTAGTAGCATGGGAATGGAAATGGTATCGAATACCTTTGAGAAGTCAAAGCTAATCATGACGGATGCTGAAACATGAATGTTATGCTTGTTGCAGAGTCATGCATTGCAATAAAGGCACATGTTGTTGAGGATTCGGGCTTATATGCATGTTGATGTTTGTCCACCGCCTTAATGATTTCATCTCTCATACAATCAAGTATGTGCTGCTCAAACAACTTTGTTACAACTGAAAGTATCGAAATAGCTCTCAATTTGTCAAGCTCACTCGGTGAAGTATTGGGGATCGGTATGATATCAACACATTTCATGCCATTTGGCATCTGACATTCTAGTAAACATGAGTTCATGAGATGAGTCACTATTATCAAATCTGGGTTTGGAAACCATCTAATTTATCAGGAAATGATGTAGAGTTAAGCAAAATAGTTGAAGGATAATTATAATCACTTTCGTTGGCTAAAAACCTTATTGAAAAATTTTCACTTGGGATCGCTGACAAATTCGATTTCTGAAAATTACCACAACTTCACCTAAATCTCTTCTCGACTTCAGTTCCGCTCTTTGAGCCCTTTCTTCCATTTGTTGATGTAAAGTCCTGTCAGGATTTATAAATAATGTACATTCATAAAAGTCGCTGAGGCTTTAGCAGTTAAGTTCTCTTCAATATCTTTTCCACTACTTCCGTCGACTCAAGAGTTGCTTGCAACAGTCGTTTGCCGTCAGGTTTAGTTCTTCCTATTCTTTTAACGTTCTCTATTTTCAAAATATTGATTTGCACAGGTTTTTTGTCTTTTTCTCGCGCTTTCTCCTGAGTCACACCATCAGACTCTCGCAATCCATGCATGATGACATTATTCTTTCGACGCTCTCGTTGTTGAATTTTTTCATAATACGCGAGATTACATCTAAACGCTGCTGATTTTGAATCAACTCCATTTTCGATTCAATTTACTCGATCTCGAGTTTTTGATTTTCGACATTTTCTTGAAGCAATGACGCTTTGGTTTCAATTCTACTTATTCTTTCGCCCAAACTTTCAGTTGGGACACTTGATCCAATTCCTTCTTCAAATGCTCTCTCATTTCATTTCATCTCTCATCTCTTCATACGAAATAGCTGAATAAAATTGATCTCGTAGTTCTTGATTGACTCATCTGAGAGAGTGCATGCTGACAATTCAAGTCTGTGCAAAGAATTATCTCAAATATTATATATATTGATATACTGATTCAAATAAGCTCCGAGCGGAACCAAGTATGCAAAGATCAAAATCAAGGTGAATTTCTCATTAAAAAGTCAAATCTTCGTATGAAACTGTTGACTGTGTGAGCATCTACACAAAAAGCAGGCATTCCATTTTGGAAGGATGCGATGAGTGAAAAAGTTACTCCGATTAATCGAACGAGTGGGGCGACGTAACAGGCGATATGTACAACCACGTGTTCGAAAATAATTGGAATAGACAAAGAAACTTGACACGTTTAGATTCAGAAAACCTTTAATGATGTTGAACATGAAAATAATGTCCGCACATTGTCTTCGCTTTCGAAGAGATGGAATATTTAATGTTCTCAAAACGATATTCATAAGGCAAATCCTTCATAAATACTTGTTAAATCTTTGTGGGACTTTTTCAACCGCATCATAATCCTTCACAGAGTAAGGTTACCATAAAATTGATGAATACTCTACGATTGGCTAAACATAGGAATTGTACAAAGTCATCATAGAGTAGTTGTCAAGAAATTTGAATGGCATTTTGATGGTGCCAAACATTAAATTGGCATTCTTGGCAACGCGGAAACTCTATTTAGTCGGGCATAAATTGTCGGAGATGAGAATGCCAAGGCCCACGATTTCTCTCACATTTGGGGACAAATAAGAATTTTAGAGAAAAATATTTGGAGACACAATGCTCAAAATTAACACCAGGTTTGAACCTAGGCCTAGATCGATTATGTGGCCATCATACTCGCATTTATGAATCATGAGAAAATATGGAGGGGTTTTAAGAAGGCTCTCCCTGCTAGATTTACAGTTCAGCATTTGATATCTAATTAAGTAAATTAACAACGGACTTCTGCATCATTGTTGCGCGCTCATTTACTTCTACAGTTACAATGAAATAATGAAAATCTTTAAAGCTTTCACAAATTATAAGCGGACATGGAATTTGTTATGTTAATTCAGCTTCATTTTCATTCACATTTACTTTTCTACAGAATATCGAAGATAATAAGTCAATACTTGACATAACAAAAATATTTTCATAAGCAGTTCATGATCATTCAACTAAACAAATTGAACGGAAAATGTTGAAATCAGCGGTTGAGTAAAGAGATAATCGCCGCTCATTTTGAGGAAAATAAGCATGCAACTAACAACAGTTCCAAACTAGAGATCCACTAGCAAATATTGGCTGAGAGTAATTATCTCACGTAATCAGTTCAAACTCGAAACCAACAGTCAGTCAGTGTTGAAAAAAGCTGTATTCTGCATACAGAAGATTACTTTCAAAAATTAAAAATATCATCTTAGGGGTACTCGACAAGTTCCAAATATTATTCATACAGTCATTGACTTCACCCTCTCAAGCCAGAACATTTCTCCGACGTCGCTAACCGATTGAAATATTGTCCGACCTCTAATTTCTGACACCCGTTTCCGCAGTAAAATAAAATATGAACGCTAGTGTCAATAATGTCATAAACACTCATTTTCCATCTTCACAATACAAAAATGCACATTACAACAGCAGGAATTGATTCATGTATTTGCAAATTTACAAACATCTTCAAACATGCAATCAGAGCTAGACTTTTAATTTCAAAACACTCAACTCAGCAGATGACGAAGCAAATCTTCATCAGAAAACGAAAGCCTGAAATTAGAAGTCGATCTGAGTGTGAACAATTCATCATATCGCCATTTAATTGTGTGGTTGGGGCAGCATATCATGGGTGCTTTTGCCCGCTGTGCTGCATCGTGATTGCTATTTCTTGCCATGATGAGTGATAAATTCGCAAAGGCATCTTTATTTTCATCTGAAGATGCATATTTTCATCAGATGTCATCTGTATTTCGAATGCTGTACATTTTATATTGATTTCGTTTTACTAGAGAAGACCTATGGAATATAGCCGAAATAAATAGCAAGCTACGCTACTTAATATACATAAGGCCAACAATACATTGCAAGTCGAATGAAGTTGATCACACTGTGAGTTGGACTAGTTCAGCTAACCCTTTTTTTATCCTGTGGGGCTCCTGACCCCATGCATTCTTTCATGTTTCTCGAATGCAGCAATAGCTACGATTCCACTTTTTCGTGACTTTTAGTTACGTATTTCTAATGATCAATTCAAATTTTATGCAATTTAGTTTATTGAAATATAAAAAATTTGACTGCAATTTCAGAGTGCTTTCTGAAGACCGAGAAGTTTTCTTACAAAAGTTGGCATGTTATTCAATTCGCCTTAATCAATCCATTGAGAAAGAATGGAGCCATAATTAGGTGTTTATTCTCCAGCGAATTCATCTATGTAAATTTTATATGAATGACAACGATATCACGTTAACACTACTCAAAGTGCCTCTATAAGTAACACTTCAAAATAAGAATGAAGTGATGAATTACATTTTATGGGATGACTTCGAACATCAAGAGATCTCCATCGACCATGCGAAGGAGTTAGCCCTGGATCGAACCTTTTGGCGACGACTCGTGAAGACCGCGACCTCAACAACTCTGCAGGAAGTCAACCTTTGAAAAGAAGTGGAATTCAAGTTATAAACTGCCACTAACAAGATGACCACAGCAAACAAAAAATGATGCCAATTGTTCTGTCTTGCAATTTTAAGAACGATTGAATCACAGGAACATGAAAATCAGAGAGGGACTCCACGATCCCCCACAGTTCTCAATGTTCAAAATCGCGTCGGCAAAATAAGGTGAAGATTATGAATTCCAGAAACTAAATGACATCAATAAAAGATGCGTCTTTTTACCGATTCGTGAAAATCAAAAGAATACGGTTTTTCATCTATTGAACTTGGTATTATGACGGAGTATTCTTTACATTGTCATTTCGAACGTTAATCTCTCTCGTGATTGTGAAAGAAGGTCATTTAACTAAGAGTGCGCATAAATTCAATTTGGTAATGACGAAAAGGAAAACAACTGAATGAATTTCACATGAGTTTCAGAATTGAGAACCAACAGAGTAGAAATATGCCCAATCATGTCAGAAATCAGTGAGAACGGAATCTGATGAATTGTGCAGAATGATACTCGGACGGGGAATGACCGGATACTCAAAGTGAAAGCATGACAAAATATTATGATCGATGCTCATGACATCATCATATCAAATCGGCGTTTCCTACATTGCTAATAATTTCATCGGTGACTGCATTCTTGCATAACATGAGTAAAGAAAGTCACATCGAGACAATTTAATTCATCTGTAGACGTCACTATTCAAAACTTTCAATCAGTTCAATTCTTAGCGACTGCAAACTCAGCTTTCTTCCAACCAAACCATTTTCTCGACTTGGCTGAACAAAGGGATGACTTTTTACACCGACCAGATTTTCAGAAATTTATGCTCCATAATATTCGTGCCGAAAATTTGGGGAGCGATTCACTCAAGAACATCAAAATCAGAAACTAGAAGCCCCACCCTGTTTTCATAGTTGGAAACCGCCGGTAAAGATGATACAGCTGATAGAACAAACTAAACATCCTACAATCTAAAAATAGGAAGTGAGACCTCTCAAGTCTCACCACAACTGAGAACACGCTACCCGAAAGTCATAAAGTTAATATTCGCCAGCTCATAAGATGGATACTTTCAGTTTGCTGAATACTGACTGCAGGTGCATAAGGCCTGAGCTCCACACGATAAGCCGTAAGTCATAACTCATAAGTATTACCATTAAGTTATAACTACCAAATTCACCAATTTTCCTTACAAAATTTGATAATTAAGGTGCACCTTTCGGTGACTTTTCCGTTTTCGGAACTTTCGGAACATCAACGTGACGTCAAAATATAAAGGAAGGAAATGTGCTTCGATCATCGGTGAAATGATGGATGCCAATGATTTTGACTGTCACATTTCGGATTAGCAGAAATGAGTGATATTTGCTAAGACGACTGAATCAGAAGAACAGCTATTGCTTCGGCCGTCGAGCATGCGCAAGTGTTCATCATTTTCAAAAACTGGCATTTCGGTGTAGATTTTACGGATGTTCCTTTCGTCAAGTCTTGATTCTGGATGTCAACTGGCATATTCAAGGTTTTGATTTTCGAACCTCTATTGATCATTCTGATCACCAATAAATATTCACACAGGTCAGTGTCAGCATCTAATTCAGAGGCTGTCCGTCAACAGGCTCCAGGTGAGGATTCCGCAAAAGGCACGCCTGATAGTCTGATTAGGACATCTACTGAATATCACTCGGAATATTGCTGCATCAAATGAAGCCCTGCCAACATTTTTCATGCAGAGCATTTCACCGTTCCAGAACTGCATCTAATACAACTCCACTTTTTCATGAACAATTCAAGTGCTGAATTAACTCAATAGCAAAAAGCAGCAAAAGTTAAAAATGACTCAAATCAATACTGCTCGTGTGAAACATCTCAACAATGTATGTCGAACAGTTGTCTGCGTTCGAAGACAAAATTGGAATACAAAAACTCGTACCTTCAATGTGCGAGACCTTATGTATGTATAGGTTTATTTACACCTTAATTGATGGTTTTGCCCTGTATTACTGGGACCGTCACTGGGAAATCGGGCACGCTAACCAGGGCTCGATCTGGTATTTTGAATTTCAAGGTTCTGTTTGTCATCAAGATATATACTTTGTCATCATGAACTTTAAAACTGCATATCTATACCTATCCAGCATGTATTCAACATGATGCTAATCAAGATCAAAGCTTAAAAGTCTTAAGTTCGAGGCTAATGATAGATAAAATTTCAACGGTTTTTGAATGAGATAATCGGTGTAGGCATGGAAGACGTCAGGAACTCGAAGAAAATGCACGGTGCCGTGGCGTGTGGAGAGGATGCCGATAATATTTCAAGCTACAGTAATTTTATAATGCCGTTTTTCAGCAAAGCTATTTTACAACTTGGCAAAATGCACAACAACCAAATTGTCGGTCCGGTTCACTTGTTTTTTTATGGGACGCTGTATCTCAGGTTTGCGGAATGCTGTTTTTAATTTCATTCTATTTAGTAGCATGAGGAGGGGATACCATCATTCACTTTCAAAAAATCAAGAGAGGATCTCCGGTAGCAGATGTAGCAAAAAACAAATATGGCTATTTAGTTACCGCAGATTTTCACCTCTGCACCGAAGGGCAGTATCAAGTCTATTCTAGTCTTATTGAATGAAACAAAAGCGAAATCGGATTTCTATGGCTTTGCTTGAAATAAATGCATTGAAATTCTTTATCAATGTAATTCTCGTTCTCAGCAATGTCATCGCTCAATAGATTGATAGCTGCACTTCTGATTGCATTCAAACCGTTTGCACGTTCTACTTTGTTGGTCTTACTTAATTGCTTGGAGTTATTGAAGAACATGATGGATTGGCTGACTTCAAAAGCTATTGTCTACAATTTTCAACATGAATAAGATATTGGGAATATTCTTAAAAATTGCTAACAATGAGTATATGAAGGGATTATCATGATGCTGTTGCCATGAGAAATGCCAAAGGTTGCCATCACAATCAGAGTAATTTATAAACACCATTTATAAATTTTTGCATTCATTCAAATATATTTTTCCAGCACTGACTAGCTTTATATTCCGTTAGAAGACAAATATGAACATCAAAATTTGGGCCTTCCTGCTTCTTTGTTGCTACGCAAAAGGTAAGGATTAGGCCTGTGCTTGCATTTTAATAATGAAACGTACATGTGATTAGTTTTCTGTAAATATGCTGTGTTCCCCTACGCTTTACATTGTTTTGTAGGTTAGCATAACAAAAGCTCGAAAGTTTGGTTTTTCAAGAGGTGTTCGACAATCCTCAATCATCATAAAATCACTACATAACTCTAGTATGCCTATCACTCACAGATAGGGTCTATACTCTAATCAGGCTATAAGATAAACATGCATTCCTGGTCATTTTAGACTTCCGAAGTCTAGTTATGTAATCATAATTAATGACTGTGGTCACTGTAAGTACAACAGTGGAATTCGTTTCGATAATTACGTCATTTGAATTTGCCATCAGAGGTTTGAAAACTTTTATAAACGAATTTTATCCATATTTTGCCTATAAAATTCTATAAGTAAGGCAAGTTGAATACTGTAGATACTCATTAAACCCTGTTGGATACATTTAGGATGCAATTGTTGGATACGACACCCTCTCTATTTTACCTTGGATATAAATTGAGACAAACGCACATTTGATTACTGTTTTAAGAAAAATGCACACTTCTCCGCATATAACTGCCTCTGCATCAATTTTATGTGTCTTTTTCTCGCTTTGGCAAGAAAGAAATGGCCCTCCTGCTCATAAAGCCTGACATTTCTGGTTCTTGAATATCCTCGTTAAGTGGTATAATCGGCTCAACTTCATTTCTCTGCAATGTAACTCTTCACTGTTTGAAAATCGTCAACCATTATCACATCCACCATCAATCAATGGCAAAGATTAATTTTTTTATTCAGAAATAGTAATGAGTCAGATGCACCTTTGGATGAGATTCCATAATAATTGTTCATGACCAAACAGCAATTATTTTATTAAAAATACACGTAACTCGGGAAAATTTGTTGTCGAGTTGATGCATACAGCTTCAGGTTCCTGGATTCATGAACATTTGACAAATAAGTTTGGGAATATCGTTCATCATATCTTTGCATGTAGGATTCCAAACTTGCCAATGAAGCAAGAAATCCTTTGTTTTAACAGCCGAAGCTTTTCGCCACAACAGGATTTGATTTCCTTCCTTGTCGATAGGTTTCAGTGTAAAAGTAGATTTCAACTGATCTGACGTGAGTGCATGTACATTAGGTACAATACATAAATCCATGTCTCCATCTAATATGTATAATTATGCTGAATGTAATTTGTTGCTGTAATCGTGATTTAAGTTGTGGAAAAAAACTACGGCTGCTAAAAACATAAGATTTATTCTTGCTTCATCAACAATTTGTGATCTCCCAAAGAAGAAGAACATAATTCATAAATATCATGCAGATTTTTTGGTCTATGTACACAGATGCGTTGGCATCGTGTGGAATGTTCATTTGCAAACCCTTTTTCATATTGATGACAATAGTTTCATATCCCCAAGTAGATCAGGGTTTGATCATTTTGAAATCAACTTTTTCAACGTCAATTTAATGAAATGAAAAGTTAATCCGTAAATTTTAAGTTTCATCGGAATTTATGTGACGAAAAATGCAGCCCTGGAATCATCTATTGAAGAAATATTTCCCGATATTTTCATAGCACATATCTATAAAGTAGACCAATTTTTTCGGATTCCATGTTCAATTCAAAAGTTCAACTCGCTACTTCCGCATATAGTTGCATGGTATCTGCATTCGCGTTGAAGGTAGTCTAACTGATTATGAGTCAAATTAAAGCACAGAAAATTATCAGAAAATTTAGCACATAAAACTTTCACATAGCATACACCTCTAACCTACTGCAAAACTTCGCGTCTGTAGGATCAGATCATTTGCTTTTCAGAAATAGAGAGGATAACAAAATCCTATGTGTTTCCAATGGCAAAATTGTGACATCTAAAGTGTTGACTCTATTTTCTCGAGTTTTTGGTCATAAAGAAATATACAAGTTGGTATTTTGTTGAAATGGCTGTTATAGAAATCATCTACAGATCATGATTTTTCAAGTGAGCTATCATTCAGTAACAGAGGATGAAGTAATGTGTGCAAACAGACTCTTTTCGTTGGTGTAACTGCAAATTTTAACATAGAAATTTCAGGAAAATGATTGATATACTTAAACAAATGCTGTCTGTTTGCACACATTACTTCATCCTCTGTCACTGAATGAAAGCTCATTTGAAAAATCATGATCTGTAGATGATTTCTGTAATAACCATTTCAACAAAATACCAACTTGTATATTTTTTATGAGCAAAAAATCGACAAAATGGATTCAACACATCAGATGTCACAATTTCACCGTTTGAAAAACATAGAATTTTGTTATCCTCTCTGTTTCTGAAAATCAAATGATCTGATCCGACAGACGCGAACTTCTGCAGTAGGTTAGAGGTGTATGCTATGTGAAAGTTTTGTGCACTATCTCGTTCCCTGCACAAGCTAGCTCCCGGACTATGACGCGTCTGTGGAAGGCGATCTTGATTGTCGCCTAGAAAATATTATCTAGAGTGTTGCCAATACATCGATATTGTGATTGCATCCATTAAAAACATTGTCTAGAACACAGATCAGTTGTCTGGAAATTGCGTCATAAAGTTAAGCCGGTTTTACAAATGTCTTTACAAATTATCATTCGATCGGTTCAGTGCCTTTCACAAGGCGCAATAGTATCAAACACGTCGACTGAAATGATAATCAACTAATTTTGACAAAATGCACTGATTGATCTTTTGTTCCAGGTGCAATTCCCACGTTGTAAGTCTTGATTTTCAATTTGGCGTCTGCAGAGTTGCCATCTGAGCTTGAGATTAAACGAAGGACACATTATTGATAGATTTTCTGTCAGCGTTGAGTTGTAAACCAATTAATGACGAACTGGATTGATTTATGGGACATCAAGAATAGTAGAATAGTGAAGCAAAATTGGAAATTTTAACATATGAAAAGGCAGTTCATATTGGTTAGATAATTATAGGACAATTATCTATACATGCATACAGACCTACGTTTCTACAAGTCAGCTAATCAACTCATCCTCAGAGACTCCAGGGGGTCCAATGAACCTATATTTCTCATATTTATTAATTTGATAATATATCATTGGTTCATGTCATAGTGCAATCTGCTCTTCTTCATAATAATTCAATATTTGATGATTCTCAATCACATTGTTTTGTATAATTCATTACAGGTGAGTCCCGTGCTATCAATCCTTACTGACTATATATAATTTCTCTGCATATACGTATGTTCTTTTATATGTTACTGACCGGCTCTCCACATAAGTTATTGATGCTGTGATTGTCGAGTGGACTAAAAGACAATTTGCAAAATTCCAGATAGTAATTGAACAAAAACTTCTTCAAGATAAAAATCGAAATTTCTATGCATTATCAAATAAATATCAATAATTGTAGGTGGCTAGAATTTTCAATACTGAACATCCTCTTCTTCCAGGCACGCAGCATTTCTGATTGATGATCTTTTGTAGAATTGTAACTGTAATCATTTTGCTCTTCGATATCACATCACTTTTTCAGACTCTGACATTCACTTTCATTTGTATATTCTATACCTACTACGAATCTGAAAGAAAAACACAATGGGACGCAGATCGCAGATCAACTGGAAAGTGCTAAGTCTAGAACATCTATCTATGAAGATGCAAAAATTCAGAGTTGGCAAGCTTTCTAAATTCGGAAAACACCAACATGTTGGCTCACTTTATGCACATTGAACCACATTCTCGCACACATCGCCGATCGGAAGGGGAGGAATGATATCACATATATGTACACATGATAAGAAATTATCTGAAAACGCATCATTCCGAAAATCATGGCTCTAGACTTGGTACTTTTCAGTTGTTAAGAGAAAACATAGAATATTTCAGTTTTGCCACAAATGAAATCTGCGTCCCACTGGATTAAAAATGTGTTTTCTTTCATCCTGTCTGACATGAAGAGGAACTGACTAGAACTCGACATACGCGCAGATTCGTAGTAGGCATAGGGTATGCATCATTCTGTGAAACTCTCATTTTCGGCCTCGTTCCCTGCAGAAACTCGCTCTGGCTGTCGGACCATTACTACTTAAGCGTGAATCAATTCTCACGATCATTGTTACCACTAAATGAATCGTTTGACCGCACAGATGGACTGTTGACCAAGTTATCATTCCAGTTGATGATGAATTTATGATTTCCTCAGCCTTTTTGAGAGTCAATGACTGTGTCTGCTGTGACTCCGGAAAGCATGTTTCCGATAGTAGTTAACAATATTAACATTCTGGCCATGTGCAGCGACTCTGCAACCGCAATTCATCAATTTCAATACAATGAACTATTAGAGGTATTAATGTTGCACCAGCATCGTGTTTCCAATGAAATCACGTCCTAATACAAGTTATTTTGTTCCCAATAACTTTTTATGACTATTTATCTAATCCTTAATGTGTGCTTGTTGAGAAGACTGGGTGACACTCAAAGTACCGCTAAAAAATCATCATCATGCATGTAGGTTTGTGCATTCTTGATGATGGTATTATTATATAAAATAAAACTGGTTCTTGCCTACCACAACATGTAAAATATTGGATCGTAAATATCCGAGTGGGAACCAAGGCTGGGACCGAGTTTTGGGCGTGCGCAGCTTTCATTTTTCGGCTCGGGGTCGAGCCGAATATTTAGTAACCATTTGAATGCAACTTTACATTACTACAAGTGCAATGATGCATGAAAAATCAACTGTAATCTTCCAACATTCACTCAAGATTTTTTTCTGCTCTTCAGATTTAAGGCACATGACTATTTCATGGTCAACAACTAAATGCAACTTTTGATGAATAAGTGCAAAGTGTTAATGCACGTATGTATGCGTACTCATGCAAACGCGCGTTTGCTTTTCAAACCGCAGCAATGACTCGCACCCGCAAAGTAAATTCTCATGTAATCTATAGCTTATCCCGCCAAATGAAAATTGTCAATCACTTTTCATGACGTGTTCTGTGCGAACACCCTGGTGTTTCAATCATTCCTAGGGAGACGATTGTGCGTGCAAGAAGCTTAGATCATAACCATCATTTTCTTATTATATCAACATTCATGATAGAAATGAATATTAACCGAACAAATTAAACTTTATTGTGCGCCATGGTTGGAACCGGCCGGATTTTTGATGGTAGGGACTGGGAGCAGCTGGCGTCTTTATGTTTACAAAAATTGATTAAGGCTTATATCGTCAACCATCATTAGACATCATTTAATTTCCATATAGCATGAGTGAAATCGGTACTCTAGTTGAGCAAGAGTTCCCAATTGTAGTACAATTATACAGTGTAATTATTCGTGCCTTGATAACACATTTTGTATGATAGAAAAGACTTATTAGTAATGTGCACCATAACTTGCAATAATTCACTTATTTATCAATCTAATGAGTTATAGGCCTACGTTATGTTTTGTAATATCTTTCATATCTTTTATTGCATTAAGAATTATTCTCTACACCAAAACTTCAGTAAATTAGGGTCTATAGAATCTGCCTGTATTGATAACCGCGTGGTAACGCACAGCATCAATCAAAGAGCCTTCCATATCGCTGATAGCTTATCAAGCAATATTCAACGATCCACTGTCAAATGTTTAGGTTCTAGGTCCTACTGGCGTTGCATGTGGTTGCATTGAAATCCAGTCAGTCATTACATCTCGTTGGCTAAAAGTGATAAAAGTGTTTTAAACTATATCATGTAGTGAAATTATTCATTATATCCTGTGGCAGATAGGCAAATTATTAATGTATCTGTAACAAGATGCGTACAGCTTACATTTAGGTCAGAATGTAGGATTCTGGAAACCGTATTAGAGATAAAGTTGGCTTGAAATCACATATACGTATAGCATATGCTGATAATTTCAAGGTTTAAGATGCGGTCGACATCAGTGTTGTCACATAACATAAATGTAGGACTTTGTAGGTTATTATGTAGGACATTATGTTTCATCTATTACTTTTACAATTTTGTAAAAGCCTTGATTGACTAAGCAATATATTCTAGAATGAATGTCATTAACAGATGACATTGTCCTAATTGAATTAAGCAGCGGCCCGGTCATTAAAATTCATGGCCGGTGCCGGGTCGGCAGACGATGTTTCTAAAGCCGACTGGCCGACCGATCTGTCGGCAAAAACCTATCCAGCCCGGCCCGGTTCCTAACCTGTTGTTCATCAATGCAGTTTGGGAGAATGGCTAAGTTTTATGAATACTTTAAATCGACGACCGAACCAGGCCTATGTTTATGCATATTTGTAAGTATATGACCGAAGCGTATATGCACGCACACTACAATTTTAAAATGCAAAATGAGATTTAAATGTGTCACATTGATAAGAATTTGTGCTCAAGCTTGCGATTCGAGGATAAGATACGTAACTGATACTTAATACTTCTTTTCCAGGCTTATCTGCTCTGACCTGTAGGAACTGCGCCTCCGTTGCTGCTAATGCAGCCTGTGTAGTTTCAGTCACACTCAATTGCGAAGCATGCTACACCAGCACAACAACTCCTGCTGTCGGACCAGTTGTCAAAACCTACGGTTGTACGACAATGACGGGGATTGCGACCTTCCCCAATACCACCTTTACTAAATTTGAATATTGCTACAAAGAAAACTGCAATAATGCTTCACAAGCAAGGCTCTCGAATGCATTGTTTATCGGAATCCTCATGTCTGCTATTGTCTCACGATTCATGTAAACTGATTTTTGTGATTTTAGAACATTTTCTGTCTGTGCTATGACACTTAACTTTCCTCCATGATGTAGCAGTATGGCATGGCGAATATAGTTGTCTGCTTCATAAATGCTTTTCCATAATTGCTAAGATTCCAACTTCACGGAACTTGTGGCTACAGGATATTAGTTATGTTTAGAATATGTTGCTGAGTCTGATTCAATTATGAGACTTTCAACCACATCTATCTAGGCATGAACGATATCATTTTAACAAGAATTTAATACGACAAACGTTTATCTATCACGATTAAGATAAAATTTGATCTGATATCTGTCGCATGCAGTCATGCAACTTAACTGCTCTTACATTCATGCAAACACGTAACATAACTTTTGGAAATAGCTCAGGAGGGAATGTTGGCTGCAATCAATCGTTGCTTATCTTGAACAAATTGCATATGGACATTGTGAAGGTATATTCAGCATAATAACATATTCATTCATTTATTCATAAATCCATCTATGAAATTATTGTTATCATATGCTTATATTTATATACATGTACATGTATGCATTATATTCGTGCGAAATACATCAGCAATTACACAATAAGAAGAAGACTAGTGTGTCGTGGCTAGTTTCTGAAGATACTGTTCACTATAGTCATAAATAGTAATAATATAAGCCTTTATATGACAAATGCATGACGGATCACAATTGATGAAGAAAAAGAATTATGTAAGTTACTTATTAAGTCAATCAGATAAATAATGCCATGACGCTCTGGAGACTGATGGCTTGGCAGGTGAGGACGCGTGAACTTGTCTGTGATTTATCATTTCGAGCAAGGCCTATCCAATGCATGAACGCCTTGTTTCGCTACTGACCAAATCGGAGCTGGTGCTACATTTTAGAATTTCCTACGCACATGGCTTCCGATGGGAAACAGAAAAATAGATAGATTTTCCGTTTTGCTGACTGCGCATATTAAATTGGTCTTCAATACACTTCGTGTCACATTTTGTGAATGTCAGCGCAATTGATGAGCATATCATAGATGAGTTAATGAATGAGTCGAGAGAGAGAGAGAGAGAGATGTTTTTGTTCTTTAAATGGCAATCGGAATATATATACAAGACATCCAACATTCATAGACAATCAAGATAATGTAATACTAATCACAAAAGACAGACGATGAAATTGTGCTCATTTTCGGTAAAAAAGAATTTCTTCGTAAAGATGAACGTGAGTAAGAAACAGACAGTCTGGGACGGCGAGGCGAAAACAAGTCTTTGACGAATGTGTCAGGCGGGAGATGCGTACGCAAGTGAAGTTGTGATGAGGGATGCGTGTATCAATTTGAAAACCTCAGTTATTGTACAAGACTTCATTCATCGTAGAATATACATGCGCTGAGCGCATGGTCTTTCAATATAGCTGACATGAGCACCCCATCCATAATGATACCAAGAAAACCGACGGTCGGATAGGAACGGTTTAAGAAGACCCACTTAGCTCGAAGTAGGTCGCTTCCCGGAGGTTTGTTTGAGGGTGTTGGCAAGAAAGTTCGTGGCTGCTGTTGAGATGAATCCAAGCACTGCAATCACTAAATTGTTATAATTATTATATGCGTGGTATTGCATGACGATGACATCATCCTGAAAATCAATTACTTTTTATGATAGATAACTGTTTTCTTGCATATGCATGCAAATTATTATCTGTGCACACACAGCTAAGAATGCACACAGTTCTTCATGAAGTTGCATGAGACCGCAACAAGCTGCATTCTCCTGAGGTAGACATTGGAAGAGATTATACAATGATTCGTCATTCTACTTATCAAGGTTGTTGAAAGTAGCTAATTAAAACAAATATTTCAAAATATGAAAAGCAGTTATAAGATTTCTTCTTTTGTGAAGTGTATTTTCAGATGATGATGAAGCGCACTTGATAAAAAACAAAGAACCTGTGCGCAAGCCTGCTCAATGTGACTAAATATCAGACAGATAAGATAATAAGTCAGTAATTCATCCATGATTTTGTCGATTGCAACAGGGAGAGACACTCAAATCAAGCAAACTTTCTCCAGCAGTCTAAATTCACCATCTAAAGATCTATGATTTGATTAAAACTCAATCAGCGGCGCGGACGCTTCGTCAAAGGAGTGCTTGTCTGTATAGGCCTTGGCTCCCGCTTTTATTGAAATAACCCGGCCTACAAGATGACAAAAATTCATTCATAAGCTTTGGTCTGCGTAATTAACTATACTTTAGTGGCAAAATAGTGATAAGTGATTGATAAAATATAGAATTGAATTTTCTAATTAGCCCATCTCACAAATATCTGCATGTAATACGTTCTTCCCTAAGCCCACTTTTTCTCTTTCACTCTCAACGTAATTCATAAGCTTGCTTTGGATTGTTTTTTCAAATTGCTACCTAATGATGTCCTGACTGATTGCTGTATTGTAGATCAGAGACACCAATCACGAATGCAGTGATTTGTTTCGACTCAAAGTTTGCCAATTCGCAGTTCCCTGATAAACATTAAAAATTGCACTAAAGTTTTTACATCGTGATAGATTGACAATTTATTCAAAAATTAAATTGATAATTTATCCATGAAATTGATCTGATGTTGAAAAGGTGAATTTGCTAACAAAAGTATGATTAAAGTGAAATTCCATTGTACTTTGATATTCAAAGAAGTTTCTATTATATCAAAGGGGCTCTGAGTAAGAGTCATTTTTAGTTTTGTAGTTGGAAAGAATCAGGAGTGTTTGAAGCCGTTATAATAATTATTTTATATGTACAATATTTTTCGACTGCCATCAGTCATCTTCAGGTACAAAGGAATCTATTAATGTAACGACATCTTATAGCACTCCTGAATCTTTCCAACTTCGAAACTAAAGATGCGTCTATTTTCTATGAACTCTACAAATCAGGAAATTATTGATGATTGAATGATTAAATTGGCATGGATTGGCAATGAAGCATGACACTTTTTGTCTCGATAATCAGGACGGCCATAAACGGGTAAGTTGTTTTTTTGACAATAATTACATTATTACACTATCTGTCACATCAGTTGCTATTTGAATGATTTAAACGTCTCTGTGGTTAAAGATTTCGCGGTTCATTATCATTTCTCGACATCAATATGATAATGGGTGAATCCCCCTCTTCAAGATATTCCACTCCTACTGTAATGACAGCTAATTGTCATTTGTTACTTTTACAACTTTCTAATTTCTTTGAATTTTGAACCCTGTGCATTACAACATACAGATATCGGTAGAAGTTCGCAAGGCAAGCTATTTCAAAAGTTATCAAGAAACACACCGTTGTAGCGTGAGTGTACAACATCAAATCGCAGTCATTTTGCGACAGAGGCTATGGTTGCATCATTCCTACTTACGAAAATAATGTCGATATGTCGATATATTTTATGCCTAATTGTGAAATGCTATATCGTTTGAGGAGGGTAAGCTTGAATTTCGTAGATCGACATAAACTGGATAATTCGTCCACCCCTAGAGTGATACAGATGAAAAGAAATGTGCCTCCGTCTTTCACAGGAATGATCTATTTTTTGATGTCCCATACTTCTTCAACAGAACTTGACATGCAAAATTGACGGGGTGCATGTCGAGTCGGACTTCAGTCGTCGAAGAAGATCGGACTTCAAAGAATAAATAATGCCTGTTAAAGCCTGAGGCACATTTATTTTCATTTGGAGATTGCCTTTGCATTTAGTCAAATTTTTCACCTGTGAAACCCTGCCTACGATACTACAGTGCACCCTGCACTATATCCTTGCTACATCGGACAGCAGAAATGTCTCAATTATATGTAGCGTAAACTGCACATTGAAATGATTCCATTAATTTATTTGAATTAGGAGAATAATGCATGTTGGAAGAAGAAACTTAGAATCATGACAACCTGTCAGAATTCAAACAAACTTTTGGGAAATTATTAAAATCTTTTGTACGAATCATTGTATAAATATGATTTTTTGTTAACACGATCAGGTCGTGTCGGTGACTTCTCGTGATTTGAAATAAGTCATCCCACATTTGGCCGCATTGCAATATTATGAAAAATGCTGGAGAAATTTTGCGGAAATACCAAATAAAAACACTCACTGTCGATTATAGACAGTTGCACTTTGTAAGATAAAAATTCGTTAATTCTGTGGCGACAATTTAGTTGTCACTTGCTCATAATGAACCAAGCATCAATTTCGGAGGTGCAGTAAAAATTTTCAAAATTTAATGCATTTTCTGGTTTAGAAAACTTACATGAGGATGTTCACCACCATCTCAAGTGACAAAAATAAATATTAAAGAACACAGGGACACTTTTCATTTGAATGACAATTAAACAGTTGTATCAAGATAGCAGAGAACTTTTTGCAATTTTTTGTGTTTTTTGATTTCAATTGTTCAATGGACAAGGTTTTCTCAGCTCGGATGGATTACTGATAAGCGCAATCACAGAGATCGAGGGTACAGAATTCATCGACAACAGCTCTATTGGTCATAAAGCTTTTGCCATGAAGGAAATTAATGAAATTAATGGAATTAATGAAGGAAATTAACCCTGATAAATCAAAGTGGTCGCATTTTTTTGAGAAATGCAATTTGTGACGTTCAGATCGCACTAAAACTAGGCCTCAACTCTCGACAAGTTTTTGAGGGAAAAAATGAATAAATGCAAACTATCTGTGCGACTAATACAACAAAATTACTCATGAAACATAACATAAAAGTAGCAAATTATTCGTGCCACCTTCGACACGCAAGCTCAAGCTTGCTCAGCAAACATCCAAATTTTAGGCAGAAATACGTAGAATACAAAGAAATGCAATAAAACTTACAAGCGCTGTCCATTGTTTTCACTTTAAAAATTGCACTCATAATGAAGTCGCTTCATTTCAGGTACGTATTGTGTTTTAATTTTGAATATGTACTTGCAAACTGTTTTCATATTGTTTGCTTTTATTGAAACACAAGCCCTTTGCACCCAAAATGCATTGTGAAAATGTGCTGTGAAAAGAGTTATGGGAAAAACAAAACCTGCGTGGTGAGCGGAGGAGGTTCATACTATTTAAAAAATAAATATTCATCACATTGTTTGCAATACAATCGATGAAGTTTACATTGGCTAATTATCTCGTAGAATTAGATCAAGGACATAGGAACAAATTTTGCCTAACAACTTCATTGTATTCTCTTCGAAAGGATAGAGTCAAGACAGACGGCTTATAACTGGCAAATTGCCAAAAATTGTCAATTACCTTATGAATACATGCAAATCGCTTTGTCTACGTGCTTGTTGTAAACAATTAGCGAAACTTAACCCTCACCCCATTCGGGTGTTTTTCCGAACGTGCCCCTCTGCTGATCTCCGGAACTATTGCACCAATTTTGCCAAACCACAAATCAATCAAATAGGCATTGAAAGGGGAATCAGAAAATCAGCATCAGTTTTATTTCTAAGATCATCCCTGGGCTGAAGTGAAGGTCAAAGGTCAAAAACCGCCAATTTATGACAAATTTTCATTAGATCACTATTTGAAATTGATAATGACGACAAAAACTAATAAACCATCCACTAATCGAAAGATCTGGTTCGGGTGGTTAATAAAGCGATGATCATTAATTGCTCTGAGATTACATCATTGTATCAGAAGAGGTCAAATATCACTAAAATCACACATTTTAGTATTTAGCTTCTGCAGGTGAAGAAACAACCCAATTCGCGGACTTTTATCGAGACACTGATGCTAAAAGCAATATGATTCTGAAAATTTTCAATAATTGCTGATCAGATGTGGAAATAAAAAGTACAAAAATAATAATGAATCATAGGCCTATTTTTCAAATTTCAAACATGCATACAAAACAACCAGATAATTTCAAATTCAAGGATCTTGCATTTATGAATGTCTCTAATTAATAGGAAGAATATCTTATGTCATCTCAACTTATTTCATCAAGAATTGATGCCGCAACATACAGGGTGTCTCAGAACTATGTACGCAGTTAAAAAAACTAATTTTTGAGTCATATAAATCAAATTTATATCAAAACGGACGATACCGTGTATGTTACATGTTATACATGTTTTTAACGTAAATGTTGGAGAAAGCATTTTCGACTCTGACATTGAAGCTGGAATCCAAGATAGCCATGATCTCTACTTCCCTCCACGAGAATACAGCTGATAAATCTCCCAGCATTACTTGGCCTGCTCCTCTTCCCCCCGTTTCTTCCTCCCAGTTTTACACCGGTAATTTTCCTCCTCTCTCCTCAATAGATGTCCCTGTTGATTGCTCACCTGGTGCTTTTCAAGGTCCAGCTCTATCGAATCATGTATCGAATCCCACTCCGCCTATCTCAACTTCCCGGATGCCTGTCTTTCCCGTGAGACAGACCGGTTCGATCCCGTCCGTCCCTCCAGACTCCGGAATCTATATGCCAAATGAGCTCATCCTGACAAATTTTCCTGATGATAAGGATCTGTCTTTCGGTATATCTTCAATCATTCAGTCTATTAGAAACAGTTCTCCTTCCTCGTCATGTCCTGAACCAACTGATGTTATCCGTAATGGCAAGCCGAAAGTCAATTCTCATAGGCTGGTCAGGCTGATTTTTAAATCTGCTTTCGACGCGAAGCTTTTCAAATCAGCTTTCTCTTCCGCTTCTCCCCTTTTTTGTGATTCAAGCCAGGTTCGCATTCGATCAAGCCTTTCGCCTTCAGGACAAGCTCTCCGTCGGCACTGCTTCGAACTGAATAAACAAGCTTCCAAGAGCGACAATGGCTCTTCTTGTGAGAGTTTTAGTCTACGGGATTCCGGAGTTATTTGGCGCTTCGTTCGCAGAGATGATGGTAGCTGGCAAAGAGACTCCTCTTGGTTTGATTGTACTTATTCAAAAAACTGAAGAGCCCTAACCTTGCACTTAAGTTTCTTAACTTGAATGCTCGCAGCATTGTCAACAAGCTTCACATTTTTCATTCCTATATCTCTGACCTCCAACCAGATATTATCTCTGTCACTGAAACTTGGGCAAATAAAAATTTTAATGATGCTTTATTTCAAATTTCAGGCTTTAAATTATTTAGATTTGATCGTCGCAGTGGTAGTCGCAATGGTGGTGTTTTCCTTTACATTAAAGACTCACTTCAGTCTTGTGCTTTGGATGTCGCTAACAGCTCGAACTTCAGTGATTGTGTTTGGGGTGAAGTTTATCTTCAGAATAAATCTTCCATTCTTGTAAGTGTGGTTTATCGTCCTCCTAATTCATCAGTAGCTAATGACAGTGTCCTATTCGAGCTCTTCCATGAAGCCTCCTCCCTTCCCCATCAGTTTAAGCTAATAAGTGGCGATTTTAATTTCCCCCACATTGACTGGGAGACACTTTCTTCCAACAAAGACTCAGAAGATTTTCTTGTTTGCACTGTTGAGTCAGGGTTCTACCAAACTGTCTTTGAACCTACACGCGAAGAGCATATATTGGATTTATTATTCTGCTCCACTCCTGATCTTGTTACCCACGTTGATGTAATTGAACCTCTAGCCTCTTCCGATCACAATATGGTCTTGGCTGAACTAGCTTTTTCTGCTGAAAGAAAACCAATTTCTTCCAAGTCGACTCCTCGTTATAATTTTAAGCAGGCTGATTGGGACTTGTACCGTTCCATTCTCGCTTCCAATAACTGGAAAAGTTGCTTCCAGCACAAAGATGCGAATGAGATTAGGGCTTCTTTTCAATCCGCTATTCACGGTGCTTTATCGTCAGCAGTTCCGACCATGAATTATCTTCGAGGTAACAGACCTCCTTGGGATTCTCCAGAAATTCGTTCTTTAAAACTACAGCGCAGAAGGGCGGAACGTATCTTCCTTGACACCAGATCTGAAGAGGCTAGACGTTTGCGCAATCATACATCTAACCTCTTGAAACAAGCAATCCGCAGATCTATTTACAATTTTGAATCATCTTTGGCTAACAGTGACAATCCTAAGCGATTTTGGAACTATGTAAAATCTAAACAAAAGGTTCGATCCACCGTTGGTCCGCTTATCGACCCGTCCACTGACCGAGTAGTGTATGATCCCCTACACTCAGCTACTATTCTTGGTGACTCCTACAATTCTGCTTTCACCTCTTCCCATACAGTCTCTTCCCATACCTGCTGCTCATACACAAACTGATCATTGCCTCGCTGATGTAGTCTTCACACCTGATAGAATTCGCTTCCACCTATCACATAAGAAGAATTTCTCCTCCCCTGGCCCTGATGGCATTCAATTTATCTGCTACAAACAAGGTGCTTTTGTTCTGCTTCCACTTCTTGCTCGCAATTCCCTGATCATTTTTGAGCTGGGGAATATCCCGCTAGTCTGGAAGCACGCTCTGGTTACTCCTATACATAAGAAAAGTTGTCGCAAGAAGGCAGAGAATTACCGTCCGGTCAGCCTGACTTGTACTGCCTCCAAATTGATGGAGTCGATTGTTCGCGATCACCTGTGGCAGTTCTGGAACCAATATGACATAATCAAGCGCTCTCAATTTGGTTTTCGATCCAATTCGTCTAGTACCCATCAGCTCTTAGAATTCCTCGAGGATTTATCATCTGTTGTGGATCGCGGTCAGTGGGCTGACGTCATCCATCTCGATTTTGAAAAAGCGTTTAATTCAGTCCCTCACTTTCGTCTCCTCTCGAAATTACTTCCTTGGGTATTGGAGGGAGACTTCTATGTTTTCTGAAAGCTTTTCTTGAGGATAGAACTGAGAGTGTCATCGTGGATGGTGTGCATTCTTCCCCCTACAGCATGATTTCTGGTGTCCCTCAGGGATCCGTTTTAGGCCCAGATCTGTTTGTCGCCTTTATTAATGACATTGATGACAGCTTGACAAACTCTACTTTATTGAAATATGCTGATGATGTAAAATTGTACTCCGAAATCAAGCGCACTGATCCCCTGAAAGCCAAAGAACTTTTGCAAGCTGACCTCAACGCTGTAACCACATGGTCGAAGAAATGGCAGCTATCGCTCAATCCCCAAAAGTGCTCCATTCTACACTTTGGATTTCGCAATACTGCCTCGGACTACCGTCTGGATGGAAGTTTCCTGAATAATTCCAAGTGTGTCAAAGACCTTGGAGTTCTGATTTCAAAAGACCTAAAATTCTTTCGGCACATTCTGACCTGTGTTCAGAAGGCGAATCGCATTGTATCTGCCATCCTCAGGACATTCGTCTCTCGGGACGCCGATCTTCTTATTCGTCTCTTCAAGACACTGGTCCGCCCTCACCTCGAATATGCCATTCCAGTCTGGAATCCATCCCTGTATAAAGACATTCTGGCTATCGAACGTGTACAATGTCGATTCACCAAAAGCATCCGTGGTCTATCCTCGTTACCCTACGAAGAAAGACTGAGAGCTCTGAAACTCCCAACACTGCAATGTCGTCGTCGGATTATGGACCTTACAACCGTGTTCAAAATATGTAACCACCTTACTCCAAGTGATCCTAATTCCTTCTTCACCTTTAGTGTTTCCCGAACCCGTGGACATAACTACAAAATTTTCCGCCCCACCCCCAACAAATCTGAATTGTCACCTATCCTCCTTTTCCCACCGCATCATAGATGACTGGAACCGCCTCCCCGACGATATTGTGAACAGTGAAACGGTGAAACAGTTTAAACGAAAGCCTTTTATGTTTTATTGTAACTTCTAATTGTTCCCTCCTGAATGTATTTCCTGTGTTGCCTTGGTGCTCATTGCACTTATTGGTGTACTAAGTAAATAAATAAATAAATAAAGCACTGTCCATCAGCAGCGATTAATTCATGGCAGCGAGAAGTCACAGAACGACATACTTTTGAGATGATGTCAATTGGAATATTTCTTGCACTTGATGTGATCCTATCTTTCATTTCTTGAAGAGTGAGTGGACGCGGACTCTTATAGACTTCGTTCTTTAGATAACCCCAGAAAAAGAAGTCTAGTGGAGTTAGGTCAGGGATTCTCGGTGGGTACTCAATGTCACCGCGACGTCCAATCCATGCAATGATGTCACTACCAACTCTGGAATGGAGATAGCCTCGTACGATCGAGGCATAATGAGCCGGAGCTCCAACCTGTTGAAAGTAAGGCAACTTTTCGTCATTGGGATACAGTCTATTGATTTCTGACATCACACGGGTACGCAGAAGCTCCAGATACTTCTCTCCATCCACCGTCCCGTCGAAGAAGAATGGGCCTATTAAGCCCCGCGAAGAGAGACCGGCCCACGCGGTAACACCAGGGAGATTCACATCCTGCTGTAAGATTTGATGAGGATTCTCTTCCGCCCAGTAGATGCTGTTGTGGCGATTGAGTTGACCATTCAGTTTGAACGTGGCCTCATCAGACCATGCGATCATGCTTGTAAAGTCTGGATCGTCTTCCGTTTCACGTAAAAACCATTCACAAAACACGACTCGCCTATCGAAGTCATCTTCATTCAATTTATGTAGAAGATTTGGACGATAAGGTTTGATGTTACTTTCGTGCAGGATCCGCTGAATCGTTGCTCTTGAACGATTGAACATTTGAGCACCTGAACATTTGAACGAGCAGTTCTTGGACGACCGGTAAACTTTTGGATACTTCCAATTGTTCCTGTGTTCTCAAATTTGTTACGTATTCGAGAGATTGTGTCCCGACTGTCTCTGAGTGTGCTACTGTGTCTCTCTCTCGTGCTACTCCCCAAACAGTGGTTACGAATAAACCAACGAAATAAATGAGATTTGTCTGTGGAAAGATGTCTTCAGACATGAACATTTTAAGCACAAACTTCCTGAGTAGTCGTAGACGTAGCGCTTCGTCATGGATAACGGACTATAAATCCGGAATAAACCTGAACGTTGGAATTCGGAAAGCCTGAACGTCATAAACTATTTCCTGACTCATCAAATGTCTCTGATTTTCTGGTAATTTTTATAATTTTCGTCCCAGGATCCAAAGAAAACTTCTTCGACTCATGTTTATCATTCTTTTTACATTTTCGAAAAGACATCACCGCAGATTTGCACTGTTCAAAACTAGCATGATTAAAGCGATGCTTTTTCTCAAAAACATGACTGCGCTTTGCTTATTAGACAACAACGCCATAGATGCTATATTCACATTCAACGGTGCCAGGACTGATTGAACTTTGTGGACAAAGTATAGCGCTTGCAAAGTTCAAGTTTCTTCAAATTGTAGGACACTTGCATTCCTTATATATAACCCTTTATAACTCAAGACATAAGATGCATTGAAATTCAATACCGAGTACATCTCTGCTTTTTCAAATCTAGTTTTAACGTCAGAATGAGGTATTTTACAATAAAACATACCACTAGTTTTGAAGCAATAGCCGCTTCATTTTATGGCCAAACGTAATGCAGTCATATTTTCAATGAGACTGACATTACCTTGGATATGCCCGAGTCATGGACAATGAGATAATGTCCTTGTGTTTGTCAAAGCAAGTTAGTTGTTCGTTATGACATTAACTATTTGTTGCCTGGCAAATTCACTCAAGTTTTATGTTATGCCTTAGAGGATGTGATGTCGAAGTAATCTCCAGACGACATGGAATAACCCACGTATGCCTTCAGTTTCATTTCTAGGTGCAGTTCAACGATGCTCAATCGCTTTGTCCTGATTACCCGCGCTTAATACATACCAATTATATTTTATTGAAATTCAAAGTTATTGACTAATTTTCAAAAAGAAATATAGCTTTTCTAGATTAAACTCTTAATAAGCTAAGAACACGTTTATCAAAAAATAGAATAAAAGGATCTTCAGCATCGTTAATCGGTCAGTTCATTGCAATTATTTGTACAGATGAACTACATCAACGCGAAGATGGAAGGCCGCCTGGGTCAGTTACGCCATCGCGGAGGCGGTCAGCAGCAAGAAGCATCAGGGTAAACCTGTTCAACAGCTGTGATACCGATTCTGCTCTACGGATCAGAAACTTGGTCGACGACTTCAGCCGACCGGCAGAAACTGGCCGTCACGCAGCACGCGATGGAGCGCCGCATGGTTGGCTTCAGATGGATCAACTGGATCAGCAACGAGCAGCTGCGGACGGTGACTGGGGTGGCGGACATGGAGCAAAGGGGAGATGGGCCGAACATCTCGCTCGACGGACAGACGGTCGATGGACGCGGTTGGAAACAGATTGAGTGCCGCTCGACATGTAGCCCGACCAACAACGAGATGACGTGATTCCCTTCGACAAGATCTGGGACAAAACTGGAGAAGACTTACTTGTAATGAGCACGTCTTACACATTTTAGTACACACGTCTTGCACAATAACATTTTGAAATGGGCTGTTGATATAAATTTGTATGTGATTCATTTAAAGTCCAAGTGCATTTTTGTCAACAAGTCTGTAAATTGCGAACCTATTCCTTTGCCGCAAATTGAGTTTGTTAATTCACATAAGATCTTGGGAATAACGTGGTCTAGTAACTTATGGAGTGAGCATTTTGACAGTGTAACACGTATTTTCACACAGAGGTGTTACTTGAGGGTGTTAAAAACCTGAGTACCTAAGAAGGAACTTTTATGTGTGTACAAGAGCTTGCTTAGACCTCTTCTGGAATATTTTGCTCCACTGTTCGTTTGTTTGCCAATGACATTGACTGCAAAAATTGAGAAAATTCAAAGACGTTCCCACCGTATCATCTGTGGCAAAGAATGCAATAAAGACTGCCTTGAAATGCTGGATGTTAGACGAAAGAACATTGCCTCATCGCTGTTCGAAAAGGCTCAAGACCCATCACATTGTTTGTACCAGTTCCTACCTCGTCAAAGTGACCATTCTGATCGTCTTATTGTGCCTCAAATCAGGACAACTCAGAGAAAGTCTTCATTCTTTGTTTATATGACTCTGTTGAATTTTGGTCTTCACGATATGTGTTCAATAGTTTACTTCTATTTGCGTCCATGACTGAAACTTTGTTCGGGTAACCTGATTTTCATTTGATTTAAATATACAATTATGAATGAATGACTTGCTCAGGATAATAATGATAATTATAATGATATACTTTATTGCATGAAGCAAAAGGCTACAATGGTTCCGGAGAACGCTTACAATGAGCCTAATTAACAAAAACATCTAATTATAAACTTTGCAATGCGGTGAAAAGTCAAAAGAAGCAATATTAGATTTGAAGTCACGGAGAGAAGGAGAATTAGTGACATTCTCAGGCAGAGAATTCCACACTCTGATTATACGATGGGTAAAGAAATGTTTGCGTATGTTGCAGTTGTGACGATCAGTGGGAAGCAATCTTTTTGAATGGCCGCGTGTTCTCATGGGTTCAGATTTCAAAACAAAAAAGTCTTCGTAAGGAATATCCACCAATCCAGTCAGTAATTTGTATACAAAACTAAGTCAAAATAAATCCCTCTTTTTTCCAGGGAAATGAGATTTAGCGAAACGAGACGTGAGGAATAACTATCACAATTAAGGCAAGCACGGCGACAAACAACTTTGGTGAAGAAACGTTGCACTTTTTCAACCTGCTTTATGTCCTTTATTAGTTGAGGATTCCATACTTGAGTGCAATACTCCACAATTGGTCGCACGAAGGAACAGTAGGCCTTGGTTAGAACCTCAGGGTCGTTTGAGGAAAATGACTTAAGCAAAAGATAAGCACGTGATAAACCTTTAGAAGAAATGAGATGACAATGAGAGGAAAAGGAAAGATCAGCAGAAAATTGAATGCCGAGATCGCGAACTTCGAACGAACGATTAAGCGGAACATCATTGATAAAGTACGACTGATCAGCACCATTGTCTCTGTATGTGATAACTTTGGATTTTTCTGATGAAGGATTGAGTTGCCAAGTATGAGACCAGTTAGAGATATTGAAAAGCGTTTGAGCTAGGTCAGTGAAATTTCCATCGGGGCTTGATTGGTATACTTTGACATCGTCACCAAAAAGACGAATAACACAGTCATCCACGGTCACAGTCGTGATGTCATCGACGTAAATCAGAAAAAGCCAAGGGCCGATTACTGACCCTTGGGGAATGCCACTTACAACTGGGAGAGAGTCAGATGGAGATCCAGAAATTAGAACCCTCTGAGTACGACCGATTACAAATTCACCAATCCAAGTAAGAAGCTCGTAATTTATCCCAAAACACCGTAGCTTGATCAAAAGTTTGCGGTGACAAACAGAATCAAACGCACGGGCAAAATCAATATGTACTACATCAGTTTGCCATTTTCTGTTAGCCGCCACTGTCCAATCATTGAGTGATTCAATTAATTCTGTGCATGGTGATCGTTTTTTACGGAATCCATGCTGGTTAATTGATAGCAGATTTTTTGATGAGAGGTAGGAAGAGAATGCGTCCACAATAACTGATTCCATGACTTTGCAGATGATGCTAGTTTGTGAGATCGGGCGGTAATTTGCAGCATTGGATCGGTCACCCTTTTTATAGCAAGGAAGCAGGAAGGCTTGTTTCCATTCCAAAGGGATAACACCAGAAGAGAGAGACGACTCAAAAAGTAGCTGCAACGGTATGGCCAGCGGCAGAGCAAGACGTTTTAGGAATATAGGAGGGAAGCCATCAGGTGTGTAGGAGAATTTTGATGGAAGCGATGACAGTTTCTTTATTATCGAATCGAGAGGGAATTCAATGAAATTAAGGCACTCAGAAGTCTTTGGGTAACAGTCTAGAGTTAGACCATCATCTTGTGCGAAAACTGAGCTAAAGTATTTATTGAAAAAAGTAGCTTTCTCTTGGCTGTCAGAAATCACGTTGTCACCATCTTCATCAATTAAAGGGGGTATCTCAGCTCGAAGTTTCAGGCGGTTTCTTACATAAGAGTAGAACAGCTTGGGATTTTTTGATCGCGCAATCTTCTCTTCGTATGAGCATTGAAAGCCATATACGGCGTTTTTATATTCTTGACAGGCTTGCTTATACTTGGTGATGGATTCGGGATCACTGTTAATGGCTTTATATAATTTCTTCTTCTTAGAAAGAAGGCGACGAATAAATTTTGGATATTTCGATGAAAGGCGTTTATGAGACAAGGGAACAAGATCCCTATTCGAAATCACCCGGTTCACTATCTGACACAAACTTCCCCAGAAAACTTGGGTTGAAGGCGAATCTCGGAAAACTGCATGCCAGTCAATAGAACGAAGATAGTTATCAATCATAGCATAGTCGGCCTTGAAAAAGTTAGGAAGCGATATAGACTGATGCTTAGACCAATGCGAAATAATGGAAAACGATACTGAACGATGATCACAGATTGGAGTAAAGGGAGCATCAACTGAAACTTTCATAAAGTTCTGGGGGTGGCTCGTTAAAATAAGGTCCAAAATATTTTCGTGGCGTGTTGGATGGTTCACAAGTTGAGTGAGATTTAGCTTCGAACATTGTGAAAGAAACCTGGATGAATAGGTACTACCACTCGACGTGAGGATCGACCAATCAATACTAGGAAAGTTGAAGTCTCCGATGAAAGAAACGTCGCAAGATGAGCAGCATCCAAACTGAGGATAGAGGAGCCAAACTTGAGGATAGACAATCCTGGGCCGTTCTTTGTGGTCTGCGCCGGCGATTACAGACTGATTTCTGATAACTACATAGGTAATTGCAATTTTTGACGTCAGTAATCAAAATAACTGCAACTATAAGAGAAAGTTCGACATTACTACAAATTACAACTCTTAAGACAGCACATTTTATCAAGCTGTTTCTCACTAAAAACCTGACATCATCAGTTTTCCGTTCTGCAAATCAGATCCTTGCAACTCATGAAACAAAATTATGTTTGACTAAAAACATTTCAATATTGATTTTCAGACAACGTTTTAGCTGTTTCACAAGGTTTGTAAAAGAATTCTGATTGCAAGATCAACGAAAATTTAGAATTCTTGAGGCCATTCAGACGGCGCGAAGAAGTTTCTTTGCCAACTTCGCCTACGGGCGTTCAATGTTCATGCTCATGGTGCGTCCGGTGGTTAACACGATGCTGATTCATTTTAGTGGTCATGAGAAGTGAATATTCGATAAGAACTAGGAAAATACCTGCCATTATACCCACATGCTTTCTTTGTGACAAATTTGCCTTCTTGTGCAAAGATGCACAAAATGAGGTCCTTCTATAGCACCTTCCCGATGCTATGTCTGATTTGGATTATTAGCAAAGAAGACGAATAATAATCTGCGCTCCGTGGAAAGAGAGAAATGTCTAAAACAGACACAGCAATAATAAACACAGGAAGGTAATAAATCGTGGAAATAACGGTGGCCGATGCCGTGGAATTCTGTGCCTTGAATTCCATATTGATGCCGATGGTCCGAGATATCTAGATCTGCCAAAATGTGACTTAAAGTAGATGTAGTGTTGCTACGAAGCTATGATAGAGGTTTCCGCAGACTCAATGATCGAAGTTCTACCCGTAATGGTGGGATGTAAATGTGTGATGCTCGTGGCTTTTGTGGCTCGTGGCTCAGTTGGTAGAGCTCAGGTCTAGTTAGCCTTGGTCGAAGGTTCGAATCCTACCAGCCGCACATCTTTTGCATGGCAATTTTATCCATCGTTTATTTAGTTTCATTGTTGTTAAATGAACACTGGTCTGACTGTGGACATCGAAAGTGGCCGACTGAGGTAGAACTTGGTAGAGACAATGATAAAGACATTTAATGTGTTCAAAGTTCTGAGGGAATGGAGGGCGATAGACATCAGCATTGTCGATGGAGGAGCATGGAGGAGTCATTTACGGAAGAAATGAAGCTTTGGAGAAAATCCAAGAAGTGCAACGTACACAAGTGTTGGAAATAATATCAGTTGAGACTGAAAACCTGCATCTATTGAAGTTTGCAATTCGTCGTTTTCAGTTGAAAATATGAATAATAAGTATACTACAAGGTGCGAACTGCAGCTACTGAGCACTGTTATTCATAAAGTCCCAAATGAGCACTAAAGAGAGTACTGAACCTGAGTACTAATTGAGACTAACAAATTATTTCAAAATTTTAGCACTCTTAAAGTCTGAAAATATCAGAACTCATTTTGGAACTCTTTGGCTTCGAAAGCACAGTACTTAATTCGCACTCATTTCAATACTCATGTAGTGAGTCGTTTGGGACAAGCACCTCCAATAAATTGAAAAATGACCTACAGCATATCCAACCCGCTATGCCCAATGCATACATCCATCTTAAATTTTTGGCTATCAAAATCGCTCGATTTTCACTTAAAGGCATTTTTGCTGACAATACGCAGTACCCTACATGTCATTTTCCACGACTGTTTTGCACATTGTTCAGTATTTCAATCACTTCGAAGATAAAGAAATCCTTTTAAGAATCTGAGAGTAGAATATAGCGCAGTACTCCATATTCTCTTTTTGTTTGAAGGACCCAAATTGCTGATGAAGCAAGAGAAAACACTTTTATTTTTTATCGGCCGAAGCTTTCTGCCGCAACACCGTTGGGTATGATCACACCAACTGATATATGTTTACATTCAACATAATTGTAAATATTAGACGGAAACATAGACTTACAGACTCAGCTGAAACATATAATGCACATGTGCAAGATTTCCGTCTCAGAGGTCGCTTTACAATGCACCACAGTTTCTCAATTGGATCGAGATCCGACGATGCTGGAGGCCATGGAAGAACGTCGATGTCTTAAGCTGCTACAAAATCCATTGTCTTCTTACTTTTATGACAGCGTGTGTTATCTTGCTGGAATAGACCATTTCCTTTTGGAAACTAATCATTAAAATGAGTGATGACCCTGTGTTAATCATATGATCTCAGGATGTCTCAGTGTTCACCGACGTTAGTGAGTTGTCCATACAGTTCTGAAGCTGCCATCAGCGGTGGCGCCCAATTCCTTCCTCGTCTAACGATGTTGGTCGACCACAATACGAGCCTGTTTCTTGAAGCCGACGCATTGTTCGTGACACGGTTGAGTGTGAAACATTGATTTTCTTGGAAATTTCCATAACTGTCATCTCAGCATGTTGACAAAGAGTCAGAATCTTTAATCTTAGAGCGCAGTGATTCTCAGGAATGATTCTGTCGCACTAGATTAGTCACTTAGTCGAAGCTAATCGAAGAAGAATTTGATAAAATCAATGAGACTCCGATCCAGTGACACAAGAATACTTCAAGTGTCTTCCTTTCGACGGCCTACTTTTGGTGGCAGATCCTTTCCCGTAGTTGCCTCACAAATGTGGTACGTATTACCGACTGAAATAAGACTCTGACATGTATCTTCTTATATTGAATTCCAAAGTAAATAACTAGAATGGTGTATCAATTTGAAATTGAATTTGAGCTTGAATTGTTTTCTCCGCATTCTATACAAGTGGAAATGATTGCATCCCATCACAAGATCATCGTCGATGACTTATGATCATCAATGACATCTGAAACAATAAGCTATGCATATCAGGGTTGGAGTCGGCTGGCCGGTCGGTTATTCTAATTAGGCTTATGTCGACGATCAACATTTATTCTAGGATTAGTTGTGTAGTAAAATAACGAATTCTTGTTTTCCTTTGAATTCTCTGTTTGAGAATCAGCTGTTAATATAACAATTTGTTTAACGTTTGGGAGCTCCATATAAAGCTATCGCCATTCCATAAATAAATACCCTATTAATGCCTTTTTCGATGTTTTTCCACCTTTGGATGGTTTTTGTCATTTTGTAGTACCTGAGGTTGTCAGTTCTAGTGATCACTATGACCAATTTTTGAAGGAAGAAGTTGTCCGATAGAAAAGCTCTTTTCTTATTTCATGGGATTAATTATTTCTAGTAGTGCTATTTCAGATTAATTGCCGAATTTTTTAACAAAAGCCCCTAGCATGACATGCGATCTCACCCGTGAATAAAATACTCATACTATAAAACCTACACCCGATATGTTACATGAAGCTGTGGTCTTGTTAAATTATTGTATTTAAGTTTTAAATTAATTCTAATCTGGCTAAAATTCTGTTTAATTCAAACTGTTTATTAGTGAGTTGATGTACAACGAAGAAAAGGAATAGGAAATATATATATTTATCAGCATGTCTGTTTACTTTTGTGCAAGCATGTAATGAGCAGCGGCGTGAAGCGCCTGAATATCGAATGTAGCACTATTGATTGCAGAATGCAATCCGCCCTCCGCATGCGTGCAATACAGGAATACCCTCGTGGCTAATCCTCTTGTATATCCTTCTGCACAACCGACGCTGATGAGAATCAGTCGACTGAATCATGTCTCATGGTGGATAAATCTGATGAAATATGATAAGTAATAAATACTAATAATGCTCTTGAATGAAAGTCGCCCCAACTTCAACTATAGAAACAATATGAGGCCATCTCTAATTAAAGAAAACAGCATTCACCCAATTTAGTAGTCAAATGGCAATTGAAAGTTACAGATGATAGGAAATAAAGTGTCAAAAGAAGTCTGACCTCAAACGTTTCCATGCTCTTCCAGACTTTATTCTAGGAGGATTCAGACTTCTGGCTCTTCAGATAAATTGTGAAGACACAATTGACAGACACAATTTTGACAGATTACTCGTCCATTTAGATCAGACATTGCCTCTTCAGGAATGTGTCTGGGTCAGCATCTGGTTATAAATTTTTTATCCGCAGAATTACAATGTCGAAATTCATTGAATACTGTCATTCTCACCGTTTCGCCGTCAAAGAGGAATAGTTGACGGATTGAAAATATGTCTTGAAGGGAGTTGGGATCTCGGCTGCGTAACCTAATGATGCTGAATAGTCCTCATCAAAAACTGATGTAGTGCAAGTGATTTTGTTTTCCTCGTCAGACGGGCGCAGCCTGAAAACGTCGGTTAATGAAACTTCTTAGCCATACACAGAGTGGCCAAATCGAAAAGAGAAATTTTATTGAATTGAATGCATTTCTCGCAGTTAACGGAATAAAAACTCACAGTTCCTAGTTTAAACTAGTTCACCCCATCGAGTCTGAATTTACATCACTGCTACCAAAATTACATTACTACATCATTACCAAAATGAAGAAAGCCAAAACTTAGGCAATTTTTCAGATTGTCATTAAATTTCAATAGCAATAGTACAATATAGTTGATGGCTTTGTACGAGAGGTTTATTATCATCGAGGAAAAAAAGCAGAAACGCAAGTCCCTCTAGTATGCCGAACGTTTTAATAAAATGGTGAACGATACAGGACAACGCTTCGACAGTCCCTGTCAGTTTTACTACGCCTTGACGCTGACAAGGACGGTCGAACGTTGGCCTGTACAAAGATAAGATTGTTTATTTTATCAAAACGTTCGGCCTACTAGAAGGAGTTGTCTCTTTGCTTTTTTCCTCAATAATATTACAATGACATGATTCTCTGAATTACCAGTCCCACATGAGTGTACTCTTTCTACAATGGCATGTCTTAACTAAATGAATTATTTGAATTAATTAAAAAGATTGAAGGACTATTTATCAAAATTATGATGTTTTCTGAATGCTCAGAGTAAGAATTACGCTTTAATCACTAAAAAGACTTAAAATATTCAAATAAAATACTTTGAGCAATAACAGGATATCTTTTTCCTCTTGATAAATGCATCAATTTGCAGAAACTTGACTCAAAAAATGTCCTTATTTTGCTGATTTATCCTGAAAAGTTGCGGAATGCCTTGCAAAATTATTAATAGTTAAGTAGTAAGTTAGCAGTAAGCAGTTATTACCGCAAATCCTACAAGGTGGTGACAACTTTTAAAATTTTTATTGTATATCTCTACAAATAAATGGGGTTTTTCTCTGAGAGTCAACTAAGTATTCATGCACATACATAAAGTTGATGATATTAATCAGTCCTCGACATAATCGATCCTCAGTCCTTATTATGACGAGAACGGAAACAATTACAGGGAAGGGTGGCGTTCAAAAAGTCTAAAATGCAATTGCGCAATTGTACGGCTTCTTACTTTAGCTCTTTCGGTCACGGACTGCGAAATAAACCACAAGTCGCAATTCCAATTGCAATACTGATGAAACTTATGTCACATTATAAAAGGTAATAAGTAGGTTGAAGAGAATCTGCTGTTCAGGGGTTGTCTTATGTAGAATGGGCCAATAAAGTTCATTACTTTTTACTGAAACTGAGATATAGGAATATGAAAATATGAAAACTGATAGTTTTGATGTGAAACATGAAAAATAATGATTTAACCAAAACGTTCATCATAAATTAATCAACCATAGTTTCTAATAGATGTCGGATAACATATACCGAAATAATTCTTTATATCTTTATCTTTTTATTCTTTTTTTACTTTATAATTGACTTTCAGTTTGCATGATTGAATATTAGATTGTGACTATTGATTTGAAATAGTATTGAATTGTAATAAATCATGTACAAATGATCTTATATTCTGTGTCATTGATTTGAGAAACGCGATTTTAACACATAAGCATCATACTTTTTGTTTCTTTTGTATATTTCAAGAAAAAAGAAAATCACGAGGAACACAATTTGAATTTTCAAAAAGTGAAACATTGTTTGTGAACAATGAATTTCAGAAGTGAAAATAGCACAAGTCTCATAATAATATTATCTTCCAAGATCTTTCGCGGCCTCTCGTCAGGGAAGCACGGCCATTATGACAGAATTACAGGACATCGATACAGAGTAGCTCTCACGAATGATGGCTTTTCACAAAAGAAGAGTTTTGAGCAAAAGTCGGAAAGAAATCTTTAGCAATTGTGAGAACGAGCGTACATTCGATTGCATAGTGAACAGAAGCTTGGCACAAAGGACGCATTTCCATGATGGGTTCGGTTGACAGCGCTTCTGTCAGAATCGGAGTAGCTGGGGCATGAGATCATGGAGAATATCGTTTCCTTTCGTCATCTTGGTGAAAAACTTAACGCTCTGGTGTGCCATATCTTTACGTCAAAGCTTGTCATATTTGTCACATTTATAAGGCATACATTTATCTCATGATGGACGAGTAATATTACTTAAGTGAAAATACCTGATATAATATTCTCATTGTGTTTGGAAGTACTATTGCATAATCGTCGGGAATTAAAGTTCATTTAAATTTTGCCCATGAAGACTTAAAAAGTTAATCGGAGATTTAATTGAATTTAACATAAAAATCTTATACATATCTTTTGCGACCGGGGCTGAGACGAAGTATTGAAGAACACGTTTTTGTGCTCTTAGAGCAACTCTGTGGGATGAAATATCGAATGAAATAATCTACACGGAAAATTGTTTCGGTAAATATCCCTTTAAAGTTGATGGAAAGCATGCATGAAAATTACGTGCATTGATGATCTTGTATGATCAAATGTGCCTTTTGTCCTGATCTTGAACCCATGCTATTGTTGGATTAATTGCTTTCTACACCTCCGAAACAACAGGCTACGGAGCGAAATTGTTGTTTCGCACCTTCATTTGTAAATACAGACCTTAACCAGATTGTATGTGAGGTCAAATCTTTTAGCGATGTTTTTTTTCAAATTAGCTTCATTATCTGGCAATTTTTTGTTATAGGCAGACAAATCATTCATGAAGGACATACGATTCAAAGAAGTCATCTAATTACTTCAGACTCTTTCATGCAAGCCACTCGACATTCCAGTACTATTGGATATGCAGTCAGCCACTGCAACATTGTTTTATCAACATTCACAGCTGGACGTCCGTAATCATATCTGTATACACAACAATGACATTAACTTCGTCTATTTTTCATAGTTTATCGTCACGCAATCGTGCACACTGCTTCGTCTGCCTTCTACGAAGAATAATTTTAAATAGAATGTCAGAGGTCACGATTAGCACAATAGAACACTCAACCTAATTTTTGGCCTACTAAGTTAAGGTCATATCTTAGATGCTTTGAAGTTCTAACAGCAGAGTCCACTACTATCAGTAGACCAATGCAGACCAAATGGGCTACGTATTGCTATCCTCGGATATCTATGATGCGTTATCAAACAATCTCTGTCGAATCTCTTATTGATAGACGCTCAACTTTTAGTTAGGTATATTTGATTTGAAAGTTTTAATTGATAACTGTATGATGCTAGAGTGCTACAATAGATGTAGACACGTCACTTCTGAAATGGTGGACAAATCTGGAGGAGAATTTATATTCATCAACAAAGTTCAGGCGAAGTTTGTTTAGCATTTGATTTTGAACTTGCCGTATATGATCTAATAGAATCCGGGATTATGAGTCATGATTTAATAGAAACCGGGTCTCTAATAGAACCCGGGTCAGACTCAGAAGCATTTTATGGACCCTATGGCCCATACATAAACATCCCGTTACTGCTGTGCAATTGCTCATGTACCTACCGTGTACCTGGTAGGTATTCATATGCAAGACATGACGATTTCACAGTTAGTTGGCTAATAGTGACACAGTGAATTCTACATGCAGTTTCCATCTTAAATAATGTACCGATGCGACCGGTATACTCGTACGCACCCAGGTATCACACGTAGGCTTCCTTTTTTCGCAATTCCTTGTAGCGAGTGGGTTTCTATGACTTACGTATAAAACGGACACCAGAAACAGAAATTAGAGAAAAGATTAAAGAGACAAAAGATAAATACGAACTTGAATAATGATGTTACAGTAGGTATGCTACAAGAGTATCTAAACTACTCAAGATATCAGGGGTATGTAATAAAGATGTAAACTGCCGTTATACTGTACTGGTAGTAGCGACAGCCGTCATGTATATAATAGGCCGGTATTTCTATGCAGGTTCACCAGATGTCATGGTTGATATCGTGTTTTTGCGGATACATTTTTAATGCAATAAAATAAAACCCGGGTAAGAGCAACATGAATTAATAGAACCCCGGGTTCTGTCAGAAGATACGCGGTAATTGTGTTTTGTTTTCTGCAGCTTTTCATTTGGTCACCGAGTATCGGCGAAATCGATGGGCAAAGTTTGCGATTTCATTATGAAGTAAGACTTTTGCTAGCTAAATATTGTCTTCATTCGACATATGCAAGCCTCTTATATTGAATTTCTTTGATATTTGCTGCAAACACACTGAATATATTCAATGATTTTTTACAGTGGGTCAGACATAGACCACTTGCTGGGTCAGAGAATTCGAAATTATCGCGGGCCTGGCCAGGTCATTGGACTGAGGTCAACAGACCAAGCCTCAAAAGTAGGCCGGGCTCCAAGTCTGCCACGTGCAATGATTCTGAAATATAGAATTGCCGACATTTCTATAAATTGTCAATAACTTTTCAAATAACGCCCTGAATATTCTAGGAAGTCGAATGAAAAGTTTATACAAAAAAAATTTTTTGTGCATATATGTCAATGTCACTTCAGTTGGATAAAGAGAAACAGGTCAGTATTCAAGAACAGCCTATCAGATTATCAATTCAGTGAATCAGCACTTTCACGGGAATTTCAATGCGATTTCCATCAGCAAAATTTGGAAAAAATGATTGACACTGCTTCCAGAGAACAAAAACTCAGTGAATATGTTCAGCGCAGCTGTCTACACAAAGTCTTCATTATTAAATACGAATCCTTTGAATCATGTATTGTAGTTATGACATAATTTATTCATTATTAGTGCAGCAATAATAATGGTCTGGCCAATGACAGTTGCTGCGGTAATTTCCTGAAAGTTCAGTGTAACGTACTGCATGTACCGAAATCATGCCTCAGAATTTCTCTCGCGAATCATATGCTTGACTTCACACTAACAATGGAAAATATCTTACATCATTTTAGAATGGACATCTGAGATCCTTCGACCCTCAATTTTTGTTACTATAGGCGATCAATAAACAGTTACAAACAAAATGCAATTATATATATACATTCTCTTTTAGATAAATGATTTTACTTCTAAAAGCCGGTGGAAATGACTTTTGAAACATATTTCCTGCTGTATATCAGGTACATATTCATTTTCATGATTCTTTGCCATTCTCTGTTTTTCACAAAAAATATTTGTTGAATTGCATCGTGAAGCATACAGTGAAATTTCATGCATCTGTGTTACCTTTTTACGCTTGAGAATCTAAAAGTAAAATGGTTAAACGTCCTTTCTTCTAATATATTATAACATACTTTTCTGCATTAAATTATTAACTGTTTTTGATGCGTCTTTTTACAGTAAGTCTGAGAAAGGATCATCTAATTGTGACCATGTAAGCACTTTGTAAATGATTCAATAGACTCACACAGTCCTATATTAACTATTCATTTCAATTGTCACTCTAAGGTCACTCTGCATTGATGTCTATGAGGAAAAAGCGTTATTATAGCCAATCTGAAGCGAGAAGTCAAGCATTTCATTACAAACGCGCAAATGTAGAATGCCGCAGAGAACTAATTCTTTCAGTGTCCTACAAAGTAAAAGACTTTTGGAATCTTTAATATGATAATTAACATGAAACACGTGCAAGTGTAATGGTGTTTTGTTTCAGAGTGACGGGTGACCTTAATGTGATATTAAATAAATAGAAGGCTGTGAGCGCCTATTATATCGTCTACTGGAATGCTTCAACGGTCGTGTTAAGTTAGACGATGTTGTATTGAGAATAGCCTGCTATGAAAGAGCACTTAAAAATGATATTTTCCATAATCTTACAAAAGAAAAAGCGACAGATGTCATACTATGTCTGTTGAATGACTGATGGATCTTTTTGTCAACTGATGCATAGATGTGACTCCACGTCTCCGCAAAATAGCGTGACAATGCCACATATTTTGAAATTTTCCTCGATACTTTGTGAGGTGTCGAATCTTCTTGGCCAATACTACTACTATTAAACTACTGCTATTAAACTACTACCGTCATCGAGTGTGGTTGGTCTGATATCTGTCTCTCGTGAAAATCTATGAAATTTGCCTTTTTTGTGATTCCTACGCGTCGGATTTAGTTGATCTTTACATCATTTTTCTCCTCGTGTCATCGTGCGTCGAGTGGTTATCCTCGTTTATCCCGTCCTCGCTTCGTTCTCTCATCCGACGGTGCTATCCTGTTTTGTGATCCGAGTCTTGTTCACTTGCTGTGTTGCTGCCTGTTTGCGATCACGCGATTTCAAGGTCGTCAAGTGGTCATTCAGGCATATAGGTTGCAATCTTAGCATAGTATTGGCACGGAATCTGGCACGTGTTCGGTTGGTGTAACGGTTGAGGGCTGGATTAGCGATATTTTTGTGCATTGGTTCGAATCCCGGTCATTTCAAATTTTGTCTGATCCTTTTATTATTTTGATAATTCTTCTGATCATGAATAATAAAGACAAAACTCCAAAGGCCCGTGCGCTGCGATCAAATTCTACATCAGCAAATTCTTCTGATGAAGTTTCTATGTCGAGAATTGAGCAATTGATTACTCAGAAAATAAACGATGCAGTCACACAATTGGAAAACAAGATATGCTCAAAACTAGACAGACTTCTCAATAAGATAGATGTAATTGAGGGCAAATTGGAAAATGTTCAAGTAGAGCAACTTCGACTTTCTATTGAGCTGGATAAGGTGAAAGAGATCATCGTTGACCAACAACGCCTAATTGAACGCACGGAATCTGCAAAACGATTACCTTTTCTTATGGTATCCGGTGTCTCAGAATCAGAAATAAGAATTGATGGGCAGTCGTTATCCACTGACTTAGAGAAGATAAGTTATTTGTGTACAGCTGCTTGTAACTCAAAAATTAACATTCAGTCCTGTGTAAGAGTTGGTAATTCTTCCATTTATGGTCCACGGCTACTGAAAATTGGATTTTTCAATATAAACGACAGACATGAAGTACTTCGATCGCAATCCAAGTTACGAAGAAATTTTGAATTTATTACGGATTTTGGACGAGTATTTATTAATCCAGATGCAAGTCCTCTCACTCGTAAGGAAGACAAACGTTTACGACAAGCTATGAATCAGATCCGAGAATCAGCCGATAAAAGTGACAAAGTGTATATAAAACGTGGTCAGTTATTCAAAAATAACGAAGTCATCGACCGGTTTGACATACGAAATCAATTGTTTTGACTCCCAAGCTTGGACTTTTCTTCAGTGAGTTCGCTCCTGTATTCGTATTCTCGGTTTTTGGTATCATTCTACGCTAACTCTGTATCTTCATTATCTCCTTATTTTTCCAATTTGATTTACGATTTATCCCTACGGCAGTTTCCCAGTCCTCCATGTGACTACAATCATACAGTAGACTCTGATAATAAAATGCTATGTTTTTATGCAAACGCAAGATCTCTGGTTAATAAAGTCGATACATTACGTATGTATGCTGCTGAAGTCGATCCCACGTTAATTTTCATTACCGAGACATGGGCCCATGATGAATTGCCAGATGCCTACTTTTCCATTCCTAATTATACTCTGTACAGATGTGATCGAGCTGGACGTAGAGGAGGTGGAGTTATGATATACGTGAAATGTGACGTCTTATCCTCGTATATCACTCGTACAGTCGACAAAGCTTATGACGCGATTTCCATATTCATCATAAACGATGAAAACGAGAAAATTGGATTTTCATGTGTATATAGACCCCCAAATGTTGATATAAATGATGATTCATTGTATCATTTTTTGAATAACTCTTTTGAAGATGATTATGCCAACTACTGTATTGTTGGAGATTTCAACTATCCCGAAATAGATTGGTGTTCTTCAAGTATAATAAGTGTAATTGACAATCCCCTTGTCGAATGGTATTTCTCGAACTACCTAATTCAGAACGTTTGCAATTCTACACGACGCCAGTCTGACAGTTTACTGGACTTAATATTTACAACAAACGGTCTAGTCGCTGAAAATGTTCAAATCATGGATACTTTTGATAAATCCGATCATTCAATAATTCAATGGGAATCGGAATTATTACCTTATAAACCACCAACAAATGCAAGTAGAAAAATGTATCTATATTCCAAAGCTAAATGGAAGCAACTTCGGAAATTGATCAATGATTTTGACTGGAGCTATCTTGATAATGTACAAAATGTAAATGATATTTGGATATTCTTTTTAGAGTCTTTCAAACATATGATCGAGTCCTGTATTCCAAGTAAAAGTAAAACTATTTGGTCTCCGAAATGCTGTAGCTATGTGAGGACGGCGCTTCGTCGACGTAGACGGTGTTGTGTTAATGCAAAGCTAAATCCTTCATTATTGAACTCCATTAAATTACAGGTAGCAGAAGAAAATTTAATTGAAAAAAAGAAAAAGGCAGTTTATGAGCATGAAAAGAAAGTTGCATTACAATACGCATCAAACAAACAATCTTTTTGGAAATACGTAAATTCAAAATTAAAGACAAATCACATTGCCAATACGTTTAAAGGACCGAATGATGAAGCGATTTATCATGGAAATGACATTTCTGAAAGCTTTAATGATTATTTTTCAACTGCATTTTCAAATCTTGGTGTTTCTGGTCGTGATTATCACAGTATTGCTGTCAACCAAACATATGATTCAATGATTCTCCCATGTTTCTCACCCGAAAATGTTTTCAAAGTTTTGAATACTTTGCCAAACTCTGGGACAGTTGACATTGACAATTTATCTTATGTTATCTTAAAAAAAGTCGCATTTTTCCTTTCACCGATATTATCCAAATTATTCAATCTTTCATTTCAAACTGCAACGATACCTGATGGGTGGAGACTTGTCATGATAACACCAATTCACAAATCAGGAGCAAAGAATGTTATTTCAAATTATCGACCTGTAGCAATATCAAGTGTTGTTTGTCGAGTTATGGAGAGAATCGTCAGAGAATCGATCGTAACTTATTGCTTAGATAATGAAATTATCCACTCTTCTCAACACGGTTTTTTACCAGGAAAGTCCACAGAAACAGCTGGTTTGAGTTTCTTTGACTTTTTGTGCAGAAATGCAGACCTAAGTTATAACATTGATGTGCTATTCCTCGACTACAAAAAAGCGTTTGAAAGTGTTCCTCATGACCGCCTCGTATCTAAAATGGTTAAGTATGGTTTCGATGACGTACTATTAAAATGGATCAGAAATTATTTTAACGACAGAAAACAAATGGTTATTTATAACGGCCATCGATCATCTCTGAGGCATATCCGAAGTGGTGTTATTCAGGGGTCTGTTCTCGGCCCGATCCTATTCGACATCTATATGAATGATTTCGAAGTCGATTTTGAATATAGTTTTGTTGTGAAATATGCCGATGATATAAAGCTAGCTAATGTTTGGTCTGAACGAGGTGCTGATAATGATTATGAAGACAGACTTCAATTAGATGTTCAGAAATTACAAATTTGGAACGACACCAACGGAATGACTTTGAATTTAGAAAAATGTCGGATGATGCACATTGGAGCCAACAACACACGTATTCCAGTGCATGTGTGTGGTATTCCTATTCCCATCACCAATTCATACAAAGATTTGGGCATTATAATCACCGATCAATTATCTTTTGATGAACATATTAACGGTATGGTAAACAAAGCACGTCAAAGACTTGGCCTCATACGAAGAACATTTTGTCATTGTGAACAGCAAATCTCAATAACATTATATAAGACACACGTACGTTCAGTTTTAGAATATGGGAGTCTGATATGGCATCCTTACAAAGTGAAAAACATTAATAAAATTGAAGGTGTTCAAAGAAGGATGACAGGATCTTTCCAGAATCTTCGTCACTTACCATATCGTGAAAGACTCAAAGAATTGAATCTGCTATCATTGAGTACTCGTCGTATAAGGTATCAACTGATATTTCTCTATAAGATGTTTCATGGTCGGATCAATGTTGATTTTCGCGAATTGTTTCATGTAGTAACCGATTTTAGAACTAGAGGTAATCATCTTCGAATACAGCCGAAAAACAGCAGACATGACTATCGTCGACATTTTTTTACATCGAGCATTGCTAAGTATTGGAACATGTTATCCGACGATGAAATTAATAATAACTCATTATCTCAATTTAAATCAACATTGCAAAGTCTATTTCTGAGACTTGATATGTGGTAATTATGTTTTTTCTCACATCTCGATCTTGTATACCGCATGTATTTTCCAATGACTGTTCAATGCCCTTCAACAGGGTTGTGTATTTCTTTGAAATACATATTATTATTATTATTATTAATACTGTATGCATTTCAATTACATGTCAGCCAAATAATTGCCAATTTCCTAGATAAATTAATTGTCTGAAGAGTCGGCTAGAATTTTATTAACCAAGCTTTTATTCCCTGAACTCTTTGATTCTTTATAGATTTATAACATTAGTGATGAATCGACCATTTTTGTGCCAGCTGTTGTAATTCTCTGTCTCTCTCGCGTCTCTGGCTATGGAAAGTTGTGCTCCCTGAAAGTTGCTTTAGCAATAAATCTGAGAAAACTTGATCCCCGATCATCAATGTTATATGGATCTGTTGCACTAATCATAGAGGTGAACAGATAATAGAAACTGATGGGGAAGGCATAAATGATACGGCAGTAACAAACAGGGTTTTCGGAAGTGTTGTGGATATATACATATCCTTGACCTGAAGGATATGTTTCAAGCTTCCAACTGAGTTGGAGCCGGGCCTAAAATGAAGTGCAAACGGGCTTGGGCCGGGCTTGGACCTCAAAAGTATGCCCGGTTCCAACTCTGCCTTGCAGTATTCCCATCACATATCCGTCTGGGGATATTCGCATTGCTTATATTCATTTTACAGACGTTGTCTTGCATCTTTACAACACATTTTCGTGCAATGTACCACATTACCCGAATTCTGAATTTCTGCTTGACTGCTGCTTATGAATGAATCGTCATTGGCTAAAGAATGGCGAATCGTTGAGTTCTACTTCTTATGAATCTTCTGCTTCTGTACTACTTTCTCAAATTCCTCTGATGACCAGGGACAACTATTTATTGATTTTTCACCACAATGTTGTGAGTAATTTAATGAGAGTTTTGTATGTCAATTACACATTACTGATGACTGTCTTAGTCACTTGTCGTATTTTTGCATTTTCTGCTTCAGTGACAATGGGAAAACTGATAGCGAAGCGCCTGGTGTTGCATAACAAGTAAAGTTATCCAAAAAAGATCTTCACTCAAAGTCTATTGTATTGCGCAATCAAAAAAGTGCCTGAAATTCATTTCTACATGCAGCCTAAATAATACATTTTTATTCAGAATTTCTCTTCACCGTCTTCTCTGTCGAACAGCGGTGTCCAATCCAAGTGACGTGGAAAGTTGGATCTTGTCTGCCTTCCGTTTCAAGGAAAATCAGGAAAATTATAATCAGTGTACTTTGCTAGTCTACTTCTCCCACATGCAGGGTATAGATGTGTAAAGTTGCTATTTACATTGTTTTCGTCTTATTTTACAAAAAAAACCAGAAATACTTTCATCATTATTTTCAACATAAATTGCAATATACCCATGCACCGCTTGATGCAAGTGCGTGACTGCATTAGCAATGCCATTGTCAGAACTATCTGCATACAAAATCCACAGGTAGAATCGAGCCAATACAATGCCTGTTAAACATCAAATTCCGAACCAATGTGTCTCGTTCTCTAAAAAAATAGCACTTTCATAATTCTGAATTCTAGTGTACGCTGCACAATGTCAATATATAAACCGTAAAGATATCTAAAAAAAACCCTTTCAATTAATATACCTCAAACAATTTTCTAAAGGATTCATACAAATTCCTAAATCTTATGGATACGATTTATCGTATACACATATATAAATAATTGTCTTTATGATACATCATGAATTTCCTAAAGTCCATCTCCAATGACTTTCGTGTGCAGAAAACAATAAATAATCTATAAAGCAATTACGATGGAGTCCCAATAACTACCTCATCAAAGTAGCCTGTTCGTCGAGTTAAACTGCCCACCACTTGGAAGTGCTTTATGCCACTATCTTCAATTAAAGAATCTAACAAAGGTAATGCAAAAAAATAGCCTACTGCGTTTGCACCTTCTTGATACCAATTTCTCATAGTTGTCTTCATTGCATTGATCATTCGATTGATGTAGCTCTAATAAGCTCAATTTTGATTTCAGGTCTATCAGCGCTGACCTGTAGCAGCTGTGATTCTCTCTCTTCTACGGCGACATGTTCAGCGACAATCTCAACTGGTTGTGAAGTCTGTTATACCCTCACAGCAACTGTTGGTGCTACAATAGGGAAAACACACAACTGTACGACCATTGAAGGAATAGCACTACTACCGAATACTAGCGATAATCAATTCAACTACTGCTATACAGACAAGTGCAATTACAATGAGAACTCCCAACTCAAATTCATCAACATGATAGGCATTGCCTTGCGGTCCTCGTTTCTCAATTAGTGACTAGTATATGAATAGAGACAAAATTGTCTTTGTGAATGCAATCATTTTTTATATGTTTGTATTTTTCTATGAAATATAGACTGTTAGGAAAAAGAGACAATTACAATTACTCTTGAGTTGTTGCTGACTGGTAAAGATGTACTGTGTTTTTGCAAGCAACTAGAGAGGGAATATTAGCAGCTTGTGGCTCGATAGGTGGGCGCATTCGACCACTGTTTGACATTGACCGGACTGGAGAGGGTCGGGTGGGGCCTGTTGATTTTCCTGACGAACATGAGCCAGTCATCGGAATATTCATGAACGTTGAGAGTCATAGGAAGACGTCCTCAGACGTGAAGAATTTAAGTAGTAAATTCTACGGCAGCCATGGACGCTGCATTTCCTATTTCAATGACAAATCAGCACGGCTTGGTACGTTCGTAACAAGAAGTCTGCAATCGTCGGTAATTTGCCCTCAAGACAACACAAAAGTCTTCAGCCGAAAAACGACACGATCCGAATCACGAATGCTCTACCTGAGCAGAGCACGACACGAACACGCCGTCCAAACCGCATGCGTCTAACACGAAAGCAGCACGTGAATTCATTGAAAATATATTCCTCAATGGAAAACAGCAGTTCACTAGAAAACACTACACCAGCTATAGAAATAACAAAGAAATTTAAATCAGTGATAGCGGTCATCAATGATGTGGACGTGTGACCGATACTCCAAAAAGGTGCTTGTCAAGCTTGACTCACAGTTCACCACTTATTATACGACAAAAACTCTGTTTTTGAAAATGCACTCTGTTTGCAACAGAAATGGCAGGTTGGCAACAATCCCGTGCATCAAGCGTGCACTGCTCTACTCGAATTCGGGTATGGCCAACACGCGCAGTAGACCACCAGCGTAAGGGTGCACAGTCTGCACACAGGAGAAGGTTGATGCTCCTGGTTCGACCATGCACTGGTCAACTGTATACATGTACAGGTATACACATTAGCCGATCTAGATGCGCAAAGACACTGAAGGAGTGCTGCATATTTGTCTTTTATCGCCATGGACTATCTTGTAATCTAGACAACTTGTCCATATAACTCGAACAAGTTAAGTTATCAAATTATATCGACTTAAAAATTTACAATGAATCCTCGTCAACGCGAAAATAAACCACGACTCTAATTATCATGATGAAACGAGCACGACATGATGACACGGCCCAGCACGACACGAAACACAATCGTGTCCTGCTCATGTTCATATCAAGAACGCAGACCTTCAGTCCAAGTTACCTTATGACATCTAAAAGGCCAAGCACAAAAAATAAGCTGCTTTGCGTTTATTTATCTTGGCTTTGTCATGATGTACGATACTAATATGATTCCTGATTATAAAACATAAAGCAATATCGCTGAGAAGCTTGCTTTTGTGTTCAAAAAGTATATATGAAAGTATTTAACTTTTCGAACTATATTTGAACAACAAAATATATTGGCTATATAGCAAATTTGTATATCTTAAAAGTTTTACCGCAAATTTGCTAAGTGAATACTAAAGTTATGCTTAATTAGAAAGCGTCACAATAGAATGAATGTGCAGCATAACAGGAAAACACGTTAACAGTCTTGAAAACTTCACTTGAATTTTCTGAAAATTTGTTTTGGATTTTTGTTATTGGATAAAAAAGAAATGGGATGCGCCAAGTTGTTGCGAATATTCGGCAAAAATGTCCGATAAAGTTCCTTTGTCAAGTAATTCGCATAAAAACAAGCAATAATGGGTTAAAAATATGGACAATTGGACATTCATGATTTTTGAAAGGATAGCTTATTACCCGCACAACAGGTAGTTTTACAAACGATTATTCATGTACCGCCAATCAAGGTGCATAAATATATGCGACAATACTAATACGTACATAGAATGCAAGTCTCTTTTATAAAAACTCATTGATTTTGAATTATATTTTGACTGACAATTTCTATTTTTAAAAGGCATTCCTTTTTCTGTGACTTGCATACATTATTCAAGAGAAGTAAGATTGTTTTCCAATGAAATTTGAAATATGTACGCAGAAAATGTACAAAAAATGTACATGTGGTGTAGGCCCTACAAATCAATCATTTCTCAGACAAGCAACATTGAATGATGATGTAAAGGATGTGCTCGTCAAGGACGCATGATGAATAGATCCATTACGACTGAAATTGTGGTGGTTATTCAAATTCAGTTAGCAAATGAAACTCAGTAAACACTTGTCCAAGCTCTGAGAGATGATCTCAAGGTTAAGTGTCTCTCCAAGTTGCTGTTTTGAAGACAGTCTAGATACTCCCAAAGGGGACGAAACCTTGTTAACAAACGCCTTGCTGTAGATTGGATGCTTTCTTAAGAGTATCAAAGCACCAGGCTATAAATTTCATACCACGTAGACAACTCAATGTTTGTCCTTAACTGCCGTTTTCTCGGGTAAAATGAGTGAAAGATTGGATCGACTTAATTTATCTGTAAAGTGTCTGTCATGAAATTTTAATATTTATGAATTTTCTTGACACGTCATTATCAGATCTTTAATATTAACTTCAATTCATCATCTTCATCACTGAATTGAAAGGTGTTCTGAAGATGACGCTCTTTTCCCATCATCATTTCATTATCATTTCCTTCTTCAATATTTCATTGTCTTTTTTCAGTACGTCGTCTTCAGAGGCGAAGCGTCATAGTACAAATCTTGGAGTTCATGTAAGCCAAAAGTAATGAAGCAGAGAGTAACGGTTTGACACATCACATTGATAAATGAGTGAATTAAGTGTCCAATAAGTTGAATGTGAATGTGGGTTCACTACACCTGACCTACTCATTTATTTTGTCCAGTCTACATAATCGCTCATCACTTTCACCAATTCAAGGTTTAGAAAGACCATGCATTTTTAATACTTCAGAACAGATTTCTTCAGCTAATTGATGTACTTACATTGTTCTTTAATTCTGTCCTGACAAGAAGAGGAAATAACTATGTAGACCTCGGCCGACGCGCAGATTCGTAGTAAGCGCAGGGTGTACATCATTCTGTGAAAGTCTCATTTTCGGCCTCGTTCTATGCAGAAGCTCGCTCTGGCTCTGGACTAAGATCGCTAAATGGCAAAAACTATGAAAGTGCTGTAAGTGATGTGTAAGAAGCAATCCATTTATTTTTAACATAAAGCCAGCGATGAAGATTAACACTCTACCAAAACTTCAAAGCTGACATGCGGCTGACCTGTCCGATGGTTGGTGGTATTTTCGCTGGAGAGGTCATTCAGGAGCTGTCGGATGAATTGACGCAGTTCATTCAAAAAATGAAACAACGATATGCGAAGAACAATGTCACATTTAATTCATCGTGTATTGCCATTTCAAAATGTATCAGTGCCGTATGAAACCCTAGTGTCTTTTTTTTAGTATTTCGTAGCACAATGAGAGTTTCTTTGAAATAGTCAATGAATGCAGTGTCGCAATCCAGACATTCCTTCAGAAATGCAAGTGTCAAGCATATCAAGATAACTTCTATATGAATTCAATATGCCTTAACTTTCATATCCTTAAATAAGCAAACTTCTATTCATCAAACTTCTGTACATGCTTGCCATTCACGCTACAATTTTTTACACATTCTACAATCTACGGTTATCAAGATTTGATTGATTGTAGCTTATAGTGACGTGAAATACATTTATGTGAATATGATGAATAGCCCAAAGTGACTTATCCGCGCATAATTTATACAGAAGATGAAAGTTTGAAGTTCTCCCTCATAAAATCTTATCTTACGCATCACAGGAGAATATGTTTTCAAGCATTGAAGAGATTCGCTAATTCAAATTATTCCATGCTCGAAACGCAACATCTAATTTAATGATCTTCAAACTCACCAATACATGTACAATCTGTGTGTTCTTCGTGAACAAACTGAATAATAGTAGGAAGAAAATAATTTAGATAAAAAGAAACATATTTCACCTAACATAGATTGATACCTGTGAAAAAGATCATCATCTCTAATAATTTATTGGCTTGTTTCCAATATCCCATATTTTCTTAACATCTCCTGTAGAAATGATATATCTGGGTAAGTGAAAATTGCAACTTTTCAAAAGTTTTACTGAAATTCTGGGCAAAATAGTGTTTTATGTGATAGAGTGATAGATTGATTAAAATGGTTGCTTACGAATATATTTATTCTTTGAAATTTGATTAACTAAATTGATAGATTGAGTAAATGCGCAAAATAAAACGCAACCTTAAGCGTTTATAGCCTTCGAAGCATGGTATATTTGTAGAATTTCTAAATTGAATTATTTGGCATAGTTTTATGCTGTTGGCATATGCAATCTCGCGACATTCTGGAAATGAAAACATCAGACTGTGATTACTTCTTGAAGAAATCGGATTCCTCTTGAAATGTGTCAAAATAATTTTTCAATTGTTTCCAGAAATGTGCATTATATACAACTCACGTTCGAAAAATTTTACTGGGGTATACCTCTATAAGAATCTATACTTTTATTTGCCTCAGTAAAAGAATTTTTGTTGAAGTCTGGTCGTAGCATCTTTTTACTTATTTAACAGCAAAACTAATCAAATCGCTCTGCCCAAAAATAAATGTACTTTCCTCTAAGTGATAATAATATCCACTCATGAATCGGCAACTTCTCGCGTTTTCCAATATTTTCGTTGCAATCTCGTGCTTGTTAATCTAAAGTAAACATTTGCCAACTAGCTTGCACTTGTTCATCTTTCTTCTAAAAGAGCAGCGTAGTGGAATGCTGGCGGAGCATTCTTTCAAGCAACTTATTTATTTGTAGACGGATTGCACGTTAATTGTTGATTTACCTAACTTAGCAAAGAACGGAGCAGATGTTCGATAATAAAAATGAGCAGTCATTGATTAAGTAACAAAAAATGTACCCCTGATGAAGAAATGAAATATTAATGACATCGTCTTTATTGTTGACAATGTTTTATGTCTTAAATTAGAATGTATTCACAGCAGCCTAGATATCAATAGCAAGGGACATCACAATTGTGACCGTACAGGGCTAGAAAAGGAATGAATAACAACAGTGCATACAGCTTGATAATCAAGCAATTACATAAGACGAAAATTAAATGGCGAGATGATGAGATGTTTTGCAGTGCATCAATAGATAATGTTTTAGTAGCAAGTCACATGCCCACGTCAGTCAAATTAAATCTTTAAATCAAACAAAATATCATTTTTCCTTCTTTTTTTGTTGAAATTCTCTGCAAAGCTCAGGATATACGCGTCCTAACTCTGAATAGGAGGAATTGTTTATTGAATCTGACTAAAGTTGCTCGCAGACACTTTCATGAAATGTACAGTACGCGACAACAAGTTGTCATACATCTATTCCATATGTGATATTTACGCTTTGAACTTGGTTAAAATACTATGACGCTAAAGATAATGAATCTAAGATAGTGAATTACACCATTAGCAATTTCTATGTTCCTTTATTGTTGTTCAAAATCTGTCAATTCATGGTTAGGGAATGATATCTTGTCTTGCTTGGATACTACCGTGATTGATTCATCACATTTACTATTCAATGCAAAGCGCACATTCAGTCATTGATCTTTATTGCGTCGAGATGGATTCACGCGAAGCTACGCGAATCAAGGTTTTGACACTGTCCGAGAACACTGAAAAGTCTCAGAAAAAAATAGGAGCTATTGCTGGCATAACACAGTCGGGAGTGTCGAGGATAATGAAGGCCTATAGAGACTCTGGTACAACAGCTACTCAATACCAAAACTGCGGAGGTCACAATAAGACAATTGATGACAGAGCACTTAGACACATTCGGCAGCTCTCCCTGCGCTCACCACAAATGACTGCAAAACAAATCCAAGATCAACTTGGTCCTATAGGTGATGATGTGAGCCTTCTGACAGTGCAGCAAGGATTGCTATAGGCCGACTGCATGACAAGAAAGCCCCTTGTTCGGCCTTTGTCGGAGAAGCAGATGAAAGCCCGTCACCAGTGGGCATTGAAGCATTCTCATTGATCTCTTGATGAATGGAAATTAGTACTTTGGAGTGATGAAACTTTTCTCTGCCTGTCAGATGCGTCCAACAAATTTGTGAGACGTGTGGATGTTCATCCATTAACTGAAGATCATTACAAATTCACCACAAACTACACCACAAAGGTGATGATCTAGGCGTGCTTCTCATTTTATGGACCAAGTCTGGACAAAACTCTCAAATCAGAAGAATATATCAACCGAATAATTAACCATTGTGTTATTCCTGAAATTAATTCAACTTATCACAATGGTAATTGCTATTTTCAACAAGACAATACCCCATGTCATGTTAACCGGATATGCATGGAACATTTTCGACGAGAGGGAGTCAATATTTTGACGTGGACAAGCCAATCGCCAGACCTTAACCCCGACAAAAATTAGTGGGCCATTACAAAAATGCCTATGAATAAAGCTCATTGCAAATCAAAGCAAGAACTGGTCTCAAATTACTTGAGGATGTGGCATCATGACCAAGAAATAAAGGAAATGTGTGCAAAATTGGTGGAATCAATGCCAAGGAGAATTCAACCAGTCATAGATTCAAAAGGTGGATGGACAAAGTACTAGGTGATTCAAACAGTTAATGATGCAAATGTTTGGTAAGCAACTGCTTTTCTACTGTAAATCTGTACTCATTTCAATACAATGCATTTTAAATGGACAAATAGCATGTGTTTTTATGGTGTATGACAACTTGCTGTCGCGTACTATAGCACATTATTATTTGCATTTTCAGTGGCCCAGTTGTAATTGCAGGATAAACTATATCATGAGTTTGAAATTTCATAAGATGTCTGCGACTGAGTTAATATTCAAGGTAGCCAGGAATGCGGAGTCGGAGCCCCATACTTGCCTTGGACCAGCTTCACAGTCATTATTTTGATAACACTCGACTTCGGCCAAAAGATACACCCGAAATATACAACAAACAGATAATTTATCCTTGTACATAACCGCTTTAGTATCTTAGAATAGAAACATGTCCTCAGACTTGAACAACTTAAGCACAAAACAAATTGGCAGCCGTACACGCTGTGTTTCTCCCTCCAAGGGCTCGTCATCAGCGCTCCGAATGGCGCAAACTAGGTTAAACCCGTTTTGACCTATAATTTATCTAAGCTATTTATTACCAGCAAGACACATCTCGCATTGTTTGTTTAATTGCTTTGAAGGTATCCACATCTCGGAAAAGTGAAGCTTATATCCAACAAAGAAAATTTCAGCTGTCTATAGTGAATCGCATGTCTCAGGAAAAACGTTTATTCTGGAACTTGAATATTCATTTATTAATAGGTAGCAGAAATTCTCTGCCGAAACCCTTCGTCGGCTGCATGCAAGCTGAATATGACTGGCAAACTGTAGCAAATGGTGAACACTCATCAAATTGGACATGGATACAAATGAAAATTGAAGACTTAGATATCAACATATTGCAGCAAAAAGGGCAATAAAGGCAACACTGTACTGCAGCACTGGACTAAAAACAAATAGTTATTTACACTAGATACAACAAAAATCAGTAAATAAATAAATATTTACCAATATCAATATGATATGAATATATAATATAGAAAGGAAAAAATATTAAGAACGATAGATGAATCGAAGAAGAAAAATAAAATTACAACTACAATGTAGACGAAAAAAGGCATATATAGGCCTACAAACATTTAAAGGGAAAAATTAGAATATTTACCTTCGCCGCAATGTCAGTCACCTATCTAACGGTTATCTCGCCATCTGTTAAAAGCTTGATAACTAAGCTGACCTACTACCCCTGACTGCTTGCTCTAAACTGCCACCATGGCCCAAACACTTGACCCGCTGCTGCTGCTAATATCAGCTGATCACCACTTCCCTCAGTTCGCGCATCTCCGACCATTACCTTCTCCCAACCATATTGTTCGCACACTCACGCTGCTTCCCTCGCAGACTTTTTCCTCTCAGCGATGGACTCCTAAATGAGTCCATGTCTCAGTAAACTGAACCGATGCCTACGGGTGAGAACTGCAATACGTCCGAACGTCCTTTCGCCATTACGAAAACTTAAGTTTAGTACATATTGCTAACTCTGATGAGGATGATTCAACTGAATGGACTGCAGCAAAAATCGGAGAAGTTAATATAATTAACATATGCCATCCTTCTCCGGCAGTTCTCAGTACCTCTATCAACGGTCTCTGATCAGTGCATGCTTGCTGGCGACCTTCGCAGCAGACATCAAAGCTGGGGCTATACAAATGCTAACTCCAATGGAAAAAATCTTGCTAACTGGGCTAGCCTGAATAATCGTGTGCTTTTTGATCCTAAACAGCCTAGTACCTCTCACTCCGGTCGATGAAATAGAGGTACGAATCCGGATATCACATTCTGCTCCCAAATATATGGCACTACTCCTGTTCGAACTGTTCTCGGTCGCTTTCCTAAGTCTCAACACAGGCCTTCACTTATAACGACACCTCCATTGCTATCTCTGACTAAATCAGCACCAATTCCAAGGTGGAACTTTGGAAGGCTGATTGGAAGCGTTATACCGAGCTACTTGAAGAGGATAGTGAGAACCTTCCAATTCCATGTAGGAAAACTCTGAACGATGTTTATAAAATCTTCACTCGTCTTGTTAAATCCACGGCCAAGCAGTGTATCCCTCGAGATTATCGGAAAGAGTATATTCCAACTTGGGATGGTGATGATTTCGACCCCTCATACAATAACATCAAGATCTGCCATGAAGTCTGTTCGGAAGGAACGTGCCATTAGGTATTTCAATGAGCATGAATCCAACATTTTCCATCCTTTACACGATTTAGTTCCGTCTCGATTACCTCGCAGTGGTCGTCTGTGCATTTCATATGTACGAACTACACGTCGACTACATTCCTTCATTCCATGGATGTGTTCATTTCTAAATGATTTGGTCGACTGGTGATTTAGACATCTGTACATGTACTTAAAAAAATTTAAAATAAAAAATAAACATTTTCCGTATTTCTGATTTACCTGGCTTCTAGTTGTCCATTGTATGTCAGGATTCTTAATATTTGAATAAAACGCTTACTTACTTTGAGTGCATGACCTACTCCAAAGTTCCAGGAAACAGTCGATTCCACCGAAATGAATACAGCAGCAAGTAATCTTCTCGACAGACTCAACGAAAAGCGGCATGCTAGATGGATAGAATCTGTTGAAAACATCAATTTCACGCATTCGTCTTGTGTAGCGTGACAGCAAGTCTACGTGTCAGCAAGCTCACAGGTAGAAATTCTATCAAAAAGAAATGCCCGGTCCATCTTAATGTTATCTCTAAGACCCTAATTAAAAATGGATTATATAAAGATGCGGACCTTTTCAGCGTGAAGTGAAGCGGCAAATATCAACTCTACGAAAGCGCCTCGTCTGGCCAAATGAAGAGCGTCTGCAATAAAACTTCACTATTGACGAAATTTATGTCGCCTGTCGCATTATAAAGATTAGAAAAGCACCAGGACCAGATGGCATACACAATGAGTTTCTAATGCATTTTGGCCCCAAGCTAATATGTTGGATCACCTTGTTCTTCAATACCTTCTTGAACAGCAGCCCAGCCCATTCATGTGGCGCCGTGCCTCAGTAGTCGCAGCTCTCAAACCTGGTAAGGAAACAACTTCACCTGAAAGTTAACGCCCAATTTCTCTCTTCTGCACCCCTTAAGAAATCGTGGAGCGACTGATCTCAACAACTCAAATCCCACCTATTGTTGAAAAGATTCTGCCAGAGGAGTAATCTGGGTTTCGTCAAGGCCGTTCAACTTTAGATGAAGTCGTGAAACTGACTGACAGCATCGAAGAGTCTTTCGACCGATCTCAGGTGACTGGTGCAGTGTTTTTAGACCTGACTGCAGCCTACGATACTGTGTAGCCTCAATGCCTGCACCTAAAACTGCAATGGTCCATCTCGTCCTCGAAGATGACAGATCTAATCATGAGTCTTCGTCAGATTTCTTCGTCGATCCTTTGTGCTCTACGCTGGAGGACACGGTATCAAACCTTTTCGCATGAAGACGGAGTCGCACAAGGAAGCGTCTTAGCACCAACACTGTATAATATATACAGTATACTGTAGACTTTCCTCTCACGATTTCCAAACGCTACATGTATGCTGACGACGTGGCCCTAACCTTCTCGGACTAATCAATTTCAGTGATTGAAACTACCTTGTCAGAAGACCTGGAAACTATTCACAAATGCTACCTAAAGTGGCATCTGAAACTCTCATCGAGAAAATCTGTCTTGCCATATTCCATCTTTGAAATCGCTTAGCCCATTATGATCTCCATGTGACATTGCAGGGCTCTTCAATTCCCTCTGTACCAAATCTAAAATACTTCGTCATGACCATTGACAGGTCCCTTACTTTTCGCGAACATTTGAAAAATCTTGCAAGCAAACTGCCATCTCGCACTGCTGTCATCAAGCGACTAGCTAGCATCTCATTGGGTGCTTCATTTGAGGTCCTATGCAATTCTACCCATGCGCTCGTGACCGCTCCTGCAGAATATTGTGCTCCCGTTTGGACACAAAGTATTCATGCACAAGAACTCGACATCCCTTTCAATGATGCTCTGAGAACAATAAGTGGATGCATACGCTGTACCCCCGGTCTCCTACTTACCTTATCTTGCAGGAATGAAGACACTTGAAACCCGTCGTCAAAGCATTTGTGACAAACTGTTTCATCACTCCGAAAGCCACGACCACCCTCTTCATCTTGTGCTTCATGGTCTCTCAGAAACAACTCGACTCCGTTCCCGACATCCTCTCCGAAGCCTCGTCGGCAACCTGTCTGAGTAGGAGCTCATTGTTCCACAAGGATTCCGTGACTACTTTGACATTTGGTCCAAGCGTTCTCCTAGCTCCGGCCTATGTCGAAAACAGTGGGTCAAGCTTAACAGACTCCGCAGTGGTTCAGGCCGTTTCGACTCGGACATGTTCCGATGGGGAATCAAATTCTCTAGCAAATGTCCCTGCGGTGCCCCATTTCAAACTGCCTTATTCTGAAGCCTCCCTGTCATCTTTCTGAAACTGAAAATCCACAGCTACGGTGATACCTTCAAAGTTGCAACTCCTGAAGGCGTTGGACGCCTGCTTTTTAAGTATCTTTTCATACGAATATATAGACTCAACCTAAGCTTAAAGAAGCAGAAAAGTGGAACAAATAAATCAATTACAAATTTCTAAATCACGAGCACGACAACCATTCATCAGGAATGAGCCTGACGAATGTGCAGTGCCTCCACCGAACGTCTGAAGCTGGAATGATGCAACTTTCTCTCAACGACTTTCCACGAAAGTGGCATTAACGCCGAAACACGAGGATTCTGAATGTCAGGGATCGACGGATGAAAGACGGGTGAATTAGAGTGAATCTTGAGGGCCAAAAATATTCACAGCAAATTGCACTTAGTGGGTCCCACATGACATTTCTGTCGGATTCTTACGGAGTTTGTCCACGTCAGCAGCAGGCGGTGTCAACCATGAATTGAGTTCTCTCACCCTAATTGTCGAGCTCCAGAAAACCGTTGAGGAAAACACTGCTTTTCAAATTGCTTCATTGTGTCTCTTATCATGCTTCATGTTTTCCATTTTTTATCGCTGTTTTATAAGCCTTGAGAGGAACACAAGTATCATGAACATTACTGCAAAATGGATCCTCTGTAAGATGAGGTACGAAATGCTGCGTATTCGAAAGTTGTATGATAAACGAAACTTTCCCTGCGTTGACACATCGATTGAAAGACAGAATTAGCTAGCATCGAAAAACGGAAAGAGAGTACAAATAACTAGTACAAGTAATAACGGTGCATCTCCGGTTTAGGCACTTCGCAAACATACTCGTTCATAATGACTCTTCTCCATTGCGCAAGCCAACATGATTTGAACAACATAAAGAAAAATCAATTGATCAGTCAAAAGATAGTCAAATACGTCCTGAAGGCGCTCACAAGGTGGAGTAGGCCAATGAACATAATTTGCAAATAATATCCTCAACAATGGGGCTGCTTCCAGAGTCCGAGTCCCATCAAACCCCAGAGTCGGAGTCCTCTCAAACCACGCAGTCGGAGTCCTCTCAAACCACGCAGTCGGAGTCCTCTCACAACACGCAGTCGGAGTCCTCTCACAACACGCAGTCGGAGTCCCATCAAGCTACGCAGTCGGAGTCCTCTCAAGCCACGCAGTCGGAGTCCTCTCAAATCACACAGTCGGAGTCCTCTCAAACCACGCAGTCAGAGTCCTCTCAAACGACGCAGTCGGAGTCCTCTCAAACCAAGCAGTCGGAATTCTCTCAAGCCACAAGGTCAGAGTCCTCTCACAACACGCAGTCAGAGTCCTCTCTAGCCACGCAGTCAGAGTCCCATCAAACCACGCAGTCGGATACATCTCAAATCACGCAATCGGAGTCCTCTCAAACGACGCAGTCAGAGTCCTCTCAAACTACGCAGTCAGAGTCCTCTCAAACCACGAGGTCAGAGTCCTCTCAAGCCACGAGGTCAGAGTCCTCTCACAACACGCAGTCAGAGTCCTCTCAAGACACGCAGTCAGAGTCCCATCAAGCTACGCAGTCGGAGTCCTCTCAAGCCACACAGTCGGAGTCCTCTCCAGCCTCGCAGTCGGAGTCCTCTCTAGCCCCACAGTCGGAGTCCTGTCAAACCACGCAGTCAGACTCCTCTCAAACCACGCAGTCGGAGTCCTCTCAAACCAGGCAGTCGGAATCCCATCAAACTACGCAGTCAGAGTCCTCTCAAGCCACGCAGTCAAAGTCCTGTCAAACTACGCAGTCGGAGTCCTCTCTAGCCCCGCAGTCGGAATTCTCACAACACGCAGTCGGAGTCCTCTCACAACACGCAGTCGGAGTCCTCTCAAACCACGCAGTCGGAGTCCTCTCAAACCACGCAGTCGGAGTCCTCTCAAACCACGCAGTCGGAGTCCTCTCAAACCACGCAGTCGGAGTCCTCTCAAACCACGCAGTCGGAGTCCTCTCAAACCACGCAGTCGGAGTCCTCTCAAACCACGCAGTCGGAGTCCCATCAAACCACGCAGTCGGAGTCCTCTCAAACCACGCAGTCGGAGTCCTCTCAAACCACGCAGTCAGAGTCCTCTCAAACGACGCAGTCGGAGTCCTCTCAAACCAGGCAGTCGGAATTCTCTCAAGCCACGAGGTCAGACTCCTCTCACAACACGCAGTCAGAGTCCCATCAAGCTACGCAGTCAGAGTCCTCTCAAGCCACGCAGTCGGAGTCCTCTCTAGCCCCGCAGTCGGAGTCCTCTCAAACGACGCAGTCGGAGTCCCATCAAACCAGGCAGTCGGAGTCCTCTCACAACACGCAGTCAGAGTCCTCTCAAACCACGCAGTCGGAGTCCCATCAAACCACGCAGTCGGAGTCCTCTCAAACCACGCAGTCGGAGTCCTCTCAAACCACGCAGTCGGAGTCCTCTCAAACCACGCAGTCGGAGTCCTCTCAAACCACGCAGTCGGAGTCCTCTCAAACCACGCAGTCGGAGTCCTCTCAAACCACGCAGTCAGAGTCCTCTCAAACGACGCAGTCAGAGTCCCATCAAACCAGGTAGTCGGAGTCCTCTCAAACCAGGCAGTCGGAGTCCTCTCAAGCCACGCAGTCGGAGTCCTCTCAAGCCACGCAGTCGGAGTCCTCTCTAGCCACGCAGTCGGAGTCCTGTCAAACCACGCAGTCAGAGTCCTCTCAAACCAGGCAGTCAGAGTCCCATCAAACCACGCAGTCGGAGTCCTCTAACAACACGCAGTCAGAGTCCTCTCAAACCAGGCAGTTAGAGTCCTCTCAAACCAGGCAGTCGGAGTCCTCTCACAACACGCAGTCGGAGTCCTCTCACAACACGCAGTCGGAGTCCTCTCAAACCACGCAGTCGGAGTCCCATCAAACCACGCAGTCAGAGTCCTCTCAAACCACGCAGTCGGAGTCCTCTCAAACCACGCAGTCGGAGTCCCATCAAACCACGCAGTCGGAGTCCTCTCACAACACGCAGTCGGAGTCCTCTCAAACCACGCAGTCGGAGTCCTCTCAAACCACGCAGTCAGAGTCCTCTCAAACCACGCGGTGGGAGTCCTCTCAAACCACGCAGTCGGAGTCCCATCAAACCACGCAGTCGGAGTCCTATCAAACCACGCAGTGGGAGTCCCATCAAACCACGCAGTCGGAGTTCTCTCTAGCCCCGCAGTCGGAGTCCTCTCAAACCACGCAGTCAGAGTCCACTCAAACCAGGCAGTCAGAGTCCCATCAAACCACGCAGTCAGAGTCCTCTCAAACCACGCAGTCGGAGTCCCATCAAACCACGCAGTCGGAGTCCTCTCACAACACGCAGTCAGAGTCCTCTCAAACCAGGCATTCGGAGTCCCATCAAACCACGCAGTCGGAGTCCTGTCAAACCGCGCAGTCAGAGTCCTCTCAAACCACGCAGTCGGAGTCCTCTCAAACCAGGCAGTCGGAGTCCCATCAAACCACGCACTCGGAGTCCCATCAAACCACGCACTCGGATTCCTCTCAAACCACGCAGTCGGAGTCCTCTCAAACCACGCAGTCAGAGTCCTCTCAAACTAGGCAGTCGGAGTCCTCTCACAACACGCAGTCTGAGTCCTCTCAAAACACGCAGTCTGAGTCTTCTCAAAACAGGCAGTCGGAGTCCTCTCAAACTTAGCAGTCGGAGTCGTCTCACAACACGCAGTCGGAGTCCTCTCAAACCGCGCAATCGGAGTCCTCTCAAACCACGCCGTCGGAGTCCTCTCAAACCACGCAGTCGGAGTCCTCTCAAGCCACGCAGTCGGAGTCCTGTCAAACCGCGCAGTCGGATTCCTCTCAAACCACGCAGTCGGAGTCCTGTCAAACTGCGCGGTCTGAGTCCTCTCAAACCACACAGTCGGAGTCCTCTCAAACCACGCAGTCAGAGTCCTCTCAAACCACGCAGTCGGAGTCCTCTCAAGCCACGCAGTCAGAGTCCTCTCAAACCACGCAGTCAGAGTCCTCTCAAGCCACGCAGTCGGAGTCCTCTCAAACCACGCAGTCGGAGTCCTCTCAAATCACGCAGTTGGAGTCATTTTGATACATCATTTCTCATGCAAGCAGACAGAAGAAGAAAATACATGATATATATCTAGTTTTTGTTAGAGCAAAAAGAATGAAACATTTTATCATAAGAAACGTCGGCTCTATTGAAGATCATCGCCCAAGGATTCTCAACCGGGCGACGGTTTATGACTTATTGCTTGCGGATTGTGACTTCCTCTGCATGCCAGCTCTCATTAAACCTTAAGTGCTTATGGCTTGTAGCTTATCCTACTTGCCTCCGGCCTTATGACGTCACTCCTGACCTGTTGCAATGCGTAGGATTCTTTTTTTATCATTATTTCATTATTATGTTCTTATTATTTATCGAATAAATTGTACATGTTTGTAATATTTATTTGACTGAATTACAAGAAAATACGTTGAAATACATCTCACTGCATTGCTTTCCTCATCACAAGGGAGCATAAAAGATAATGCGTGCTGTGAAATTCTCCTTCCCAAATCTACACTGCTAAACAATGATGGTGAAGAAACGTTACGTGCATTACAAGAAAGGGATTTTTGTATTTTTTTTACCATGAGTCAAAAATATGCCGGAGCCAACAATTAGCTAGGATGACCTTTTCACCTCAGCGGGTTTTTCTACGATAATATCTCAATACTTCCGCCCGATTAAGCCATGTATATCTCTTTTCATGTTTCCCTAAATTTTTAATCGATAAAAACTTTTCTTCTATAATCACAGCAAATGGTGGCAGCTAATGTAGGAAAGCCAGTATTTAGATGCATTTTTTGCAAATCTTGCAGAGCTTATAATAGCCATCTCTTTCGATCTGTATCAAGAACATAGCGGTAGTCCGTTATGCCCGTGCAGAAAGAAAAGTCTGGACGCCCGTAGGGAACGAGACCGAAAATGATACTTTCAAAAAATGTTGTGCACCCTTTGGTTGCTTCGAATCTGCACGTCTGTCGAGTTCTAAAGCAGACGTTGGAAAGCAGATTGGAGCTATCGGAAAATACAAGATTTTTTATCTTTTCCCTGATTATATGACACTTCCCGAAGTGTCAATCTCAATTTGATTCACAGCACCTATCGATTTCTGAGTCTTAAAGTCTCTGCATAATCTATGTCATAAAATCGTATGAAGGCTATTTTCCGTAATTTTGAATGCGATAGTACACAGCTTAATTGAATTGACCTTGAAAATTGATATTGTGACCAAATTTGGCGAATCATTTTCATGTTTTCAAAGCGAAAGATGGATCCATACAAGCATGACATGTAGCGTCTTTCCTCTCTGAAATTATCGAGTTTTAACCAGGGATGCGGAGTCGGAGTCCTGGAGTCCTATCACTTTTGCTGGAGTCGGAGCCCTATCAAAAGATAGGACTCCGGACTCCGGCCTATAACTAGACCCCATTGCATGCAAAGCTTGTAATAGTTGAGGGAATGAACTGTGATAGTGAGAAAAGGATTGCCTTTTCACTCGGTTGTTTAGTAGAGAAGACGAGCCTTCCTAGCCGCGATCACACCTACGCACCAAAGGTCACATCAGAGACAAAAATGAAGCACTAGTTTGTTTGAGAGCATTAAATGGTACCCTCACGTTATTCGTGTGTGATGGTTCCTCCAAAGCGCATATTAAAATCGAAAGTGTAGTCATATTTTTGGAGAAGGGGGATTTTCCTGCCTGGTAGAGACTGGAGAAAAACCGTTTGAAGCACACATCAACACGATGGGAGGAGCCGAGTCGCATGATCCAACTTAAAGCGACATTTGATCAGCTTTCATCGGATTGATTGATAATTGATACAGCCGATGTCCATGGATACAGCAATGATCACTAAAAATAGGTTCAGATAAGCCTATATAATCATCTATGATTTAGGTTGCCAGTTTTTTTAAAAAAACTAGGCTTTATATAATTGCCACTCGGAGTCGGAGTTGATAGGACTCCGCATCCCTGGTTTTAACTGTCAACTGCTTATGTAGATTAATTGTTCCGTCTTTACCAGAATCACTGAATCGATTCACGAACTGCCAAACAATAGGAAGAAGAAGTCAGTGAGATGTTGCTTAGACGTGAACGACTCTCAACATGGACGTGATCGGTGTATGTAGCTTGCCCATGATAATGTACTTATATGAAGAATAGTCGATTGGGTAGTATGTCCGCATTTGTATTGATTGCAGCTTCGTTTGTTACACGTGCAGCGGAGCGCTGTTTTGTCAGGTCAGGCTTACGATTTGTGACCATTATGTGTCTGCCGACTTGAACTCGCACTGCGCAAGTGACATGTTTTAAGGGGTGTAAAAATTATTAAAAAGTACTGAAGTTGCGATCAGTATGTAGCAGGGATGTGAAGTCGGAGTTGGAGTCCCGGAGTCCCGGAGTCCTATCATTTTTGCTGGAGACGGAGTCCTATCAAATGATAAGACTCCGGCCTATAATTAGACCCGAAATGTAATACAGTCAAATTATTTATCCTCGTGCATAGATGTCACTGTCTTGATATCAACTTTCTCCGTCAAACAAAAGTACAGAGTGCATGCAAAGCTTGTAATTGTTGAGGGAATGAACCGTGATAGTGAAATAGTGAAAAAAGGATTGTCGTTTCACTCGTTGATTTATCAGAGAAGACAAGCCTTCCTAGCTTCGATCACACTTACGCAATAAAAGGTCACACCAGAGACAAAAATGAAGCACTAGTTTGTTTCAGAACATTACCTCTTACCCTCACGTTAATTGTGTGTGATGGCTCCTCACGATTATTAAAGCACTTATTAAAATCGAAAGTGTGCTCATGTTTTTTGGAGAATTATAGGGGATTTTCCTGCCTGGTAAACACTGGAGAAAAACCGTGTGAAGCCACACATCAACAAGATAGGAGGAGCCCAGTCGTATGCATCCAACTTAAAGCGACTCATTGAAAATGATTGATAATTGATACAGGAATGATCACTAAACATAAGTTCAGGTAAGTCTATAATGAACTACGTGTATGCTGTAGGTTACCGGCTTTTTTAAAAAAAACTAGGCTTTGTATAATTTGCCACTCGGAGTCGGAGTCCTATCAAAATGGTGGGACTCGGCATCCCTGGTATGTAGACCCCTGCATTTTAGAAATGTCCAACTTTAAAACACTTATTTCAATGCGATTTCATGCCTACCTATTCACGATGTGCACGCATTGCTTTCGGTTCTCAGAATTTTCAATAAACAATAAATTGAACCGAAATCGTGGATTTGAAGAGAACGTATACTGAAACACCGGTGGCACACTGCACATTTTCCCTATTTATTTTCAAAAGTTGGCTACAACTGCTGTCAGGATAAACAGACCACTCTCGTAGCATTGATGCTAAACACCTCCTTATTCTACTCTCCCCAAGTGTTCAAACTGTGGCAATCGAGGAATTTATGGCTCTCCTTTTCTGAGGAGAAAATTAGGAATTTCGCTTTTCTTATTTCTGTAATTCGTTGATTCTTATTTTTTCAAATCAGCAACCTACATTGGGATAGAAGAATATCATAACACTAGTGTTTCATTTATCCAAGATACTTGATTAAAAGCTCAAAATAAACTGGAGATTAGGGAAAATTTTGAAGGAACAATGCACTTGTAAAACAAATAAGTTTTAAGTTAACAGCATTTTTCAATTTGCTTATACAGGTGTTTTCTGACATCATATAACCCATTGACCGCTCATGACATTTCCTTTATATTCAGAGTTATTCAAAAGCTTCATTCTATTTCAAAAGATATATGGCTATGTGACTACACAAAATTTATAACTACAAATTAAAATTAAAACAGGGCTTAGATAATAACATGGAAATGGAATGTTGCCCTCATGTTGATTTGTAGTTATTAATTCTGAAGTAAACAAGTCTTCGCCAGCGTAGACATATGTAGCACTGATTGATGGCTCTTCTGCCAGATAGAGCCTTTCACGACGCATGTTTAATTTCGTGTGTTTCAAGAGTCATGTAACATAATTTGAGGCGAAATTGCCTTTATTCTTTTTTCATCAGCTCCTTATCATCTTTGAATTAGAAGCCTCTTTCTCAGAAATACGACACCATGATGCAATTAACCATCATTGATCTGTAATTCTGTGCATCATGGGATTTTACTTATAATCACACCACACAAAAAATATAACCCGAGAACTTTTTTTCTTTCAAATTCTAAACTATTTGATTTTTTATCCTGCAGCGTCAAAACGATGTTATGACTGTGTTTGACATTTATTGTGTAGTATCACTTGAATTACCTTGACAATGTTCATTTCTCAAGGTTTGGGATCTGCAACTACAACTACTAAAATTAAAAATGCACTGCAATAATCTACACTTTATAGTGTGTTTATTATGTACACTGTCTACCTCCAAACAACTTTATTAATTAATTTTCAACCTGGGAAACTTAATTTTTCTCCTAGATATGACGTATCACGATTTTGCTGAACAAAAAGAGATACTCGACATACTTACCGAAGGTATTTCAGAGAGGAAATTATATCCACGTGAAACTGAACTGACAACACCATTGGAAATTTTTGTTTACACTGTCACGTTATCATTTCAGTGAAAAATGTCAGGCATGTGATATCCTTAAATCTGTTCCAAAGAACTTAAATGACTCCAAGCACGCATCAATTGTCTCATCACATCCCCGGTGATGGGAATGGCCTATCGTCACGGACTGCTTCTTTATTAATCAGCCAGATCCTTTAAATACATTTGACGTCATTTTATGTGCGTGCGCGCGCTTCAGCATGCAAGTTGGATTTAATTTCAAAGAATCATGAAAAATATCTATTAGGAGTTTAGGAGGTTCGGGGCCGAAACCTTGCTTTGTACAACTACATGGTTCCTCCCTGATGACTGCGTACATATCTATCTTATTTGTTTTCTTATGTTTCTTGATTTTCATCATTTATAATCTTGGCTAGCTTCTCGTCATGTTTCATGCCGAGCTCTCATTTTAGTTTATAGTTCTAAGTTAAATTGATTACAAGCTTCAATATGTTTTCCTTCCCTTTAAAAAGTGGGTCGGCTAGCCGTTATTTGTATTACATTTCCCACTCTGTGGGGTAAGAAACTCTATGTTATAAGCATTAATTTATAATCATGCGATCTTGACTTTAGGTGACCTAATTATGTATACGATTGTCCACTAGGGCAGTTGTTTAACTTTGATTTCTTCCGTTTCCTGGATTCTTCGAATTATTTAAACATGTCGTGTTTTAATTTAATTTCTGACTAAGAAAATTTGAATATATTTTGAGCCTAAATCAATGCGTCTCAACTTTTTTCGCTTCGAGGCACTCTTGATCGCACCCCACTCTTCAAAATTCTTCGATTACATCAGTTCATTTGGTTTGAGCTATTTTTGCATGAATCGATGCATGTGTGCAGTATATCATTAACCTTGAACAGGCTTGTTGATTGGAATAGGAATGACCTTATGAGGCAGTGTGCTGAGACATATTTCCACATGTGACGGATTGGCAAAATATTCGTCATTAAAACTTGATTTCTTTGTAGTCATTTGTTGGCAATTGACGAATTTGAATTCGATCCTGTTCACGCAGCCGCCCATTGTTGAAGTAATTAGGAAATGTCTTCATCAAGCAGATAGAAAACACATCCTTTTTTGACGTTGTAGACATTTCTCTACTGTGCTTAAGACTGGATGCTGCATGCCATTTTGATCCCATTTAGTATGTCTACATTGTTGGCTACCACTGGAATGTTGGAACAACTGCAAATCTAATTCTGAATCTTATGGCATTATTCGCATGAAGTGTTCTTATCAGTTTTATATTTTCTACATTTTTCAAAGAGAAAGTGCTATAAGCCTATTAAATTAGCAAGTAATAGCAGAGGTTGGCGATCCTTGAATGTGTACCGATAATAAAACAGAAGAAGCAGATTGAATAATATTTGTTCGCAGGATGTGATGGGAATCTTGTATATTTTTAATGGGAATGGTAAGAGAATGCTTAACTTAGAACCCCGAAGCATGGTCATGTTGGCTGGTGACAATCAGATCGTCAATAAAAATTGCTTTTTTGCTATTAGGCCTGTCATCAGGCTAATGGGGTCTCTCCGACAATTAGATATTGAAAAGATCCTCACTTTTCAAAGACATTTGAGAATATGTGTGTCTTCGGTCTGGATTTCTAATATTCATTGTATGAGACTTGCCTTAGAAATCAATCGCAAGATGATGACTTCCTGATGCCTTTTAAACTCTGCAATATGCAACCACGAAATAGAGACAGCGTTCTTCTCAAGGTTTGTTTTTCTTCCTTTATATTGACTTATTCGTTCGCATTGTTATTTGAAGAAAATAATATCGGGATAAGCTCTCAGAACATGTTTTCTTAGGAGAGAGTGGTCAAACTCTTCCTTTCAGCATGATTAAACATTAATGATTATCATCATTTCTCAATACATCTGAAATCATTTTGAATTAAATTGCGATACATTGTCTTGCGGTTGGAATCTGCAACTATTGCAGAGTCCACTAAATTGTCTATTTTTCTAGCGAAAGATTTACACACATAGATTACCTCCTAAGAGAGAAGCTGAAATGACCGATTGACCATAGAAATAGATTGCTTTTCTGGCATTGACTCAAGGTCCCGGCACCGCAGGCGATGATGAATGACCAATAAAAAGGCTTGGAATCATCCTGTGACTGATTGACTATTGTAGTTCATGAACTTTAACTTCTATTCTAGAGGTTTCATTGTTATCAATCGAAGAGGTTTTGCTGTTGTCATTTCCTACCGAACTTGTCAACTAGTTCGGTCGCCAGAACGAGTTTGTGTAGGGGGAAAGGCTGAAAACAAGCCTTTTACAGAATGATGCGCGTCTGCTGAGTTCTGTCCCGTTCTTCTCTTCGTCAGACAGGATCAAGGAAAACACAATGCAAATCTATCGCTTTGACATAACTGGTGCAATTTCCGGATCATAATCAGCTTTCTAAAGCAGTATTTCAATAAATGTTTTGTAATCCAGAATCTTGATTGTTGCTGGAAGTATTTGATCCCTACAATCAATGATTCTTGTAATTTACAAGCGATAGTTTGAAAAACAAAGTCTTATGAGAAAGAGGAAAGCATTTCGATTGATGATATTCCTGTACATTTGCAGTAGAGAAGCTGAATAAGTGCAGTGCAGTCACATTTTTCTTTAATTCTTAAGATACCCGAAATCAAAAGATCGAAGCCCGTTTGTTGTCTGCAATCTCAGGAACTACAATACATTTGGCCTCAGGCGTTCACATGCATTCAGCCAATACACGTCACAGTTTAGAATAAAATCAGACAAAATTTGAGTATAAAGCATATTTTCCGTAATGTACTCATTCATCATCTTTGTTATCGATGTGATTTATTTATCAATGTAATAGGGTGTTTGAAAAAGAGTCATCCGATTAAATTGTTCTACATCTAATTAATGTATGTTGAATGAACAAAGACTCTCGAAATACGCGCAGCTTCTTGTGAAGAGGTGCATCTTTCTGCGATGAAGACTCTATCAACTGCATCATGCTTATGCAATTGCTACAAATCTGGTTTCAAGACGATTGAAGCTACTTCACCCATCAACAAGAAGATTACTTAGCGAACTTCCTTCAAATTGCAAAGAGAGATCGGTCGAAACGGGCCCACCTATTTGGCATTACACAAATGGCCACCGAAATCAATACATTTAACAATTTGTAATTATTTTTTTGATCAAGCTATGGAATAAAGTCTCCGTACCTCCACTTAAAAGGACTCAGATTGAATTAATGCATCGCATTACTGAAGCAACAGTTACAAGCGGCATCCTATGCTAAAGTGTGACATGAGTTGAAATCGCGTCTTGATCTTTGCAGAGTCTCCAGAGGAGGTCATATAGAACACGTTCAAATTTTATGAGTAAAGTTTCGGAAAAAGTCTCTCAGTCAAAGTGACCAACCAATCCTCTCGTTGTCATTTCAAGCGCTCATTGAAAGCTCTTCGCTCAAACCTGTTCCTATTCCTAACGTTTCATTTCTTTCCATGGCACCTGCACCGTGAGCAGTGAAGTAGCTCATTAAATAATAGGCAAATAAATACCTATGTACTAAGAGAAATCTAGAATGGCATCAATCTCTAGTTCAGGATTCTCTGCCTTTATTTTGAGATGGCGTTTGATGTAAAATTATCTTCATCAGTTTGATGAGATGAAGCTCTAATCAAGAAAAAGTGTGCACTTTACAATCAAGTAACACCTTGATTTCTACCTAAATGATCACTGTAGATAAATATGAAATTTTGAAAAAAGCAAATTACATTATCACAAGCCAGAAACCGCAAACGTTTTGTGCGATTTGCTGCCATACGGGCTTCAAATAATGGCATCCATCATCACTGGCGATAATGCAACGAACGGACAGGATCATATACAATTTTTGACATGAACTTGATGATGAGGACATTTAAAAAGGGTTCCCAGACAATCGCAAGGCAAGAGTGCAAATTAAAATCAGCAGCATTGTAGTTTTCTCTTGTCCTCTTAGAATTGAACCAGATGAATTTAGCTTGCGGTGTGACTTTTTTGCTGGATTGAGACATTTTTTCGACTGAAATTTCAGCGGACTCAGAAGCAGTCCTGCATCAGCTGTTTATTTTCTAAAACCTCGTTCTTTGGACATGAAACATGCTGAAATGTTTTAGCACATTCTCATACTTTCTACAACACATTATATGATCAGCTTGATTGTGAAAATAAGCAAAATATTCTGTAAATCAGCATAATTCTTATTATACACTCAAAGTATCTCGAAACCAATATCTGATGCTGCTAAGTTTCCCATGCGATGCGCATGTCAAAATGTCTGAGTTTCAGAAGACGACGGAGACGTCGCGAAGTTGATCATTCAGAGTATTTACCATTTGAACTTGACTTAGCTGATGATGAGCAGATTACGACAGCCATGGCAGGATTTGACATTCAAAGATTCAGAGAGGAACAACAAGAAACTAAAGTTCACAGCAATCAAAATCACATGAGATGTAATCTTAGCATAGAGTAGAAACCGATACCGTCAATTGACGACGATTACTATATCAAATGTTATTGATTAAAAATTGATTCAATGCTTTTCATTCAATGATTTGCATATTGAGATCTATAATCATATTATGTGACATTCTTGTTTTCTTTTTGTGGTATGTAGATGAATTATTAAATTCCTCCAATTATTGATTACTCATTGCACTTTTTATTATCATTGCAGAAAGTAATAAGTTGAATTAGAAGAAAGTGTATTGCCAAAAAATGAAAATAAAATATTCGAAACTTTGTCATAAGTCATAAGCTATTGGGTTGAAAAAGGGTCAGGACCCGAAACGTCCGCTGATGCGAAAGGAGTTTTTTATTTGTTTGCATTATATAAAAGGGAGAGAAAACCTACTGTATATGTTCAATATTGAAAATAATTGCAATCAAGCTGTATTTCCAATCAGGAATTATTCATCAAAACACTGACTATAACCGATAGCCTGCCATTTGCCGCAGACTGGACAATGACAACGTCTACATAGGCTAACTGTTCGATTCATTTTACAGTACAGATGGACTTGACAGGTGCCTTTCGAGAGGTACTCCAAGATCTGATGGTACCATCGCGAATTCATCGTCATCTTTTCTGAGCTCCTTTGACAGTTATTCAAGAAAGCTCGTCTGTTAATACGAGACTGTGTTTGCTCTCCATAAAGCACCCATGCATTCACTCCTGCCAGGTCAAATACATATTGTTCTATTATAGAACACCGCCAATGGCCAGCGTCGATAACTGCCGGCACATTTGGTCAAGCATGTCTGTCTACTCCATGCTTGTTATTGTTGTAATAAATAGCCGTTTCTGGCTTTTTCTTGCCACTTTCGTGACAAGCAGTCCCATGATGCTGAGTTTACTAATATGCCATTATGAAGCCATGATATATATATATATATATATATATATATATATATATATATATATATGAATGTTCCCTAATGACGTCGGTGTTGCTATGACTCGACAGTGTCTGTCGTATAAGCTCATAGAAATTGATAACAATAAAACCTCAGATAGCTTCAGATAAACAATTTGTAAGATAGACCGTTGTTCGCCTAGCTAAGTTGTTTACAGTCTACTGGAGCGAGTTAACCAAAATTCTGAATCTCTCTACACCAAGACAATGAGATATCTGAATCTGACGATGAGATGTAGTAAAAATATTCACATTCAGCAATAAATATAAGTAGGTCTATTGAATGAATTTAATTATTTTCATTTGGTTTTATGCAGTATAGGTGTGTGATATTGTAGTTCTTGAGAGAATGGATCATATGCGGTATTCTTGAACAGAAAAAAATATGGATAGTGGCTGAAATAAGCAATCGTCAATTGACGGGTTTGACGCTTATAGGTATATCTGTACGTCAGCGCTTGTAGTGTTCATTGCATCGTTTCTTACTCTTACTCTTCTTACGAACTCAGCATTTACACATCGTCATATGCGCATGCATGAAGCTGTCTAACAAAACTGCAGTACCAAAACACAGCAAAATGTTCATAGTGTATTTTGGCTGTGTGAGTAGTTAATCTGCTTTCGGCTAATTGACATACATTGACGTGTGTCATACCCTGCTGCTTGAGAACTCAAGCATTCCAGCATGCGCAATGACCGACTTACCACCAGTGGAGGTTCCATTAGGACCGGTTAGGCACCTGTCAAGTGTCAACCCCCTTCCTGACAACTGTACTGAATAATGACATCTGATGGAATGTAATTGACAGGACAGGAGATCATGATGATTTTCCGCAAAAAAAGCGTAACAAAAACTCCCCAAAGTTTGCGGTCGTTGATGAAATAAAGTTAAATTGGTAAACAACAGATCTTCGGCGTCAAGTGCCTTCGGTGGTCGATCGTACAATAAATAATACTTTTTATTGTTAGACTATTGGTGGTTGCAAGGTCATTGGGGGTCCATTGTGTTTTTTTTGTCGTGTCTGACAAGAAAAGGAATGCGAAGACGCACAGATTCGTGGTAGTCATAGGATGTAGGCCTATATCATCATTCTGTGGAAGTCTCATTTTCGACCTCGTTCCCTGTAAAAACACGTTATGGCTGTCGAATTATTATAGCTATCCAGGATTAATCTGTAATAGCAAATTTGTGCGCTAGTTGCAATGCAATAGGCACCAGGGATGTAGGCAGGATTTTCAAAGGAGGGAGCGGTGGATATGTGGAAGATAGGCTTAGGTGTCGACGACTAGGCGGGAGGGGGAGGGTTGCCCCTTAAAATGTTCAGTTAATTCTAATACATTAAGAAGACACTATCTAAAGGCTGCATGCTTTGTTGTCGGATATTTGTGTACAACAATTTCTTGAAAATGAGGATCAACCTTCCGATGTATCTATTAAGGGTGAAATTGGCAAAAAGGTCTATGAATTTCCGGTTTCCTACAAATATGACGAGAAGCCCGTTCTCTTGAGGCCATGATTCTTTATCTTTTATAACGCATGCTATCTGCTTTCTTTATGTGTCGAATTCTCTCTGACGATGTCGAAATATTTGTCAGGAATACGCATTTTGGCGCACACTTGTGTATGCAAATGCTGATAATTAATCAAGATACTTTAATTACATGTAAATTCTCTCATTTAATTAATAAAGGACATAGCATGATCAGTAAAAGAAATGAGAAAAGTTCTTGAGATGTGATGTAGAAAGCGTGTGGCCTTTCAGCACTCACCGATGGTCATCATCAGTCTTCAATAATGTTAACTCTAGAAAAAATGATATGTAAATATCATTTCAGATCTGAAAATGATGATGATCATGGATGTTGGAATAATATGTAAGAGCAAGAAACCATCCCATGTAAAGAAATAATCATTTCAATCGATTGTGTTGAATCGACATGTATTTATTAACAGTTTATTGGAGTAACTGTTCAACATCCATGTTCTGCACACCTAATATACATGGATGACCGATAACAACGGCTATCAGCTATTTAAAAGGCAGTTCAAAGGTGTCGTGTATCTTCAAGAACATATCCTCATTACCTTTCAGATGATTGTGAAAATATGACGCGGCTATAAGGAACTCCAAGTAAGGGAATACCAAGTCAATGTGCAACAGTTTTAGAATTAAAAATACAATTATTTTCTGACATCTTCACGAAGCTATCTTCAGGGACCTTAAATATTAACGTCAAAATTTAACACTGATATTCAAGTTCCCTGAAGATAGCTTCGTAAAGAAATCAGAAAATAATTGGATTCTTTGTTGTACGAGCAAAATAACACAAAATGACTTGGAATTTGAATTCCCTTTACATTTGAATTACATTCTTTAGTGGGTGTAAAAAATTTAATCTCGAAAAGTCGAGATCTTGACTATCTACTGCAATCTCGAGATCTCGAGCGTCTAAAAAATGGAAAATCACAATTTTCGAGATCTCGAGATTGAATTCATTAATAGTGAATGCACTGATTTCTGTCATATCCAGTTGATTAGAAAAATGTACAAAATTTCTTGAAACCCTTTGAATTTCAAAATCAAATGTGATGATTTGTCACACTTTGATAGTCTTTGACACTATCAGCTTTTGACAGCGTGTTGATCAACGTGTATTTGTTTCCGGGTCAGACGGTGTGTTTCTGAACCATAAAATTTAAAGTGAAAGTCAAACAAGCTAAATTTAGGTCTATGTTTAGCCATTGGAGCATTTTTGCAATCAAATATGAAATAATGCAAAAAGTAATAGAATCTGTATTTAGAACTTTAAACGTCCTGCAAAACTGTTGTTGGTAATCTGAAATTCCATGGCTTCGACTGTGGCTTGCTTTTTATCATGAGCATGAAAACTAATGTAAACCTCTGAATCTAATGATAACTGCGCATTACAGCCTATAAATCATGATTTACGCACAATACATGTATATTTCGAAAAATGAGTTGTTATGTTTTTATAATAGATACCATAAAATCGAGTATATTTAGAACATTTACACCATTACAAATGTTACAAGTACAGAAAGTTACAGTTTGGAAATTGTCTACTATAAAATGTATCATCATTTAAACCTCTCTTCCATGGGCCCTCTCAAACCATGCATGCACACAATTGCCACACGACCTGTCCATATGTTATAATGCGCGTATAGTGGTACTTCTACGCTCTCATGATAATTGCGAAGCACATGTCGATTGCCAACAATATGAATTTAGCCATTTACGGTAGCCATTGCTTGCAGAAATTAGACACAGTTGTCGTCTGCGAGATATGGATATACAGGACTCATGCCAGAGTGCCTCCAGCCGACGAGTGCAGCGCATCAGAGAGCCTCTGAAACTGTATTTGGACAAACGGAACGCATCGCTTCCAACTGCTGCGGCGGATTAGAGAGCCCTCAGAACTGCTCCTTTAGACAAATGCGCCTTCTGTCGACGATCGTGGAGTAGACCGAATCTGTCTGACAAATGGTGAGATCTGCAGATTTCCAACAGATACCGATTAATATAATAGAACACCTCCGTCCGACGAATAAATGGAAAAAGGCATTACAAAGATTTCTTGAAGAGATCGTTTCACAATTCAATCATTCTCGATTTCATACATGTAGTTCATCAGTTTGCATATTATGATTGATACTTTCTCTTTCCTCAGGTATGTGCATATTTCAAGCAACACAAGCAATTTCTATAATCTCATCTTTTACTGCTTGAGCAAAGGGGGAGTGCCGCTCCCACCCCACCCCTCTGGTTACGTCTCTGATAGGCACTTAATGAGCCATGTGCTGAAACGTGATATTAATGCAATTTCAGTCCATTTAATGTGTCATCGCGCAATAATTTAGCATTGAAAACAATAAATTCATGTTAATCAAATAATTATTATCGCTTGATTTAAGAGAATGAAATAGAACACAATGCTATTGGAAACGAATCTAAAATAACAGACATATTTCTGCAGCGCTACAATCTTGACAAAGCTCTTTTCGAACAAATCTCAGTCATTTTATATGCAACAATTCAAAGTAAACACTTGCCGTTTTGCATCTCTCTTTGTAATCGATTGTGCTCACATAGTGTTTAGCAACGACTGTGTTATTTTTTCCTTTATTCAGTGACTTTTTTCTCTTTAATGTAATTTCGTGTTTTTCGAATAAATTGATTTATGCATGAAACCTGTCTGCAGTATAGTTGCACTTGTAAAGCTGATCATCATTATGACAAATATACATCTACTACAAAAACTTCTAGCTCCAACGTCGCTGGTTCAAACTTACCTACCACTGATGAGGCCCAATAGGCCGAAACATGTCTCGTGGTGACTACATCTGTTGAGATTTGATAGATATATTTCAAAAAGAGCATGAGCTTAGTAGCTTAATTCGCTTACTCAGCTACATGCATTTCATTCAGGCGGTTTTAAATCATTGTTAGATTCTACCTACTTTCTATCAGCTACCACCCAGCTTTTGTGAAGAATCCGGTAATTTAATTAATATTCAGCCTTGTGCTTGATCTAGCTGGACTATTAGAACTTAGATCAACAGAATTCTTTTCACTACAGATAATGAAGTATAAATATTTTGGGAAACATCATTCTCATCGCATTTACGCAAATAAGGATCGTTCATCCGGATTCATCGCAAATGAAACATTTCTCCAATAATAGAGACGGAATTACGAAATTAAATCCGCCACTTACAGATACGAGACTTCTTGAGTCCCTATCACTTATTGCATTTATCAGTTATCATATTCCAGTTCCGATTATGCTGGAAGAATGACAATTACCTCTTAACAATTTTACGTGGTCATCCTGCTTGAGTTTCAAACGCAAATCCGGTTTGGCACCATTCACAAAGTGTTTGATTTTCACAGATTTGCAGTGGAATCTTATCAAGACTAATTTAATCAAGAGATTATTTATCAAGAGACTCTTCAAGCCTTGTCTGCGACTTTCTATGTGTTCTGACTTATTGTGCTGTTTTCCCAAGCATTTACAAACAGATTATCGCCTTAATTAATACGGTAATAATAATTTCAGTCCAAATAAACTATGAGTGTCACAGGCTCTCAATTTTGAGGAAAATTATCATATTTCTCATGAAAAATGGTCTAGGAATTAAAAATAAAGCAAGTTAGATTAACTGCCAACTTTTAGTCACTTAATCTCAAAATATTCAGAATCGCGCGATTTTCGATTAATCGTGCGCTGAGTTGCACCAGAGCATGAAAGTACTCGGCGAATTTTTCAAGCATTGTTTCAAAATTAGCATGTCAATCACAAGTCAATTCATATTTTTAGTTTAGCCTTCAAATTCAGCTGACTTTCCCGTATCGATGGGATTAATTCTGAGAAGATTATCATAATTGAACGCGTTCATAGACATTGTAGTGACGCATGATTATTCGGAAAGTGCATTTCGAAAGCAGCAATTATCTGTTCCGTGCTTGCACGAACATTTACAAGCTGAATCATAAAGTTCTGTATACATCTTGCAATGACGTCGAAGTTACTGTTGGTTGGGAACTGAATGCGATTATTGCTAAGTTATATAGTTTTTCATTTCCATTCTTCAGACAAATACAAAACAGCCATACAGTAAAGCTTCTCAAGAATAAAAACAAAACCAAGCTCTTTTATTTTCTCAACCATGACAGATCGCGTGTATCACACAGGCTGCAAATAATCTCTCACAGCTCAGAACCGGGTCTGTGCATTCATGTATCAATCAGAAGAGGAAAATAATCCGATGATAATGATGATGTCCGCTGTAGGCGGTTCGAAAGATCTCCTCTCGCAACTTGTTGCGTTTTATATTCTTATGGTAACATCAGCAATTGTGAACCATTCTCAAAGTGGAACAAGAAGTACTTCATTCCCGATCTTTCAGACAGAACAATAACCTGCTGATTCTAATTTGCAACATCATGACACAAAACCTGCTACATGTTTTGAGGAATTATGGAAACATGTTTTCATCAAAGCCGAAGCTCTGTCACTTCTCTTTCAAGATCGATTCCTGGGGCTAATATTTAGCTGTGCGGCGATTTGACGATTTGCATAAATGAAGTTTCGGAGGACTTATTCGATTATTCATTTTAATTGCTTACATTTGAAATATATATTTTCGAATCATTATTACAGCTCGGAGAGATTATGATTGCAAGGTTGCTTGTGCAAATAAACATACAAGCAAACATGCAATTTTAATTTATCCATCCAATGGCGGGGGACGGGTGTAAGTATATATACCGGGTGTCCCACAGCGAACCCCCAACACAAGATCAAGATTATTTACTTGAAGTTTGGTGACTTCGGCTTGATAAGACCAGCTTGGGTTGTTGTTAGACATCAGTGTATGCTATCATTAGGATATCGAATAGCGCTTGTCTTCATTTCGCAAACAATAATTGCAAATTCAAATTTCTAACAGAAATGCTGCTTCATGTTTAATCATTTACAATTAGTCATGCCACGTCGCCACACGATTGAGGAACGCGTGTTCATTGTGAAAAGCTATTATCAAACTGGCAATTATCGTGAAGTAGTTCGACGCTTTGAAGACACGTATGGAAGACCAATTGATAGGAAATCGATTCCATCATTGATTAAGTGATTTGAGTCCACTGGAAGAGTTGACGAAGAGGGACATGGTAGACCATCAAGTGAAAGCCATAGTGAACAGGTAGCCGCGGTTGCCGGTGCTATCACTGAAATGGCTGATAATTTCTCTATCCGCAAGGCATCCGCTAATCTTGACATTTCAAAATCTACTGTTCATCGAATTCTGAAAGTCGACTTGGGATTGAAAAGCTATCACTTCTCGTTGCATCAAGAACTTAATGAAGACGATCCTGATCGACGTTTGAATTTTTGTGAGGACTTGCTACGTTTATTGGAACGAGATCACCAATTGATCAATAAAGTTGTCTGGACAGACGAGGCGAAGTTCTTTTTAAACGGAACTGTGAATCGGCACAATTCAGTTTATTGGTCAGATCACAACGAGCTTCGTCTAAGCACCAAGTCCATGGACCAACGTGGTGTAACAGTGTGGGCTGGCATTTCATCCCGAGGTGTGACGGAGCCATTCTTCTTTCCATGGGGCACCGGCGCATTATCACCGTTCCGTCATAAATTACTTAAACAGTAATTTTCCCAACCGCTGGATTGGACGCCGTGGTAGCCTTTTGGAATGGCCTCCAAGATCACCAGACTTAACACAGTGTGATTTTTTTCTTTGGGGACACGTAAAAGAGATTGTATACAGCAGTCATCCTGAAACCTTGGATGAATTGGAAGACTGTATTCGTACTGTGTTTCGTGACATAGACGAGCTTTTGTGTAGAAAAGTATGTCCTGAAGCTGTTCAAAATAGAATTCGACTCTGTGTGCAGGAAAATGGTGAACATATTGAACATAAATTATAAAAGTTTAATTAAGACGCGTTTCGGGCTTTGTATGAACTGCATAAATTACTCTAATAAGGGAATAATGACCTTTTGATCACAACGTATCAATGTAGGCTATATTATAATTTGAGATAATGATGGAAATCGTTTGGGGGGGCGGGGGGGTTCGCTGTGGTAATACTTTCCCCGGTATGCTTTCGTAAATACTTTCATACGTGTTTCAATGTTGAGTAAATTTTTATATGAACTTCTGCAAAACATTTGAATGTTCTCTGATCGTTTCGATTTCGCCATATGTAGATGACAGAAAGTGACATAGTTTTCTACTGTGATGGTAGATATTTTCTGTACATAGATTTCATGGCAAGCATTGTAAATACTGTGACAAAAATGCAGACTTCTCTCTCTTTCCTCATCATCTCTCTTTCCGCATCATGACTCGCCTCGATTCAGGCAGAAGTGATACTGAGCGTCAATTAACCTTCAAGTCCGCGACGACCAATGGAGTCGCTTGTATGAGCCATTGATCGGTGCATTGATCGGTCCATTGATCCTTCCCTTCGCTGACGGGAGGGCGAAGCGATGACCGGTGGTGACAGGGAGTCGGCGAGTGGCTGGGCGCCAATCATACGCTCCAGGTGGATGATCGATCCCACACAATTCGGAGAGACATTAAAACTCCCTGCCGACGGACCAAACTCTCACTCTCTCCCGCCTACAGTACACACGTTCTCTTGTTGGGAATCAACGACGCTGCTGCGACCCTTCGGCTCATGACCGCAGTCGTTGCCAAGTTGACGACTGTACAATGTCCATACACTCACATTCTCTGCGAACGCCAAATCGGCTCTCTTAAGGGCCACCACTTGCCTTGCACCTAATAAATACATTCACTCACAGGGATTTGGCCTATTTTCTGTTCGTACCTTGGGGAGGTCGTAACAATACTCAACCCAACATGTTGATATCCAATACTTTGAATGTTGCTTGGTGCTTTTTATGAACGATTAGTTTCGGTTTTTACTGTGTATGTGACTGGTCGTGTAAAGTAAGTCGTTATTGAATATTGAAGAAAATTATCCTGCATTAGAGATTTTACAATTACAGATTAATCTGGTACGAAGTTAACAATTCAAAAATTGGGGTTCGAACATCCTACCCAAACTTTTGAATTTTGCGCATTGCTGACCGCAGAGATAAAGTGCCTTGTCTGCGTGCTGCGGTCTAAAGATGACTTTTCTCTCTAATGATAGTCATTCATGGTCACGGCCAGGTAAAGACTTACACAAGGTAAATGCAGCAGGGTTGGAACCAACCGCCGGCCACGGCCGCAATTTTTGAAGACCGGCCATGTCGACCGTTGACGACATTCAGTCAAGAATCAACTGCTTAGTCAACCATAGCAGCATTAAGAGCATGTAGATGTAGCACAATTTGAGAGTATCTACACGCATGTTTTGCGACATAAACATTTCGAACAGTTATTTAAGCAGCTGAAAAATGATTACCGGCAACTTGCTCAAAAACCCTACTTTATCTATGATTTAAATGCCAGACAAAACATTTTGTAACATCACCACAGTCAGTGATCAAATTGCTCATCTCAGAACTTTTGTCACTAGAAAAACTTTTGTTTTATTGAAACTTAGAATTGTTGAACGCTTAATCTTTCTTCTGGAGACGGGATATAGATACACGCATATATTACTGTTACATCAATGCCCGTTGGTGTCATTACATGTATTTTCATTATCTGTCATCAATTTATCAATTTGCTTGTGTTTGATTGACTTTGAAAATGCAGTTAACATTATCATAAATCTTAAAAAAGACCAACAACTCATTAGACTAGTAAACAAGACAACGCGTATTCATGCTCATCGCACAAAACATGATATCAAACTGCGAAAAATTGCATTGTATAATATTGTATTATAATAGGTGACTCTCGCTTATCCGGAATACTGCAGGGATGGCCTACCATTCATGTATTTCGTGTATGCTATATGGAAATTGAATAATGTCTAATGACACAAGTTGAGCAAATAATGTCTAACGATCAAAGCTTTAACCAACCGGTATAGAGACACCAGCCACCGTCCCATCCCCGACTGGCCGGTTTTGAATGCGCCGGCCGCCAAAACCCCGGCCGGTTCCAACCTGTCTTTTGGTATACAACTGGAATGGATAAAGCATATTTGAATTTAACAAGGACTATTTTGAGAATTCATCTCTGAAAAAATGACACAATTCATAAATTGTAAAATTATACTACAAGCTTTCTGTGCGTTTATGTCTAATGGCATAAGTTGACCAAAAAGAGTATCTGACGATCAAAGCCTTTATCAGCCGGCGTGTTCCAACCCTAAAGTTCTTATGAGTCAGAACATCAACACCGCATTAAACACAAACAGTCAGGATTCAGATTGTGAAAAGTCGACCTGTGTGAATGATGCTTCCATTTGATGAATAAATCACGAAGAAGAACTGAGTCGAAGATTTCGACTTTTAGTGACAGTTGCCTGCCCTACCAATACCAGTTAACTCGGGCTCAGCCGTTAAAGGGTTAGGAACTAAGGAATAATTTGAGAATCAGCTAGTGAAGAACGAATTCTGGATTCCTTCTCATGTCTCACTAGGAATTCTTTTTCATGTTTGTTTCAGAATGCTATCTTCATTATTTACACTTTTCCATGAATGTCTTCCTCTCATCATTTATATACAGTTTACATGCTGACTACGCTTTCACTTCCGGGTATGTACGTCAAAAAGTATTGAGCTCTGAAAAAGCGACTGATACAAGAGACTATTTACATATTGTTAGTCCGGCAGCCAGAACGAGTTTCTGCAGTGAACGAGGCCGAAAGTGAGACTTTCAGAGAATGATGACCGCCCTATGCCTACTACGAATTGGCACGTCTGCCGAGTGTTAGTGAGTTCCTCTTCTTGTCAGAAAAGAACGAAGAAAATCACATGTAAATGCGATGGGACGCAGATTGCAGTTTTTGGCTAAAATGAAATTTTGTATGTTTTTTCTAATTAAACGAAAAAAGTACCAAACCCAGAGACACAATTTTTGGCATGGAATGTCTTCATGTCATTTCCTTTCATTTTCATGCACCCCTGTCTATATAGCTAAACACATTTAGATTTGGCGAGCCTCTTAATGTCGGCAAACACAAACATTTTGAGCAACTTTATCCACATTCACCCACATTCTCACGTACATTGAATAGAAAATACATTTATTCTCCAAACAAAATGAGTTTCATGCATCTTTTACAAATGTGAATACAATTTTTTCATGACATAACGTAAAGACTGTCAATTGGAGAAAAGGACCAGATGACCCGCACATGGGGTATTAGGCCTGACCCTATTTTTTGCCTTCAAGGAAGAAAATGTATAATACGAGTACAGAATAATACAAGAACACGTGTATATCAGAATATATAATACGAGTATGTACATTATGCATGCACGCATAATTATAAAGCACATAGAAGGATAAAGCACTTTGCCGATCAGAAGCATGATAACAGCACATGCACATATCGGAAATGATCTGAAGACATTCCATGTCAAAAATTGTGACTCTAGGCTTGGTACTTTTCGTTTAATCAGAGAAAGCATACAAAATTTCATTTTAGCCAAAAACTGCAATCTGCGTCCCATCGCATGTTCATGTGATTTTCTTCGCTCTTTTCTGACAATAAGAGGAACTCACTAACACTCGGCAGACGTGCCAATTCGTAGTAGGCATAGGGCGTTCATCATTCTCTGAAAGTCTCACTTTCGGCCTCGTTCACTGCAGAAACTCGTTCTGGCTGCCGGACTATGTATTTGTGGGAGTATATTTTCAGGATCATTTCCATCATTTCCTTTTTTCCTATTTCAGAAGAATGATATATTTTCTTTGAAGAATATCGTGAAGTTCAATTCATTTTTCACACTAGCGTTCCGTATATGATGTACATATTTCGTACATGTAATAGCTATGATTTAGTAGCGATTTAATTGCAATCAATTGATTTGACAATTTCTGGAAGTGGTGGCTCGTGAACTCTGGCTAAATGGGTCACAAAAAGGACTTTTTCTTTTTACTGTAACATAGCACATACTTCGGCAAAACCATGAAAGCAGATTTCTACCTAACTTGCTTGCTATTTTTTTTAATTTCGACTGACAAAATTAATGTTTAATTTACATGCAGGCGAAGCTAATTTCTGATCAGCCTTATGATTGACTCCCTATATCTAATTCCACGTAGCTTCATCTTCACGAGGTATTAGCATCATGCATTGCCATCAATCAGTTGATTTAAGATTTACGTAGATGAGAGAGATTTGACCGCTAGCTTATCATTAAATTTTTCAATAATTGGCACTACGGAATTCATTACAATTCCCAAATAACAACAGTTTAAAGAAATGCTCTGCTCTCAGAATTTTGATTCCGTGTATTAAGAAACTTAACAGTGTGTCGTTTCCCTCATATGCCTTAATGTATTAAGGTTTCTATTGGTGGAAACGTAACGGAATCCAATGTGCAGGCGTTGATGGCTCTGTCGACACTTCTCATTTTATTATGTATTTCTGTTGTGCCGAATCGGACAATTTCTCCGTTACGTGTGACGACATCGAATAATGTCATGTCAATTGCATGAAGGGAAAATTGCATGATAAATGTTTAGTTCTATCAAGCAATTGAAGGTTCGGTTTCCTATTTGGCTTGATAACTGTTGGATTAGTTCTAGTCAGGATTTCTAGGCTGATAAAGAATTTATCAACATTTCCTGCCCCAATGGAAGAGCTTTTATCGGGCCGGACCCGCATCGACACCAAAATATCAGGCCCGACCGGACAAAATTTGCATCTTGTCCCTACTAACGAAGTTTGATCTTTTTGCGCACTCAACAATCCTTAATGAAAATATCAATTGCGTTAGTTGAGTTTACTGTAACCGCCTAAATAATCATTCAAAAAGCTAATTATTGATTGCATGATGGTATACCATACGGCTATGTACTATCTCTAAGCAAATTGATTGCTGTTCAGCTGGAAGGTGAATTTTCAAATATTTAATACATGGAAAGTTTTCACTTGTTTTAAATATTGTATTTATATAACGCGTTTGCCTATCACAAATAAATTGGATGTCATTTGATACTCTTGTCAGCTATACTAAGGTTTATTAAGGCAGAGAAAACGAAGGCACAGAAGGTGTGTAGCCTATTTGAACCAGTGAAGTCATTAGGTCAAAAGTTGAACAATTATATCCAATCGACTACTTTGACCAATACTCCAGGGAAAAGTCGATTGTTGTTCAACGTCATCTCCACGTGATGTAATTGACATTTTTCAATTTAAGAAGCATATTTGTAGCATGCACAGTCGAAAACCAACAACCTGCTGCTTGACCAGATCATCCTTGATCACCTTATCTTTTCAAGAGATGCCTTTACTCAAATGAAGGCAGGAAACTCCTTACTTAGGATCTCGCCCTATTTGCGAGTATTATCCGTGAATGAAAGAGGATCATTATTTTAAGTGAACAAACAAAATTATTCCATCGTATACCGGTATTAATTTCATCATTGCTTAAGAATCATGTTGATACGCCATCACATAAATTGATTCAGAGAATTTAAATGATCACATGAGACAGACATTTTTAGTTATCGGCCCGGATATGTACTTATATATGTCAGTTCCAGGCCCGCTTCTAGCTCTTGAGCTGTCATTCATCTCTAGTGAGTAGTTTACAGCATGAGGCTTTCTTATGATTCCAATATTAAGTAATATCAAGAATGACATTTCGTGGAAAGAAATGTAAGAATTAAGGGTGACAATAGTAGTATAGGGTATGATATCCGGCGCGTCGCTTCGCTCGCACCGGATATCACACCTTGCGAGATTTTTCAAAATTTAGGTAGTCTCCAAATTTCACGTGGCCGAAAATTTAGGTAGTGACAAATTTTCGGAAAACCAAATTTCAAAAATTTAGGTAGTCTCCAAATTTCGAAAAATTAAGTTGTCTCAAAATATCACGTAATCGAAAATTTAAGTTGTCTCAAAATATCACGTAATCGAAAATTTAAGTTGTCTCAAAATATCACGTGGTCTAAGAATTTTGAAAATTTAGGCAGACGAAAATTTAAGTTGTCTCAAAATATCACATAGTCTCAATATACCAGAAGATTGTATTCAAAATATTTATTTAAAATATTTCTTTAAAAATGGAAGAAACCTCAACGGGGACGGCGACGACGAAAATGGAAGAAACTTCGAGAATATATCCTTCGTTATCATATGAAATGAATAAAGAAAAACACAAGGATAGAGTACGTTACATGAAAAATAAGGAATCTCAATTATTATTAAGATTAGAACATTATAAAAAAATTAAGAAAGAGATGGACTTAAGTTAAGAATGTAACACATGGAATTGGCATATTCTTAACAATAAGTTTAGGAGTATTTACAATTGCTATATCATCTGGCGTTCTTACAATTCCAGTAGTTGCTACTACTCTGTGAAACAATGAGATTTTAATTGTACGTTAGCCAAGTTGTTTTAATTCTTGCCAGTGCGTCAGCACACCCGCATGACGTCAAGACATCTGCCAGCTGTACTGTTTTCATTTCTCTCTCTCGTCTGTCATTGCATCGTGTGCTCAGATTGTTGTGATATTATTTCAATCAACACTTATCATCTGCTTGCTCTCATCGTTCCACTATCTTTAATTACGTTATTCTTACATTTTGAACATAGTGATTTGTACTAATTTCTCCGTCAATCATGAGTCAAGCAGTCGTTGAACAACAAACTAACATAGCAACGGTACTTCCACAGTTCTTCAAAAATATTGCGGAGTCGTTCATTCCACTGTAGAAACATTCTGAATACTTTTCATATATAGATAACGAAGTGAAGAAGGCGCCTCTACTCTTCAATCCTGACGCTATACGTTCTGCTCGAAAAGCATACAAAGAACAACAGAAACTCGCAGCCAAAGCAAAGAAGGAAGAAACACTTCCTTTCAGAATCGAAACATTTACAAAACAGTTGAAGGAAAGTGTTGTTGAACGTCATACATTCATCGAATCAGTGGAATATTTTAAAGAACCGGCGGGGGACATTTCAACGTCAGTGAATTTTTTGAAACAACACTTAAAATACGAAAAGCAAAGCCATCTTCTGAGTGTCACATGTAAAATTTTTATTGGAAAACACGCCAATCATATATTATCCTTGTATGAGAATAATAAAGGAGATTTCACATATCTCTTAAAGCATAACAATATTAACTATTCACGAACTGAATTGAGCTTCGCAATGATATTGGCAAAACTGGCAGATAAATTTCAGACTCTTTGTAGCGTCTCGCTTCCTATACGACTGTTAAAAACTAATCCTTCAATCTTAGAGCAGTGTCTTTAACAAGATGAGTGTTTTTGGAATAATTGATTATTTAACCCTTCTGTCATTAATCATTTTCATTATGTTGTTATATGACGTCATTTTTCTCTCATCCAATGAAACCTTGTCCACGCGTGGACATATTTTCATGTATTCTGCGAATGTATCCAAAGTGAATGTATGCAAAGTGGATGTAACCAAAGTGAAATAAGCATGTGTTGTTTTTGATTTTACATTTACGGTAATATAATAGAAACATTTTATCTTCTATAAAAATGATTAACATGACGGAGTTTTTAAAATTATATGGGAAGCAAACAACTACGAATTTCGATTTAAATGAGATCGCTAATCAAATGGGAATAATGAATTTTCACCTATTGATGAGGGATGAATTCCTATTGATAAAAGATGTGCGAATCACTAGCTCTGCTAATAAACCGATTCCTTACAATGCAACTTTTTAATTTAGATTAATTTAAATATTTCAAAATCGAATAAGTAGTAAGGAAAGTCATCATTATGCGACAGTTTTTTAACTCAATACTACCCCCCTTCTGACTTTTAGGGGTCCCTATCAGAAATTTTTTTATTATAAAATGTCTAGCATTACCGAGTTCTTAAAATTATATGGAACGCAAACAACTACAAATTTTGATCTAAAGAAAATCGCAAATCAATTGGGAATAAAGAATTTCCATATCCTAATGAGAGACGAATTACAATTCCTAAAAAATAAGCCATCTATAAATTTCATAACAAATATTCACACATCAGATCAAAGTACATTGGTCTGCGGGGAGAAAGAATACTAGTGTAGACAACTATTGGTTCGACTCCTATGGATTGCCTCCAACAAATGAAGTCAAAGAATTACTTGGAAATGGAACATACAATACTTCTCAAATTCAAAAACCAGGAACGACTTATTGCGGACAATTATGTCTTTATGTTTTATTGAAATTACAGGAAGAAGTACCATTTCTAGATATTATGTTAGAATTGAATAAGGGAATTTAATTCCCGAACAACGTTAGTTCCGAAAATTGAAAATCGGCCTCTGATATCTTCATCATCTAAATCTTTGATTTCGTAAGTAATCGGATGAGTTTGATTTATTTTACAAACTTCGAATATCTCTTTCGTCCAATAGCCAACAAAGCCTTTTTCAAATTTATTCTTATACTTAAATATTCTAACTCTATCTCCAATCTTAAATTTCGGCTTAAGTTTCTGCAAATTCGGATTACTCTCATTCGAATAATTATTTTCGAATTTTTTTTCGTATCAAATCAGGATCGTCAGAAGCATTCTTTGGAGTTTCTTCAATACCTGAATGAATCTTATTGTTATGATCCTCAACAATTCCTGGTAATATCTTCAACCATTTCTGATTTCCTTGTTCTGTAAATTTCTTGAAAATTTTAATTTTTAACGTTCTATTGAATCTTTCTATTACTACAGCCTTTCCTGCATTTTCAGTTCAATAAACAGTTTCAAATAGTGGCTGAACGTTTCGGTTATAAAATTCCGACCCTTTATCAGCAAACAATTTCCTTGGCGTTCTATTAGTTTCTTTAAAGATTTCTTCAAACGCATTTTTAACTGACAGACCACTTTTGTTTTTTAAAGGCTTTACCCAAGCGTATCGTGTATATAAATCTATAACGGTCAATGCGTATTTATAATCTTTTTCATTCGGCATATGAATAGGATCAGCACTCCAAATATCATCTTTATTAAATACTTTTACTTTCAATAAATATTTAGGCCTTCTGTATTCTTTATGAATTTCAGACGCGTAGGTTTCAGAGTTATGAGTTTTGTCTAAACCCTGACCGAATAATATTTTAGCTTGTAAAGTTTTCTTAACAAACATTCTTTCAATTCTTTCTCTAAATCTTGAATCATCTTCTTATCAGCTGCATGATGAGAACTTAGGTCATGATTTCGATAAGCTAAATCATGTCTGTAAGCTGCCGCATCTACTCTGTTTATTGGTTCTTCACCTGGTTTTGGATTATTATTCTCATCTAGTCTTATATCTAATCGAGTTCCTGGACCGGTATATGAATGACCAGGAAGATGTTTTTCTTTTGAATATTTACTCCAAATAAATCCAAGAAAGTTTTCAAATGTTTTTTGTATGTCACCTCCGGAATGCAACAAAGTTGAATCACCTCCGGTATGCTCACAATTTGAGGTTTTATGTACTTTTAAGAGATAATTCAATAAATTTAAATTAGAAACTTTTAATTTAATTAAATTTTCGGAATTTGTAGAATTCATTTTAAAAGATAAAATAAATGTTTTGCCGAATCGAACCTTGTTCAGAGGCTTTAGCCGATCAGACCAAAGGTCATGAGGTTATTACCTAATCATACTAGGACTTAGATATATTCCAGAACCATCTTTAGGTTCTTTAATTTCAATTAAATCATCAACATTGTGGAGAATATTTTTAAGAACTCGTTTTCCTTCATCAACTAAATCTAATTTACTAATAAAATTATCTACTATTCCTTCACCCCTAACAACTTTCTCTAACTCTCTATTATGACGTTTTTGTTCTTCTAATGCTGCCTTCTGTGATTTATTTTTATTTACTGCTTGGACAATACCAGCTGTCCCACCCGCAACACTTCCTGCAGCTGCTATGCCTCCTATTATTAGAGGAATTAATGGTAGAATTCCACCATTCTTTTCTTCTCGTAATTTAATATTCTCAATCATTGGTTTACTTATGTAATATTTTTTTTTGCTAATCGTAATAGTTTTAGGTGTATTTTTCTCAACAATGTTACGTAACTTTAATTCAACAGTTTTATTATTATTACTTTTCGCTTGCGACATTACTAATAAAAAAATTTTAAGTTAGGAAAAATTTTAATCTATTCTAGTTATGAATAAATTTTAAGTTAAGAATTTTAATCTATTCTAGTTATGAAAAAATTTTAATTAACCAATCGACGAAGTCTTGGGCCTTAGCCGATCCTAGCCATTTTTCCATTAACAATTTCAATAGAATATTTTACATCTTCTAGCAATAAACCATAAGCCATCAATGAAGTTGTGGAATCTTTTTTTCAATATTAATTGTTCCATCGCAACCAGTCTTGATAATATCTTCAGATTGTGCACTTAAATCGAAACAGAAAACAGGATATAAATGTCTCCAATCTCCAGGAGTTAATTGTGGTTCAACTCCAAATTCTATACAAAGATTTCTATAAGCATCATATCCTTCCATAAATTGATTATTGGTATCATCGAATCTTAATGGATCAATTGGATATCGGGTTTGATTTAATGAAACTTGTAAACTTCGAATTGTATTAATATGAAAAAGATTGTTGTTCTTATCAAAACTTGGAGAATTATTTCTTTGAAAAATTAGTAATATCTTGGTGTATTCGAAGTTCTAGTAAAATGCCAGTTAAATCCTTGTTCAGAAAAAGTTACTGAACTAGCAAGACGCTTTAGAAAATTTACTGAAATTGGCTTGCTAGTATTTAATCTTTTTGCAATAGCTGTTTCAACCTCTAAACTAGGAGTAATATGCTTAATCCACCATTCAAGTCTATCAATTTTTAAATATGCTTTTTTTCCAGTCTTACCAAAAAAGATTAATTCATTATTTGCTGTACGATGAATTATTAATTTAAATTTTAATTGATATGATATTTTATCATAATCTAAATATCCGAATAATGGAGACAATGACCAATTTACTGTCTGTTTACTTTTCTTGTTAAATTCACGTCTTTCTTTATATGCATTATTATTTGTTTTATTTAAATGTTTTGCAATATTTTCTACATCTTTCGCAATTCCTGCTGCATCTGTTCCAGCGTGAGTTAAATCATCAACAATTATACCATCATTAGTATCAGGAAACCAACCTTCGATTTCATACTTTTATTATTTTTACCAATTGTCACAAATCTAAGAATTGTATCAATTACACCTGGAGAATCACTTATTGTTTCTATATTTTGTGTTGCAACATCTAAACGCATTTGTGTAAATAATCTTGGAAAAAAATTATTCTCTAATGCAATATTATCGGTTTCTGGTAATGGTGTTGTAAAATTGGCATCACTATATAAAGAATATTCACAGTGTAAAAATGAATCAGGTAGATATATATAACTCTGCTGATTATCAACTTCAAAAATTAAATCTCCTCCAGTATTTACTCTACTGGAAGATCCGGGATTCATAGCAATTCTTATATAGTCATTCTTTTTTTGATTGTAACTGACGAACGGAGGATCGTCTAATCTAAATTTATTTTCGATAAGCGAAGACATTTTTATAAAAAATAATTTGACTTTTTGTTTTTTCTCACACCCAGAAAAAAATTCTCTCACCCAGAAAAAAAATTTCTCACACCCAGAAAAAAATTTCTCACACCCAAAAAGATTTTTACTAAAATATATTTTTAGAATTTTGATAAACCAGTACCTAACTGCGTACCAGCTCCGCTGTTCACACCATTACCTCTTATTTCTTCAATTGAACGAACCGTAGGTTCTATGGCTACGCCTGATTTCTTCTCATGTTTACTATCAACAGCTATGTTAGCAATTTTGTTTTTTGTTTCCTCTGAAAGTTTTTTTAATTTTTTTAGTTCTTCAGAATCATTCTTAAGTTTACGAATAGCTTCTAGTTGTTTTAATTCGTTTTGAGACTTAACAGCATTTGATATTGCACTAGCTGTACTACCTATAGCAGCTGCTCCTTTTGCAGCAGATGTAATCAAATCTTTATTATTTCTAATCAAGTTAACGATACTTCCTATACCAGAAAAGATGCCAGCTCCGCTGTTTACACTAGCTCCTTCTTTTTGAATTGTTTCTACATTGTTATAACGGTAAACAGATTTCATGGATGGTTCATGTGCTATTTTTTGATTTGAAGCAAAATTTCTAAGATTGTGTTTATAAATTATAGGCATTTTTTAGTAATAAATTTGACTTTTGGGAAAAAAATATTTACGTTAAGATTTACGTGCATCATCGGCTGAAGCCTCTGAACAATGTTCTATAGGTTAGTAACCTGAGGACCTTTGGTCCGTTTAAGATTTACGTTTGTTTTGTGAATGGACAACAACTTCGAGATAACTTTATTAATTGATTGTTGCACTTTATCTATTGCGTCAAGCAGCGTGTGATGTACTTTAATTTCTTTTCTATTAACTTGCATTTTCTGCTGATTAATCTTCAATGCCGTTTTAAATGCATTTAACTTAATTTTAAGAACATCTAATTGTCTTTTAACAGAATCTAACTGTTCTTTATTTTCTTTAGAGTTTTCTTGTAAATTTTTCTTTAATTCATTTTCTAAATTGATTTTAAGATTTTTCATTTTATCAACTTTTTGATTAAGTGAGTTTACTTCATTTATTATTCTATTCATCTTTTTCATTTGTTGAGTAATTTTAGAACTTAATTCATCAACACTTTTTTTGGAATGTAGCTTGTAACTTATTTAAATTTTTTTAATTCTTTCAGGAAGTTTTTCTATTTCATCTTCTAATTGTTCTTTCAACATTTTTATCTGATGTTTATTTTTAATGACTGCAGATTTTAACTTTTTAGAAAGTAATATTAAAATTTTTGATTGTTCTGAAATCTTTTTAAAAAGTTTTGCTATATCTGCTTCTAGCTCTGTATCCTTTTTATCAAGTTTTAATAATTTTTCGTTTAATGATTTGTCATGAAGTTTAAGCAACTTTAATTCATTCATCAGTGGAACCAAAACATCATTTATATATTTTTCTTTCAAGTCATTGATTTGTGTATCAACATATTGTTTATCTGTTAACTCTGTATTTTGTTGCGGAAGAATAGAAAGATGCAATGGACCAGATAAAACGTCTCCAGTTTTCATAATATAATTTTCTATTTCTATTTCTGATTCACGATTAATCGGGATATATGCACCTCCACCAATATTTGGTAACATCATTTTTTTAACAATAAAAGAGTAATTTTTTTAAAAAAAGTAATTGTTTTTCTAAAAAGTATTTTTTTCTCACATAAAAATAAAAAAATGGAAAAAGCAAATTTAAAAAAATTGTATTCGCCCGTATCATCCTGTTCTTCTTATTCGATGAGATCATCGGGATTTCAAAATAAATGTTTTGATAATAATAATAATCCATGTATAGATGTTAATCTTTTGTTTGAATTACAAGCTGAAATATTCAAAGAAAAAACTAAAGGTTTACCTTCTATTGAAACAAATTATTGTATATTTCCAGGTGATCCATTTATAAAATTTATGGATATTGTAAGTAAATATAATGATGTTGCATATGTAGAATTGAATAAAAAAAGCATGGTTATTATTGGTCATAATAATGTTTATGGATTCATAACAGCAGTATTACCAATTAGTAATACAGATTGGATAGAAACTAAAATAATTAATTATATTAATGTTTCTGAAATAGTTAAAAAATTAAAATCTTTTTCAAAAGAAAAAATTAGATTATTTGTTGATGAGTTTAATCAATGTAATATTCATATTGAAAGTAAAAAACATAATGAAGAATTATTATGTCAAGTGTATTATAGAGATACAATTTATAAAAAAGAAATTTCTGATATGCCACAAAGATATGATGATGATACTTATATAGGATTATATTCAAACTTAATTATTAATTTATTAAAATCTTATATAAATTGGTTATCACAACAAGAAAAAATTTATATGTGGACTACACCTTATACTATTAACAGTGACCATAATCATAATCATAATAATTTTAAAAATAATAAAAATTCTGAAACTAATGATGATGATAACATAGATGATGATTCTGAAACATCTGAAAAAGGCGTAAATCGTAAAAAAGATTATAAAAATATCAGTAATTATAAAAATGTAGGTGAAGAGAAATTTATATCTCAACATGATATTAATGCTACATATAATCAAAATTCATCTAAATTTCATTTTCTTACAATTGAAAATAATAATGATGGAATAGTTGAAGATACTATTAGACAAATATGTGTCGGGTCTACAAAATTTAAATTTGGATTTACATCTAATCAATTTAAAATTTTATCATCTTTAATAAAAACTAAGAATGATTCAGATTATGGTGGTGTTATCAAATTTTCCAAAAGAGAACAAAGACCAATATTTTTCTCTATTATATTATTATCAGATAATAGATATAATTTAGAGTTAGATATTTCTATCAGGGAATGGCATCCTATACCAAAAAGTGTAATTTATGATGTTGATGAAAAATCAATAGTTAGTGAAAATAAATTTAAATTATCTTTTGATAAAACATTATATGATAAAGAAAATAAAATAACTAAAGAACGTGAAATATATAATAATATATAATAACACTCAAGACCTTGATATTAGAATGTTTATATCTAAAATTAAAACACAAATGTTTTCTTTAAAAAACAAAAAAAATGGAAAAGTTTTATTGTAACTTATGTAAAAAAAAGTTGCAAAAACAAAAAGAAGCTATCAATCTCATCTACAAAGTAAATTGCATTTACAAAATGTAGATCGAGCTGATGAAGGAAATATATTAAAATTAAATAATTATAAAAACTATATAGAAACATTACCTCCTGATATAAAAGTTAAAAAAATGTTTGATGATTATTCACATTCGGAATATAAAAAAGTTTTTAATAGTGAAGATGAACATGTACCAGATGGAAGATATTTATTTAGCGATACTGATGAATTTAACGAAATAGATGAATTTGATGAAGCTGTATCAGATATAAAATATTTATTTAATGAATCTGTTGAACATAATGAAACCGATGAAACTTTTTCTGATATTCTATCCAACTTTTTCAAAATATTTAAGAAATCTTACAAATGTTATATGAATGTAGAAGTACTTTATACAAAAAATGGACCTGATGGAATTCCTGAAGAAATAATACAAGGGATTTTCCCTGTCTCCCATGTATGACGAGCTTTAAAACTAAAGAAGAAATGAATAGACATTTAGAGAATTGTCAACAAAATGAAGCAGTTGAGAATACTTTTCCTAAAGATGATTATTTAATACATAATAGATATTATTTGAAAAATAAAGTACCCTTTACTATATATTGTGATTTCGAAGCATATAATGTTAACATAACACAAAATTCTGATAATGGTAATTATGAAAAAAGTGCACCTGAACAAAGTAAAGAAAAATATTTATTTGAACAAAAACCATTATGTTGGGGAATGTACATTCATTCAAATTATCCTGAATTATTTAAATCGGAATGTTATCAATACTGTGGTGAAGATAGTTCAGAAATGTTTACAACGAAAGTAGAAGAATCACAAAATTATTTTTCACAATTGCTTGAAACAAATATACCAATGCTTCCATTAACCGAAAAAGAAAAATTTAATTTTGTTAATGAAAAAAATTGTTATTACTGTGGAAAAAAATTGGGTAATGATAAGCGAAGCTACGGCTCTGCCGACAAAGTAAAAGATCATGATCATCTAAATGGATTATATAGAGGTGCAGCACATAATTCTTGTAATCTTAATGCTAATAAATTTAAATATAACTTTGTTCCTTTATATTTCTACAATGGTTCTAAATATGATTTCCATTTAGTAATGAAAGATTTATTTTCATCTGAAAAATTACAACAACAACAAATAAATGTACTATGTAAAACAGAAGAAGAATATTTTTCAATGCAATTAGGTTGTATTAGAATTTTAGATGCATTTAGATTTTTTACTCCTTATTCATTAGATGTTATGGGAAAAACTTTGAAATCTGAACAATGTAAAATATTAAATAAATATAATTTAAAAACTTTAAAAGGAATATTTCCGTATGAATATATAACTGGAGATATAAATAGAATAAATGAAATAATGAAAGAACAAAAACTTCCTCCAATAAATAAATTTAAATCAACATTAAAACAATCACAATTATCTGAAGAACACTATGCAGAAGCTGAAAAGAATTGGAGAGAGTTGAATTGTAGAACAATGTATGATTATACAATGAAATATCTTCAGATAGATGTATTAATCCTTGCTGATCTTTTTGAAAACTTTCGTGACATGTGTTTAGAATATTACGGAATAGATCCATGTTATTGTTATTCTACACCAGGTTTAACATGGCTAGCAGGATTAAAACATACTTAAACATTATAAAGAAAATACATATGATAAATTATTATTTTTTGAATCTGGTATTAGAGGTGGAGTTTCATCAGTTTTAGGTAATAGATATGTTAAGTGTTATAATAAAAAAGTAAATCCTGATGATTATGGTCATTTAAAAATTTTAAATCCAGAAGAAAGCGTTCAGTTTATAAAATTGTTTGATCAAAATATAGAAGGACTTATATCAAATGAAGAGAGTCAAGCAGCAGTTGATGAATTCATGAGAGAAAACTATTTGTTATATTATGATTTTAATAGCTTATATTCTTCTTGCATGATACAAGAATTACCAACAGGTGAGATGGAATGGTGTAATATTCTAGATTATCAAAAAACATATGATGGAAATCGTAATTTTGGTTATATATATGAAGTTGAATTAGTATATCCTGATGAAATAAAAGATAAAACAAAATATTTTCCTTTCTGTCCCGAAAACAAAATTCCAAATATAGAAGATTTTTCAGATTATCAAAAATCTTTAATTCCTAAGAAATACAGACCAACAAAAAAACTTATGTTAACAGAAAGTAATAAAGGAAAGTATGTTGTTGAAGGAAGAATGCTAGATTGGTATTTAGAACATGGAATGATTCTCACCAAAATACATCGAAAACTATTTTATCAAAAATCTAGGTGGTTAAAAAATTATATAGAGTTCAATATTGAAAAACGTAAAATAGCTAAAAGAAATAAAGATGATTTTGGAAACGTGTTCTTTAAATTATTGAATAATGCATTTTATGGGAAGACTTTAGAAAATGTGCGTAATAGACAAAATATTGAAATAGTTTATGATAAAGATAGGTTTCAAAATTTAACAAGGAAACCTACATATAAAAGAACTAATAGATTCAGTGATGAAGTATGTGCTTACATTTACGTCGAATCAGCGTAAAGCATGATAAGTTTAATTTTATTGGATTCACTATATTAGAACTAGCTAAGCTATTTATGTATAGATTTATATATGATCATTTAGCACCTGCTTATGGCAAAAACTATAAATTACACTTTACAGATACGGATTCCGTTTTCTTAGAATTAACAGTACCGCATAATTCTTCACTTGATGAAGAAATTAATAAAATAAAAGATTTTATTCATCTTTCAGAATTATGTAAAGTAAAAGATGAGTTAGGAAATGAAGATTTCATAACAGAAGCTATATTTTTAAAATCTAAATGTTACTGTTATGATACAACTAATAATATTAAAACACATAAAACATTAAAAGGAATTTCAAAGGCATCAGTGTCTAACCAAATAACATTTCAAGATTATAGGAATACATTATTTAATAATAAAATAAAAACAGCATGTGATTATAGACTTAGTTCAAAGAAACATAAAATGTATTTAAAAGAGGAACATAAATTAGCATTAGATCCATTTGATGATAAAAGAAAAATGTTACCTGATGGAGTAACTACTTTACCTTTATAAAGTTTATTTATTATTATCTAAATCCGTCTAGAAAAAAATTTATTATTTAGATCAGTATAGAAAAAAAAATTTTTATTATTTAAATCAGTCTAGAAAAAAATTTTTTATTATTTAAATCCGTCTAGCAAAAAATTTTTATTATTTCAATTAGACTAGCAAAATATTTTTATTATTTAAATCAGTGTAGAAAAAAAATTTTTATTATTTATTACTCAGTATAAAATTTTTTTATTACTCAGTAAACAAATCTTCTATAACTCTATCATGAATTTTTTTATCAATATTAATTGTGATAAATCCATAATCTTTTGACCAAGCATTGTTACACGATTGTTTAAATTTATCTTAATTTCTTACGCATAAATCTCTTAACAAATCACTTAAGTTTCTTGCATTTATTTTAAATAGTATAAATATATTTGCATTCTTTCTGATAACACTTCCGTCTAATGAATACATACTTTGTGTTAAATAAAATACACTACAGTTGTTATGTCTACCTCTTGTGAAATAATTTCTCTGAACTGACTGATTTCTAACATTAACGCAATCATCAAAAATTACACAATGTTTCATTCTTTTATCTAGTTTACTGGGATCTTGCATATTACCACTATCATCTATTAATTGTATTTTTATATGCTTATTTTTATTGGATTCTACTAACTGATTATTTTTTGCTGCTTCTTCACATCACGAACTTATTTCTTCTTCATATTCAGATTTTTCATATTCTTTGAATAATGAAGCAATTGCTGTTTTTTAAGATTATTTTCAAATCCATATTTTAAAAATTGATAGACGGGTTGTTCTGCTGTTGTTGTATAAATTATAAGATTGTTATAATCCAAAAAATTTGGAGTCGTTAAAATTTAATTAATATATATGTTTTTCCACATCCTGATCTTCCACAAATAACTGACAAAACTTTGTTAGATAAATTTGGATAATGATTAAATTTAAGTTTTTTTTATTTAATGGGAGCACTTCCCTCATTTTTTAATAAAAAAATTTATTTTTATTTTTAAAGAAGAAGAAGAAAATTAAACTTCTCTAACCAAAAGATCTATCATAATCTCTTCACCTCCAAAATTTATTTCTTGTCCTTTCTCATCAGTGATTCTAATGTTAATGTTGTTAATAGTTTTTCTTGTAATAGGGAAATATCTTAATGTTTGTGGAAATACATTTAATCTATAACCAATGGGTACAGTAAAAGCTGGAAAACTGAATATTAAATTTGACAATTTACCATTTATATATCCTCCTTCAATAATGTCACAATGTCACAATAATTTTAGGAATCTTCTCACCTAAATGATAACCTTGACTATAGGTTTGTTTATTAAATCCTAATAGCTTTGACAATGATCTATCATGATTAAAATCAACTTGATGATTTTCGTCTAAAGTAAGAGAAAATTTATTAACTGCCGGTTCAACTGCAAAATGTAATTGTTTCTTATCTTTAAATGGTATACCTAAATGTCTCTTAATTTCATTTGATATTGATTCAACTTCGTAAGAACCAGGAAGAAAAGTTAGTATTTTCCACGTTTTACCTTTATCAGTAGAATATCTAAATTGATCATTCACATCTTTGATAACGTTTTGAATAGTGTTAAATGTGGAGAAACTAGTCAATGCAATTTGATAATTTTTATTTTGTTCCAAATGTAGAATGAGTTCTAAATTACAAGTGTGTGATGAAGTACTTGTTATAATTTTTAACGTCGTACTAAATTTTGATGAACCCAAAATCTCTGTTAGATTTTTAAAAGATTATTAATTTTGTCTAAATCTACTGAACACATTTTTTAGTTAAAATTTTGAATAAATATTTTTTATGAAAAATTAAAAACAACAACATATTTCTGTTACACTTTTATAATCCTCTTCATTTAGAATCTTCTTTTCTAACAGTCTTTTCAATATAGCAAGAATTTCATTAAAACTAGAATTATGTCCTTCTTTTATTGCAGATATTAAAATATTCAATCTATTTAGTAATTCTTGTGGATCATCTGGTAAGAATACAGTTGTTTCAGTTTAAAACCTTTTCCTACTTTAACTCCCGTTGATAATAAATTTTCTAATTCTCTATAACGTTTAAGAGTTTTTCCTGCTTTAACTCTATCCAACATAGCTTTATATTTTATGAGATCTTCTACAGCATAATTATTTAAATCTCCTCCTCTTAAAAGATCAACAAAATTTCTATCTAAATTAAAAGGAGATTTATCTGGTGAAAAAATTAAACCTCGAAAAGGTTGTGGAAATATTTCTTTTTGTCCGAGATGAAATCTAGGTATTGTTTTTCCATCTTTTAATGAAATAGAATGTTCAAATTGCATAGATGTTGGTAATTTCTTATTAATGTTTGATTCTAGTAATCCATAGTCATCTAATATAGTTTTGTGTTCTGGATCTGTTATATTAATTTGTTTATCATTATTTGTACTTTCTTTTTCAAGCTTTCTAAATGGTTCCATAGTTTTTTCAAAATCAGTTTTTACTTGCTCGGTTTGCTGCATTTTTTCAAACATATCAGATTGAATACCAGCTTTTATCATTCTATGTTGAAGATGATTTTCTTTCATAATATTTCTTTGTTTTATTAACTCTTCTAATTGTTTAATTCTTTTTAGGTTATCAGCTTTAATTTTATCCATTTTTAAAATATAATATTTGAATTTTGTGGTAACATTGGAATACAACAAAAACATTTTACTGAACAAATTATTTTTTTATTGTTTTGTTGTCTGACATCTTTTCGTTTTAAGTTTTGTTTAATAAAGTTTTTAGTTCTTCTAAAAAAATTTTCTCATTTTCTTCATTAGAAATTTTACCATCACTAGAAATTTTGCCATCCTGTTTATTCTTGTCATGAACTTTTTCGGACTTTAAATGAAATGATATTTGATTTACTTCATTAGCTATTTGATCAAATTTTTCAATCTTATCTAACGTAATAACATTATCATCACATACTCTTTGAAAGTAGTAATGTAGTTTATCATAGACTTCTTTAATATGTAAATGCTTAGTTTTCAATGATTTTCGTTTCTTAGTTATTAAAGATTTATCTAACATTGTAACAAGTGAAGTTGTAAAAACACCCGTACCTGTTAAAGCTGTAGCAACTACTGGAATTACTAAAACACCTGAAGATATAACAATTGTTAAAGCACCTAAACTTATTGTTAAGAATATGCCAATTCCTTGTGTAACATTCTTAACTTTAGTCCATCTCTTTCTTAATTTATCATAATGCTCTAATCTTAATAATAATTGAGATTCCTTATTTTTCATATAACGTACTCTATCCTTGTGTTTTTCTTTATTCAATTCACTTATTTTTAATTGTGATAACGAAGGATACATTCTCGGGGTTTCTTCCACTTTTGTTTCTTCCATTTTTAAAGAAATATTTTTAGACACATAATTTTAGTTATCTGATATTTTAAAAACCTGAAAAATAGATAAAATTCATGAATTTAGACGTTTTTAAAAATACTAATTTTTCAAAAAATGGTACTTTTAAAAACGTCTAAATTTATGAATTTAGGTCTTAAAAACCTGAAAAATGGATAAAATTCATGAATTTAGACGTTTTTAAAAATACGAATTTTTTTGATGTTGTGTCCTGGAACGGTCATGATTTTGGGGGTGTAAAATTTCATAATCACAAATTTGAGATTCTTAACTTTCAAAATTTTCGGTGTCCTGGAACGGTCATGATTTGAGCAAGAGAAAAATTGTAATTCTCAAATTTGAGATTCTTAACTTTTATAATTTTCGGTGTCCTGGAACGGTCATGATTTTCAAGAGAAAAATTGTAATTCTCAAATTTGAGATTTTGAAAAATTTGAAAAATTGGGTATTTTTAAGAACGCCTAAATTTGTGAATTTAGGTCTTCATAACCTGAAAAATGACCAAAATTCTTAAAATTAGTCGTTCTTTTAAAATACCAATTTTTCAAATGGTACTTTTTAAATGGACTAAATTTATGAATTTAGGTCTTAAAACCTGAAAAAATGACCAAAATTCTTAAATTTAGTCGTTTTTAAAAATACAAAAAATTTGAGAATTTTGTCCTGTCCTGGAACGGTCTTTTGCCCATTACTGACAATACTCAGAGAAACAAAAGGAAATTATCAACAACGAAAAGTGGAGGAACTGAAATTCATTAGCCAACTAGTAACTGACTGGCCTCATGGCTTTGATATGCAGCATGCATTACAAAGGTCAGACATCTATGAACCTAAATATCCGAAATCACTGATTTTTGTGATATAGAATATCTTGGACTAGGTAGTCTATACATGTAAAAAGTGCAAAAATTTTTAATTTTATTGTAATTTGAAATTGTAGGAACTTAATGTCCTTTCACTTCCTCCTTTGATATTTCCCTTGATGAAGATTGGTCAATCTCTGTCATCGTGTTGCCAATTGAAACGGGTAGAGATCAAATTATTAATTCATTTTTTTGATTTCTGCGACGTTTTCATATTTAAAAACCATTGATAACGCACCGTTTATCCGATCCGTCGCCTGGAGTTGCCACTTTCTCATTTGTAAATTAAAGCAATTTTTTATACCCGCATACTTTCCTTTATTTGAAGAGATTTCATGATTTGAAAGGGAAATTCCAACTTACTTGACAAATTGAGATGCTTATTGAAGACGAATTTGATCTTACTTTGATTAAATTGGTTTTTCATAAAAAGCAGAAATTTTCATTGACTTATTTAATAATTACTTTGATCAACTGAAGCTATACTCGTATTGACTAGCTTGTTTCAAAGATTGACCAAATTAAGTCACTTTCGCTTCATTTGACTAAATTGAAGTTACTTAATGGAATCAGCCCAATTCAAAATTACTTTTATCCAATTTGAGGGCGCAAAGGTATATCGACAAGTCAACATGAGACCACCAGCCAACACCATATGTTATGTTCTGATTAGTGTATGAACATGCGTGTTGAAGTGATAGCAAGCGACAAGATTGATTAGTCTTCACAAAATCCAACAGACAAGATTTTCATCTATAGACAGCCACGGGATTTTTCGTCCGACAACCAGAACGAGTTTCTGCAAGAACAAGGCCGAAATGAGGCTGAAGCATGCCGAAAATGAGACTTTCACAGAGCGATACAAACCCTATGCCTCACAGAATTAAGCCTCAGCCACACTGAAAGCAAAGCAAACACGAGCGTCCCGAGCAAACGCGAGCAAACGTATCTCCGCAAGCTATCAATCGCTCTGGTTTGCTTTGCTCGCAGTGTGGCAGTCTATAACTGCTGCAATGATTACTTTATATTTGCTGCAAAACGCTTTGCTCGGAAACGCTTGGAAAAGCTCGCAGTGTGGCTGAGGCCTAGGACAGGTTGTCTCTTCTTCTGTTTGACTAGAAGGGAAGCATTGGAACATGTAACATTAATAAAATGGCACAATCTGCTGACATAATACCATAGCAATCGAACAATAAGCAGCCAGTTCAACATTAAACACGCCAAATTATGTGAAGTTTCAATGACTGCTATCAACCGGATCACACAGTTAAGAGATACAGTAGATGTCAAGTTCTACAGAGAAGTTTGTGAACTTTTTCTCGTTCGCCTGCTAACTTTTTTAATAATGATCGGAGGGTCCTACATTATCCAGTGATCTGAAATCTTCGAATCTGAAGGAATCGTGGCGATCGGAGCATTTTGAAGGAATTCACAGCAATCCGCAAGCGACATACGACTATTTTTCCTATCTCTACAAGGTATTAAAAATTTCTTTTTGCCCACTTAGTAAGTTTCTGCATGTGTCATCATTCTGAATCAGTTTGCACTCCTAGCAAAGTGATACGCTTAAGCAATCTAATTCTGTGGATCAACGACTTGATGTGAAGCAAATAATTTCTCAGGAAACACAAGTTATACAGTTTGCTTGTCGGATGTCTACTTGCAATTCAGAATGACATTTGCTAATGATGAACATCATTTGCCAAATATCTGTGACTCGTTTCCTATGCAGCTGATTAACCAACCGTTCATCACACGTTCATTCCGATGCAAATGTTCACGAAATTCGAGAAAGTCAAACAGATGAGTCTGGATAGAGTTCAGCTTGTTGCTTTCCAATTTTAATGAATTTTTATCGTCTATTCCTCTAAACGTCCAAAAATATGGTTTCGAGTTTTCATGCATCGATTATTTGATTTGATATCTTACCTGCAGGAGTGCCCGCAGGCAAATTATCAACAACATATATTTGGCGCCATAGTCTATAGTCCTTTATATTATGCATAAACGAATTTTAATCAAGACTCTATAATTACAGATGGCACTTGATGCACGTGCCTATATGCACATTGCTAAGGTTCGTCGTATGTAACACTGAAGCGAAATAATGAAAGATACGCACGAGCAGAGATGAACTTAAAACAAAAGCGAGAAATTTTCAATCTTCGCTTGTTCACCATGTAAAATGAAGTACTGGCAAAGATGAACGACCAAGCCTTGAGCAGAAAGATGTGATTTTCCATTCGCTTGGGACTGTACTCAATTTTGCAGGCAAGGTTCCATTCAATTCTTTCAATGCTTTGTAGAGCTAGACAATAAGCATGAAATCTGACTTGATAATTACGTCGTTTGACCGAATGTCTCCGTAACTGCGAAGTTGCCATATCTGTTTTAATTAGAAATATATTATTTGTACTTCGAAATAGGTGAGCGAGCAGGGTAGGTGATAAGCTGAAGCAATTCAACCTGATTCCTATGAAATTTGCTGCATCTTTTACCACGAAGACATTTTCACATTTGTTTATATTTTTCTTGGCGATATTCTAGAATCAAATATTTGGGCCTAATTGAACTCTCCACTAGCTCAGACTCTTCAGGTAATTTGGGATCATTCAAGACTTTCTTTTGACGACGCGACAGTAATAGCAGCTTTGAATTCATACTCTCTTTAACAATGACCGATGTTAATCGTTTGCTATTCAACGATTTCGCACTGACTGTTGAAGCGTCTAGAGCTAAATGGTTGTGATTATGAAATACTTTATTCTACCGGTTTCAATTGGCTTGTATGCAGGATTGTAAGATAAGCATAATCTTTCTCAGAAGACGTACCTAATGTAAGGGGAAATTCTCCTTTGGTACATACATGGAATAAAGAAAACTTTTAAGACTAAAAAAATATAATAAAGTAAAAATATTAGGAACACAGCCTAGAATCGACTTAGAATCAGTTCATATAGTTTCGATGGTCTAGCAATTGGATGGAGATTTAGGCTAATAGACATTAGAGTACAATTAAGTCGCAAATTAAGTCGATAAGCCCAGTCTGACGTCAGTTGACTAATCAGCCTTCAATCCTTCTTTCACTGTATTTTCTTTCCACTTTCTTGATAATTGATTCCTGCAGATCTTCTTCCTTATGCTGATGTTGTAAGAAATGAAATGAAACTCCTTTGTCTTTACTTTTACAGCGGACGCCACACTGATGTTCTTTGTTGTTTTCCTGCATGCTCTTCTTGAAGATTTGGGAGTGTGTGGGAGTCCATTGATGTACATTTAGCAATTCGACCATCCAATCCCTGCAACTTTTTCTGATTTCTTCACACGGTGACGCTTATTTGTACTTCTACATTTCTGACTTTATCTTCGACGTTCATCTACCTTGCTCGTCTTCTTTTCTTTCCCATAAGCTGTTGATTTATTGATATCCATTTTGGTATTATTGATATCCAATATCAATTTTGGTATGACATGTCCTCAGATCATCTTGCTATTAACATGTTGAAAATATTAAATTGAGGATAGGACTTCATGCGTTTAGCTTCACAAAACATATGAGTACTCATATTTGGTCTGCAGACATTCCTGCCAAAAATGCATGGCTCTATACTACGAGTAAGTACGTCCCACTTAATCCGAGGAACATGTGTTTTTCTCTAATCCTGTATTGAATACACCACTTTATTCTAGAAAATCAACAATATATTGCGTTGTGTCTGTTTTCTACAATTTACATGTCCAAATAGCATGTAAAAATACATGCGAAATAGCAAGACCAAATTTTTCAAAGGGCTGTCACTTGCAACAGGTCTGTCCTTTTTTAAACATGCTATTTCTTGGGAGAAATGCTTCAATTGCTCCATTTTTATCAATTCTGTCTTCGCTTCTTGATAATCTCCGGAAGTATTGTTTTGTACAGTTATTTGATTTGTTTTCATATGAAGCAATCCTTTGAATTTATTTATTGCTTTACGGACAAAGGCAAAAACATTGACAGCCTTTTGCAAAGAATTGTACCTTGAAATGTCAAAAACATTTTTCCTTGTGGTGCACGATAAACTAACAACATCCTTCTTCATTTCTTGGACTTCTTCATTTCCCCTATGGTTCTCTGCTGCATTTTCCTTTGATGGCCATTGTGAAAGATCATTCAGCCAAACTGGTCCATGAAACCAAGTCATTTTATTCCACTTAAGAAAAGACACATTTCTTGTAGCTTGATCGGCAGGATTATGAATACCTGAGCAGTGATTCCAGCAGGAGGATGGAACAATATCTTGAATATCTTGAACTCTGTTTCCCACAAATTGCTTAAATCGTGAAGAGGGACTTCGAATCCAGCTCAAGGCAATAGTTGAATCAGTCCAACAATATATATGTGTACTTTCAAATTTAAGTGAGTCCAGTACAATTTTTAGGAGTTTCATGCCGAGATGGCAAGCAAGGAGCTCCAACCGGGGAAGTGTTATCCTTTTTACAGGAGATAGCCGAGATTTCGCAATGACAAGAGTCGAAGACATAGAATTATTCAATGACAAAACTTGCATGTAGATGCATGCTGCGTATGCTTGTTCACTGGCATCACAAAATACATGCAGCACAGATTGTGAAATTCCAACATTTTTGTCATAATAACATCGGGATATAGAAATTTTACTGCAATCAGAAAGGGATGAAACCAGCTCAAGAAAATCTGTTGTATCTTCCGATGAGATAGGAGCATCCCATTCGTAACCCTTCAACCATAATGCTTTCATGAAAAGTTTCAATGACACCAGAATAGGGGACACAAAGCCAAAGGGATCAAATATTTTAGCCGTATATGATAATATCATACGTTTTGTGAGTATAGTGCCATTCAATCCAAAGACTGGAATTGACACTTCAAGTTCATCAGTATCTAAATTCCACGGAATTCCCAAAATCTTTGTCATTCCCTTATGTTTCATTTCAATACCGTGCTCCTTATTCAGTTGATGAGCAAGATCATCAGAACTTGTAGTCCATTTTGTCAAATGCATACAAGCCGATTTCATTATGACAGCTGCTTTTACGATTTCGGATGTACAATCATTTACAGAGGCAGATCCAGAAATAAGATCATCAACATAGAAGCTTTTTGACATTTTGTCAGCGATGCTATCCTTGCAATTTAGTAGATGATATCTGACGGTGGCATTGAGCAAAAACGGTGCACAAGTAATTCCAAAACACACTTGCTTAAACCTGTATGTATCATCATTCCATAAGAATCTGAGATAATCGCTCATTTTCCTTCAATAATAGCTGAAGAAATGCTTTCGTGATATCTCCCGTGTAAGGTATCGCATAGAATCTAAATCGGAGTAGCAATTGAATCAGTTGAGGCAACAGTGAAGGACCAGCATCAAGCAAGTCATTCAAGGAGACATTATTTCTGTCCTTAACACTTCCATCAAATACAGGTCTTACTTTAGTTGATTCATTATTTTTCTTTATGACAGCATGATGAGGAAGATAAAATACACTGCCTTCTTTCATGAGTTCAGTTTCTGGAACCTTCTCAATAATGTCCATTTCTCTGTATTCTTCGAAAACCTTAGTATAGTCCTTCATCAAATTTGGATTTTTCTCAAGTCGCTTTTTCAAACATTTTAATCTACATTTGACAATGTCAAGGTTAGAATCAAGAGTAATTTCAGTATTTTTCCACATCAAAGGTACCACATATCTACCATCTTCATGTCGCTCAATGTTGCCGTGGAATGTTTCAAGACATGGGGAAGTGTCAATTTCATTCTGATTCATGTTCATGGTTTCCAATTCCCAGAATTTCGAAACGTCAATCGTGAATAAAGCCCTCGTCGTTGATAACGAAGATAACGAATTTGATAGTTCGCGATTTGAAATGGGACCTTGGAGAACCCATCCGAACTTCGTTTCTGAGGCCACAAGCCCATGTGAAGTGGGAAACATATTCGAAGTGAAAATCTTCCACTTCTGGTCTGCACCAAGAACAATATCAATTGGTTTTTTGTCACTATGCAGCGAAGTCTGAATGTCATCTGCCAAAATAAAGCTTCTCTCTTCCAATTCATCAATCCATGGACCATTGGTAATCATTTCCAAGGGAAAACACAGTTGAGGAGTAGAAAGTAATTTGAAAGAACTCATATAATCATCGGTTCTTGAGATGAGATTCACAGTTACAAGATCAAGATTGCACGTCGTGGAATTCTCACCAAAACCTTCTATTTGCAATGACTCGGAACCAATCTTTCTGGCTTTGATCGAATTTGCTAGAGATGTGCGAATATAAGATCGTTGACTTCCACCATCAATTAAAAGTCGAGCTTGAATACGTTTTGACGAAATCCCTTCAATATACACTGAAGCCGTCTGCAATAGAACTTTCGGAGAACATGTACGCGATGACATTGATGAAGACGTTGTTACTGTGTCAGGAGTAGCAGCTAGAGTTTCACATAATAGAACATGATGTCTTGCAGCGCATCTTACACACTTCTTACCAATATTGCAGTCCTTAGAAATATGGCCACGTCGCAAACATAAATAACATGCATTTGATGTTCTAACTGAATCTCTTCTTTGCTTGATATTCATCGAAGACACCCTGTAACAATTTTCGGATTTGTGAAGAAGGGAACAGAAAGTGCATTTGACTTTGTAATCTTCATTTGATGTATAGAAGTTCGCAGTAAAATTTCGATCCATTTCTTTGAAGGACTGCTGCTGATGTCTTGGTTGGAAAGTTCGTCTGTAGTCATCTCTGAAATTGTTTGTCTTCTTCACGTCATCACCTGAAGTCAAGCTTCGATTATGTGCAAGCAAGTACTGATCAGCTAATTTTGCCACCTCATCCAAACGTGAAGGAGATCTTTCCTTCAAAAATACAGCTAAACTAGGAGAGCAGGATGAAATGAATTGCTCTAGGGTAAATAAGTCACAAACAGCTGAAAAGTCATGACTTGTATTCGAAAGGTCAATCCAACGACTCAAGTAGTTACGAAGACGTGTTATAAATTGTTCCGGACTTTCTCCCTGTTCTGGTTTGCTATTTCTGAATCGATGTCTGAAACCTGATTCGGTCAACTCATATCGCTTCAATAGCGCTTCTTTCAGACGATCATAATTAGAAGCCACTTCTTCAGATAATCTCGAATATACATCCAAAGCTCTGTCAGTTAATAAAGCACTCAGAGATGTGGACCACTTGGATTTTTCCCAATTGTTACAGTGTGCAAATCGTTCGAATCGGTTCAAATAACTGTCAAGATCGTCTTTGTGATCAACAAACGTGGGCAGTTTGGGAGAGTTGCTTTTAGTAATTACAACATCAGAAGAAGCATTACTAGAGTTTGATTCTCTCACCATCAGTTCAAGTCTCTTCATTTCTATCTCATGATCACGCTCTTTTTGCTTCTCTTCGCGCTCTTTTTCTTTCTCTTCGCGCTCCCTTTCTTTCTCTTCGAATTCTTTTTGTTTCTCTTCGCGCTCTCTAGCACGGTTCTCCCGTTCAATACTCTGTTGTTCGTTAATGAATAATCTCAATTCTTCACCTTCGAGTCCCAATCTCACACCAATCTCAAATATCTGTTCCATTTTCTTAATGCAAAACACAGTTCCTCACAATGAAATCAATTGTCAGTCACCAGCAATTATCCAGAATCCTGGTCACGGCACCAATTTTATATTGAATACACCACTTTATTCTAGAAAATCAACAATATATTGCGTTGTGTCTGTTTTCTACAATTTACATGTCCAGTCCGTCGTTCAGCAGATCATTACAAACATTTGAATGTTCATATCACAGCTACATACATACCTGTACAATCTCATTATGACATAGATTTCATAACATACACTTCCACACCTAACTGCTGCAAACATGGCATTATAGTTTTCCATAGAACTCAACATTCTCAACATCCTGTCTGGCCAGAAGAGGAGCCGCGTAAACCTCTGCGGGAGGGTGTCCATCATTTTATGAAAGAATTGTTTTCGGCCTCATTCCCTGCAGAAGCTCGTGCTGGCGTCCGAACTAGATGTCGAATGCTGTAAGCAAGAAGACATGCAAAAGTTATGCGCTTATATTCTTTCAACTGAGACGAAATAGGCTATAGACATGCGCAGAACCATGTTGAACATTTCCCGTTGTGTTCACATGTAGTTCTGACTCTCTTTACAATAAATCTTTGACATCGCTTTCACTTTATTCATTTGTAATGGTTACATTGTCAGTTTTATTTTGGAAGTTTAGCGGAAGGTCAATCACAGACTTGTCAATCACAGCCATAATCCTGACACAAATATAGGAACAGTTAGAGGCCTTTGACACAAGAATCGTCATTGATTCCGAAAATTGTGTTGAAACATGCTGATGAACGTCTATGCATGTAGTGTACTGGAGATTTTCATGCATCATAAGTCTTCGAAAGCATGTCAATCGCTCAATTAAACTTGCAATATTGGAAATGCCCTTGTTTTCAAAATTTTATAATTTATTTTGTCTTTCATAAAAGAGCAAAGAATGTTTGATGACCTTGTAAAAAAAAGGATGCATAACTAACATAGATATGAATAAATCATATAATTTTTTCGCTGAAAGATGTGTAGAACAGAATGCAGCACTCATTCTGTAGAGAAGCAGCTTGACAGCATGTATTGTCCTCAGACTTCAGATCGACGGCAAAAGTCTTAATTTACACGTGGGTTGCACACTGCATTATTCACACCACAGAATTAGATTGTTTAATCGCATCACTTGCTAGAAGTGCAAACTGATTCAAACAGATGGCACATGCAGGAACTTATTAAGTGGGCGAATAGAAATTTTTAATACCTTGCAGAGATAAGAAAAACAGTCGTGCGTCGCTTGCGGATTGCTCTGAATTCTTTCAAAATGCTCCGATCGCCACGATTCCTTCAGATTCGAGGAATTCAGATCATTGCGCAAACGTTTTCTCGATAATGTTGGGCCCTCCAATCATTTTTAAAAAAAGTTAGCAGGCGCATGAAAAAACGTTCACAAACTTCTCTGTAGAACTTGACATCGTCTGTGTCTCTTTGTTGTGTGATCCGGTTGATAACAATCACTGAAGCTTCGCACAATTTGGCGTGTAATGTTGAACTGACTGCTTATTGTTTGATTTCTATGGTATTATGTCAGGAAATTGTGCCATTTCATTAACGTTACATGTTCCTTGCTTCCCTTCTAGTCAAACGGAAGAAGAGACGACCTGTCTAATTCTGTGATTCACACCGTTCGACTCTTCACGATGAAAAGTTGCTGACCTGTGTTTAATGTCGTGTCAAGTCAACGTTCTACAGATTGTTTCATAAAAAATGGATCACCCTTAAACATCGCCTTAACTTCAACTTTGTCTAACTCCGCCAAACTTGAACGAATTTCTCTGAAATTTGGAAGATATGTCAATTGTGCTTACTAATATCATTGTTGGAAATTTCAAGCATGAATATTGCGTTGTTTTCCTGTTATAGATAAAAAAGTAGTAGATAATTTGATCTTCATTTAGCAATGTTACACAAAATCATACCTCACTCTTATAAAATTACATTTCTTTCCTTTGTTATGTAATATGTTGTTCTACAAGCCAAAAGCTATCAAGCAAAACAAAAATAAAGAAAATTGGTCAATCAGAGCCAGTATAGCACCATTATTCATCAACAATAATGTAACTGCTACATGTGATTAACTGGACTTCATGTTCCATAGCTTCCTGACTTCGTTGCGGTGGTGTTGGCAGCACTCCTGATTGCTTTCAGCTAGAAATCTATCTCTTACCGGTTGAAAACAATACAAAGCACAAATGAACAATAACGAGATCGCATTCACAAAAGGCAAAGTGTCAGGGTTTTCTTTGCGAGCTACAAGCAAGCGACTAAATGTCCCTTACACAAATGTGCATCGATGGCATAATGATGATTTTCGACTCTGTCGTAAAGAGGGCTCTGGCCGTCCACGCAAAACATCCAAACGTATAGACCGCCTAATTTTGAGATTTGTTAAAGTTGATCCAAGTCTCTCGTTAACTGAAATGACTGCACTATAGCCTACTCGTCTATTTCTAAGTCCACTATTCGTAGAAGACTTCACATACAGCAAGGAACCATGAATTCTGAACGCTATGTGAATGTTTTACGAATGAACATTGGCCAAATGACAGATCAACTTGGTTATTTATGGATGATAATGCTACGTGTCACAGGAGTAGTAGAGTCAACTTATGCAAGTCTCAATTAGGGCTTAGGACATTATCGTGGCCAGCTCGTTCTCCTGCTCTGAATCCCATAGAAAATGTATTGAGAATTCTAAAACGTAACGTTCGTCGTTCACTGCTACCTACAGATGGCGTATCACAACTTACGTCACTGTTAAAAAGAGAGTGGAGAAAGTTAGATCGGTCAAAAATCAACGATATCATCGAATCAATGCCTAGACGAATTGGTTATGTCATTGACAATAAGGGTAGGGCCACAAAATATCAGCTTCTTAAGAACTGTTACTGTATCATAGCTTATCAGATTATATAAGGACATTTAAATATATTAGGGACATGAAATAACATGAAAAATGCTTTCTGTATCATACTTATGTTTTATTTAGTCAAATATTAGGATGATCCACTTTTTATGAAACGGACTGTATTTCGTCAGAATTCAGGTTTGAGTCTGCATTGTTCTCCATAGAAATAGAAAACTATAAAATCTCTTGAATGGAAATGCAGCTTCGTGCAATACATAATAACCGCAACGCCACAAAATCAACCACAGCATGATTGTGTTAGAATCAGTCACATGTGTAATTCTAAGCTTTTCACCGGTAGTACATGCCCCAAATTAGTTCCCATCGGATGTGCATCGACCGTGAGTCAATTTTCATTCTGGTCAACTTCAGATGATCTATTCCTATGTTGTATTCAATGGAGAATTTATCTTCTTGTCCCTCGAGACTAGTTCTGGTCGTGACTGAGGAAAGTCACATCTAGACCCAAGCACGCAGACACGGCAATCTAACTCTGTGGTCGCAACTTGTTGAAAATCGAAAGAATATCTGCTAGAATTCTGTCCATTATGATAGGACAATAAGATGTCGATATCACTTAAAGAAGACTTCCGCCTTCACTCGCATTCATTTTCTACCTTCGGCGTCACTTGATGAAGAAGACGCGAACTCTTCTCATTGAAATTGAAGATTTCCATAAAATGTGCATTTTATATCACGGAATAAAGATTGCTAATAAAGGAAATACACGAAAAGTTAAAACCATGCTGAATAATGTTCACGAATTTAACAGTAACAACCTTTCAAATTTCAATACTCTGAGCAGGAGCTGTGATCCTATGGAGGGTTAGGGTGGATGATGCTGTAGTTGACCAGGTGACGGGAGATCATCTTTCTGAGAAAATTATACAAAGTAATTAAAGCTCCCCTTTTCAGTTTAGGCCAATATAATCAAGTTAAAGTTAAAAGGATCGAAGAAAGGCCTTCGGCGTCCATCGCCTTCAACGGTCGATGTTTGGATGATGCTGTTTACCAAGTTCAGTTTTAGAGAAATCCTTTCCAAATTATTTGTGCGGAGAAGTATTTTAAACCTTTTTGTGTCTTTTTGATACCTCTGGTTTCTTTTTGCATTGAAAACTATTAAATGTTGTTAATTGTAATTGTAACTGTAATAATAAGTAATTTTTGCCCTGCAATTGAGAGGTAATTGTGATTACTTTGCAGTCAGCACTGTTAATTATTCATTCAACATAAAGTACTCGCACAAATTGCTGTACAATCATTGTTGATGATGCGCTGCAGTAACTGCTAATAGTAAGACATCGTGAAGTTGTTCTTAGATGTGTACCAGGGACACAACCACCGGTAACTTTTTTAAAGAAATTTAAGACGAAGTTTGTCTTATTTTCATCTCTATAGCCAAAATACTAATGCTAGGATTACTCTTCTAATTTAAATTAACTCATCTAAAACATGCCTAGATCTAAATTGATCTGTCTGAAAGTATTGTACTTGTCCGAGAACGATGGTTATGTTCTGATAACAAACGGCAATATTAGAACCGTGTTAAATTGGTAGTGGTCGTAAAACAATTTCAGGAACAACTTTGCAATTTCAATGAAGCTCTACAGCATTATAAAAATGATTACTTTTATCTTCTTACAGTATTCAACTTTTCATTTTAGAAATTCTCTTCATCAAGAAATCTTTTGAAGTTTAACTTCTACTATTTTGTAATCTCGTTTGTAGAGCGAGAAAAGAGTTCCAAAGTATTGCATGCACTGCGCGAAAATTAAAGGTTCATCAAAATTTTGCGAACTGTATAACTGTATCAAGAGAGGAAATCATCAACGTAGTTAGTGCAAGATAAAAAGAGGGAAATTACGTTTGTGGAAATTATTCATCAAAATGTAATTATCAGGAGCTATAGTTTATTTCTATCATTAATGTCTCAATTCTGATTTCAATTTTTCTGAAATGTTGTTTGCTGATTTTCAGATGGCGATGCGATTATTGATTGTGTCATAAATAAACAGGCCTCTTTCATAGACTGCAGTTGAATTTTGAATATGCCGCTACTTGCATATTGCATGCATGTGTTTATACGGAAACTCGTAGATAGAACATAGATTTGAGAGGGACTCTCGCAAATATCGGAGCCCGTCAGAATGAATCCTTCACAAATGAATCAAAATGATCATAATTTCAATGAATCATGATAGTCATGATGTGATAATAATAATAATAATAATAAATAGCGTTTATTGAATCAGTTGCCTCAATAATGAAAAGCGTGAGGCACGTAACAATCATTACAGAATTGATCATAGAAAATATATATAGACTGATGATAATAATAGGCCTGTGCATTGTCTCCGTGGCACAGTGGCTACGTGCTCGGCCTAGTGATCTTTCTGTTCAGAGGTCGAGCCCCGAAAGTGTCATTGGAGGTTGTGACAGAGAGCATCCGAACTAAAAGATCACAACGCTCGAGAGTAAAGTCTTTTTGTGTTTCTGTGTGTCCAAGCCCCCAGAATGGGGGAGTAGTGACGTTAAACCATTATGTTCATGTGCTTTGGAGTTTTAAATTATCACACTAAATTGGATGTCGTTCACTCATAGATCACATTGTTGAATTTGATTTGAGTCAGCATAACTGTGTAGTTCAATTCAAGGGTATCAAGTATCAATTTTCAAAATTTCCAAAGTCTGGTTATGTCTCCATGACAAATATTCATAATCAATAGTCCGGCAGCCAGAACGAGTTTCTGCAGGGAACGAGGCCGAAAGATGTACACCACGGAATGATGTACACCATATGCCTGCTACGAATCGATGCGTCTGCCGAGTTCTAGTGAGTTCCTCTTCTTGTCAGACAAGATCAAAGAAAACCACAAGTAAATCCAATTGGACGCAGATTGCAGTTTTTAGCTAAAATGAAATTTTCTATGTTTTCTTTAATTAAACGAAAAGTACTAAGCAGAGAGTCATAATTTTTGGCATGGAATGTCTTCAGGTCATTTCCTTTCACTTTCATGAACCCTGTCTATAAAGCTAAACGCATTTAGATTTGGCGAGCCTCTTTATGTCGACAAACACAAGCATTTTGAGCAACTCTGTCCACATTGAGCCACATTCTCACATACATTGTCGATCAGATGCATGATAAAAGCACATGCATATCATAGGAAATTACCTGAAGACATTCCATGTCAAAAATTATGACTCTCGGCTTAGTACTTTTCGTTTAATCAGAGAAAACATACAAAATTTCATTTTAGCTAAAAACTGCAATCTGCGTCCCATTGGATTTACATGTGGTTTTCCTTGATCTTGTCTGACAAGAAGAGGAACTCACTAGAACTCAAAAGACGTGCCGATTCGTAGTAGCCATTGGGTGCACATCATTCTGTGATAGTCTCACTTTCGGCCTCGTTCCCTGCAGAAACTCGTTCTGGCTGCCGGACTACAATAGTCATTGACACATAGTCATTGTGATGTGTCACTACCTCTGAGAATTTGTGGTGGTGTTGGTGTCGACCCACCCCTCCTTGCTATTGGGAAGGGGTCCAGGTGACCATCAGGTGTCGGGGGGGGGGGGCAAACGCCCTCTTACAGCGGCGGTTGAGCTCCGTACACCTGACGGTGGAAGCCCAGCGGTCTCATGGTGTGAGTGATGTGTGCATGTGTGTGCAAGAGAAGAGAAGTTTGGCGTTGTGATTTAGAGAGGGGACGAATAGGAGAAGAATGGACACTGGGGTTCATATTGTGTAGGCATTCTTTTAAGAGGGGTGACTTGTTTGTTCACCCCTCTTGTGCCAGAGTTGTGCCAGTCTTCTGTGTGTGCGTCTCTCTTGTGTTTCTTCTGATTTGTGGACTGTTGACGAATTGATTAAATGATCTTGTTGTTTTGTCCACGTGCAAGGTAAGTGCCGACGTGGTGGATGTGTCTTTGTTTGAGGAGTTACTTTGTTGTCGCGTTGGGTGCCTGAGGGGGTGAGAGGTGTTTCCCTGAGGTGAAAGTGGTGGATTTTCGTTGTCTGAAGGGTGGTGGTTGTTGCGTGAGGAGATACAGAAGATGATGTTCCTCAGCAAATTCAAGGGAAAGAAGCAGAAAGTAGAAGATTCAAAAGTGGAATGTTGAAAGAATATAAAAAGTTGTCATTCTCTTCAGATCTTCTAAATTTTACGACAGACTTTTGTAGTCATTCGTTCGAATACTCGAACTTCATTCGATATTCTGCAACTAAATCTGACTTAGGCTCAACATTCTCTTCGTCTATTTTGAACTGGGAAAACCGTAATACCTCCGATTTTACAGACTCTCTTGAACATTTTCATTCAAGTTCAAGTTTTATATTTACTCACTACAAATGATGTATGTGACACACTTCCACAATATATAAAATAAAAATGCATTAATTAAGCACAGTATACAAGTAACATGAAATAACGAATAAGTCAAATTTTAATTTAATCAAATTCATTGCAAATTTTCTTCCTCTCAGCATTGAAGTAGAAATGGATGACAATTATTTTGCACTTCCAATTAAGTCTTCCTTTTAGAATAAGATGGACGCAATGTCCTCATATGGAAATTTCAGATGAAACGATCCATAATTTCATATTTCAATGTGAAATTGATACTACTGCCCTGAGAGCATCTCTTCAGCAATTATGTACCCTGAGACAACGATTAATGTATCGTTTCGCATTTGCGTTATTCATCTCAGATTTGCTTGCTACCTTTTCAAATGGATTGATTGAAGGATTAGTTGACTCTCTAGGTTTTACGTTTGTCAAGTTTTTAAATGCTAAATTTTGACCATTTTAAAAGTGCCCGAGTGAGCATGGGAGATTGTCAAACAGATAAAAGATTTGATGAGGTCATCTAAGCTCGATCGACATCTACCGGATTAATATAAAAATACATGCACTAGGCCAGGTCAAACTTTCGATCGTTTAACAAATCCGCATCGATTTGATGGATTTACATGAAACCGTTTACAATGGTTTTGTTTAACAAAACGGACGTTTTATTAAAACCGTTTTAATCTAAATCTACATGAGGTCAAGCATGAGTTTACAGTAATCTGCTTTAATATTGCTGCGGTTTAACAAAACGGCTTTATCAACACGAGCTTGTTGAAACCGATTTGTCAAATCTAATCGAAAATTTGACCTTCCCTTATGTCTCAGAAGTTTATATAAAGAAAGACATGAATATAATGAATGATGCCAATCACCGCGTTTCATGTCGCAACTCTCAGATACAAAAGGCTACTCTTGGCATAAATGAAATTGTTTGAAATAACTGTGTACATGTTCTTGCATTGCATATTGACCGGCTCTTCAAAACTTATTAAAAAATTTTAAAAAGCTTGATTGATGCAATTTATCAAGTATCAATATAAAATTCCTCCACCAAGCAGCACTGCAGATGAGTCTACAAATTAATTCTATGATTCATGAAAGAGAAACAAATTTAAGTTCCATTTACACACATCAAAACTGCATTTCAAAGGTCAAATATTTGAAAAAACGTTTGAATAAAAAGGTCGCTATAACACTGTAAAAAGTGCGATGTTTATTACGCTTTAAAAGCATGCTTGAAACATGTTTCTTATCTACCACTTCTGCTGTGTAGTCTGTATAGGGTAGCTAACAGGATCTGACCCAGATTATTAATTATTAATGTAATTATTAAAATTAACCACTGCGATCATTGAGAGAAAGACATTCAACTTCAACAATCATAGTTCCCTGAGAGAGCGACTGTTTAATGATGGTAAAATATTCAACAGAGTTTTACATTCCTACAATAAATCTATCCTCGGTTAATTGCTTTGTCGTATCCGCCTATAAAAGCGTTCTCTGCATTTGTATTCATTAAATTCATCAATCTTTTGTAAATGAATGCATAAATCTATAATTAATTATCAATTATCAATTTTGCTATTTATACGGAAATTGCATAAAACTTTGCAGTCTTCAATTATTGAGTCACTTGAAACAAAACAATTGGGCGCAATAGGAGGCATTATTACTCTGGTTAAATACAAAGATATTGAAAGAGTTAATTAGCGGTAAATACTCCACGGAACTAAAATTCGCTTATATTTATTTCCTTTGTGTATATGTCCTTTTATATAAGAACTGAATCAATTAGATGACAGTTCCTAGTTCCCAAAATAAAGAATTGATTTCGTGATCAGAAGCTCTCTCTCAGACATCCTCATGGATGATTATAATTGCGATGATTTCATCGAATTAATTGTTTTCAACTTGAATTAGAGATTCGTCTTTTAATATCCCGCCTTCGCGTCGTGAACCTACAGCAACAGTTCGCTTCAAAAAGAGAGCAATAATCATTCAGTTGAAGCATAGTTTGTTTGATTATTGCTCACTAATCGCAACCTAGTTTCGTGAAAATTCAATTAAATTTCTGTCTGAAATTATGGATAGTTTTACGCGCTCTTGTCACAATATGCCGTTGTTTCTGCGCATTTGGAAACGTGGGCTACTACCTCCGCAGGCAATCAGACATAAAATACTAGAGAATTCACTTTCTACATTGAATGAGGAAACAATTGAGATGCTTCAAAATATGTCAAAGTCCTTCACTAGAAGCGTAGCTACTTTCTCTGGCTTGCCTCCGGTGATTTAGTGGAGTTTCTCATAACTTTGGAACTGTCCCAATGATTTGGCTATGCTTATTCCAGATTACGATTCTCGAACGTGAGTCGAATGATTTTTATTGCTGTGGAGATTTTTTACTACAAAATTCTTTCATTAAGGAAAATTTGATTTGACAAGTTGAGGATAAAGATAAGTGACCTATGTAAGACTTCTGTGAGTAGAATATGAGTAACAGTTCAATCAAGTGAGCATTACTTCATCATCAATCATCTGAATGGCCAACAAACAAACTTGCAAAATTAATAGGCATCTTTCTCAATAAAATGAAATAAAGCAAAGAGTTAGCATGTGCATGTATTGGTAAACAAGCATTTCTTTACTGGTCCACATACGCGGAATCAGTAGACGCACTACATTCAGCAATAGAAAATCATACATAATTGACAACATACTCAAAGACAACGACTTAAAGTATTGTAGCGTGACAGATAAGAGAAATACATATACTCATGCACCATAGAGAAAGAATGTGGTAATGGAAAATAGCGTGTCGCCACTAGCAGCCACGAAATGCTCCTATCATAGAGTAAGTATATAGTAGATGGACTCCGACTCCAGGGGTTGATAGGATTCCGACTTCGCATCCATAGTGTCGACTCAGCATGTAGTGAAAATTTTTACATCAAAGGATTCAGTTTTTTTACTTAGAGTACGTTCCTGTTGACTGCAAAAATGTTTGATCACGTTTTAAAAAGCCATTTTTTTGTGAATTATTCCTGTGTTTGCATACCAGAGATTTGGTGCCTCTGTATAAGTAGCATGAAGCTTGGTAGATATCAAGAGGAATGAGCATTTACTGACAGGTATCTTAATTAAGCGGAAATGGAGATTCTTATCAAGGACATTTCATGAACCGCACTATAGTGCAATTCTTCAACCCATCGTATTGCTAATTTAACAAAGATTACCTGCAAATGAATACAGGGTTGTCATGACATGGAGGATTTGTAGAATACTATTATTCCTTCTGTATTGATATTATGATCAGTCAATTCCATGGTAATTTCTTCAAAACTGCAAAATTTGTATATCTCACATTTGGCACTGGGTCCCAACTCGAGTTCATTTAATAAAATCGAAGCTGCATACACTTTTGGGATTTTAAGTAATTAAAACTGAGTTGCTACTTTACCTAATATACTTAGTACCTACTCTATGGTTTTCATACAAATGTGTTATCTTATTCTGCTTCTTGGCTTAAATTTCAAGTTTGCTAACATCATCAAATTTAGCTCCTTTTTCCACCGGACTAAATGGATCTGTAAATGTTAGGACTCTTGTCCAAATTATTAGCTATCAGACTGTATTTTACAGTCAATAAAAATCACTGGATGAGTTTTGCAAAATTGGATGAGTTATAAGTGGTTGGAAATGGTGATACTCTATGCAGTGAATTCAACTATTGTATGACGATTAATTCAATTTTCAAAGGCATTACGATTTATTCATGATATAATTGATGACATGGAGGATTTGTAAAATACTATTCCGTCTTCTGTTTTGCTGTCATGATCAGTTAATTCCGTCTTGTAATTTCTCTAAAGCTGTAAAAATGTGCTTATCTTACATGTGGTGCTGCGCTACAACTCGTGTTCATTACAATCGAAACTGCATCCAGCGATGGAACTGGGTTACTCGTACTATTGAGTGACCCGGTGACCCGAAATCTTTATTTCTCTTTATTTGAGTTGTATATTGAATCTGGGGGGAAAGAATGTAGTACATAGTTTGCTGAACTTAACATATGAATGATGAGCGCATGATTCAAAAGTTGGAGCTGTTTTAAAAAAAATAATTTTTCAAATACAATTTGCGGTCGGTCTTGGCATGATACAACGACGGGAGTGGAACCATTAGAACTGCGTTGATCTCCTCTATAATTATGTCACTCGGCATTAATGGGAACAGTAGTCTTAATAATAATAGCTACATGCAAAGGTCTAAAATTCGCCTCAAGCGGATTTACGGAAGCCAAAAATACGACGTGTATTGCATTGGTCCCCATTGGCCTGTAGCTGTGGTTTGTGGCTTATAATGGAGTTCTTGGTGTGTTGAACCTTGACTCTTGACTCTGTCATCCTGTAACAAGTGCGATAAATAAATAAGTATGGGTATGATAGAATTTAATTAAAACAGCGAAAAATCACGGGTCACCACATTTGAACACTTACGCGGTTACCTGGTGACCTAGTTCCATCGCTGCTGCATATTAGGGATTTAATTAATACTGAGTCGCTTCTCTGTCTAATATACTTACTATCAATAAACAAATTCTAAAATAAAATTCTATCAAAAAGTTTCAAACACGATCTTTCGACCACGTCCGAATAGGATGGGAAAATATCTGCTTTTGAAATTTTAGAGGCTATTCTCTCAATTGCAGTTATTTTGCGCAACAGGTATTTTGGAATATTTCACGAAAACTCGACAGCAATACGAAAGAGCACTTCTAACGAAGGCAAATTAAACGACATATGTAACAATGGCGCTCAAGGTCGACTTCTTCAAATTCCAGAGATATGTACAGCCCTCTGAAATCATTTCTTCTTATTGGATCATTGGACTTTTGCTCTGTTCAGTTTATAAAAAATTCTATTCAAACTCGATCGAAATTTCTTAGCCATACTAGTAGAATATAGTCAATGGTGCAGTATGTGACAAAGGCTGAGATTCACAGACTATCATATTAGCTACACGGTACTAGATTAGACGTTATTCATTATGAAGTTATTCTTCGATTGAGATGGTTGCTATTCACTTGGAGAAGCGACTCCTTTATGTTGCTAAACTCGCCAACAAATCGCCTGCAGAAGTTGGTTCCTTTCTATACCCAACAACATGCATTAAAATGGGTAGCCTTTCCATCTAAGTTAAACTCTATGTGGTGCATACTCTTTGCTTCAAACTTCAAAATCTAGATTTAAGTATCTTTCCATAATTCGGCATTGACACTAGTAACTCAGCATTGCTGTATTGGATCCTCAAAAGCGGAAGCTTCAGATATAGGCTACTGTTGAACGGTTATTGATTATTCATCAACAGAAAAATATTCACGTAAAATCTTAAAATTATCTCCAAAAGGTCATTTGATTGCAATCTACTGCTTATCTTGATCGCGACATGATGAAACATGAAGTTGTCTGTTCGTTTCTCACTGTGCAAATAGGCTTCTTGAAGGAAGATTGAGAACAACATTCACTATAGTTTGAATGGATTATTTTCTTCTTTGCATATATTTTAATTCTATTGTGCGAGAAGGTGATATTTCAGCAGCTATATATCAATATAAATTGTATCTGATTAAATCTCGCCATATTTTGTCACAACTATATACCGCACAAGTCGCAGCGAACGTTTTACGAAGTTATTTGCATCATTTATTGTAAATGCATGCGCCATGAAGATGATAGGAATTCCTAAGTTCGTGCCAGTCAATGTCACCCGTTATGACTGCTCTAAAATGTGTTGCTAACCTAGATCGACTGGTAGCTTTTGAAGAAATACGTCAACTTTGGTGACCCTGACATGCTGTTGTTCAAATTGAAATTACTATTTCAAAGATGTAGGGATTCCCTAATAACCGTAAGTATGATTACCTGCAGAGACCGAGGCTGTATATTATGGCAACCTCATCATAACATTAATTGTTCTAATATCAAGAAAATTTGTGCTGAAACCTCGCACTCGCATGCGGAATTTCACTAATATGTCTACCCTCGAGCGAGGCTGTCAAAAACGTTTTTCAACGCCTCATGGTCCGATAGTTTGCGGAGAATCATCTAATGTATTGTAATCTTATAATATATATATATATATATATATATATATATATATATATATATATATATATATATATATATATATTATAATGTAATTCTATATATCTCATATAATCTTGTATGAGCCTAGATATGATTCATGACTTTTATTTTCCTTGAATAAAGACATATTATTGTTAACTATGATTGAGATGTACGAGATATGCATGAAAATGCAAGTTAGCGGTAAATAAACGATATGAGATAATGCAAACCGGAAAAATTTCGTGAATTTTCTCAGCCGCTAGAATCATAGCGTACACCTTTGTGAACAGCACTTTTTCATTACGTGAGGAGAGGGTTTGTCTGATAAGGAATGATCGCAGACCGTCATCTTGCATTGATTTTGGAAAAAATGATTAATTACATTAAACTTCGTTTACAATTTGCAAATTTTTTTCTTATGGATGTTATGAAAAAATTGTATGAACGCTTCTGAACAACGCACACACGTGTAATAATAACTCAAGCACACTAGTATTTGTGCAGTATAATATCGCCTTAGACGGGCCCGGGCTTGAAAAATCTGGCACCCGGGCCCAGATTAGAAATTCATCCGGCCGGGTCAGGGCCTTATATTTTGGAGTCAATGCGGGACCGAAAAAAGCAATGCGGCCCGGTTCCAGCTCTGTCTCATGCTGCTATCTTTTCATCACACATAGCAGTCTTGTCTCCAAAAATAAATTCGATCAAATCTCCAAATTTTCAAAAATATGAAGAGCGTCGTTTGCAAAATTTTGAATTTTTATATATCCTACGGAGATGCGCCAGCAAGAGTGAATGAACACCTCTATTGGAAATACGGTGGCTTTATTAATTTTTGACTACTTCATCAGCAATCAGGGGCCGCTTCCGAGTTGTCGACAGAACCTAGTTGGAATGCTGTCATGGTTCAAACGTTTAAATATTTTCATCTGAGACAAAATTAAGACTTTTCCTCGTTCAATAGTTCATGATGCCACTCGCCCTGCTGAAAATTCAAAACTTCATCAATTTAAGTAAACATTGAATTTGATGCAACTGTGATTTGCAAATTATCAACAATGATGACGAAATTCGAGAAGAGGTCTGAATGCACTTTCATTTATTATCGTCACTGTAAAATATATGTTTGTGGATCTTTGAGAACAGCAAACTGACATGGGAAATTCGAATGACATCAGTTATAGGAGGCTTTTTTAATCATCGGCGCCTGTTCATAGACATGGAAAGTAGTTGGAAAATTGAATCACAATTCATTTTCTAGCCATGATGCAAGTAATCGCATGTTTTCAGACAGTCTTCGTTCAGAGTATTCGTATTCCTTGACAGTGTTGCAGTTTGAGCACACTTCGTTGATGAAATTTCGCAGGAATGTGGTGAGAAAATCGCTAATTTATAGGTAATGCGAATGCTTTCGTTTTAATTACTTCTGGGCTGAAAATAATATGGACAGAAAAGTTCCTGAAAATTGGATTTCAAAGTGGAGATCTTTCTTAGAAGACAATGCTTTCCATTCACTACTCTGAAATTTCAATAATGAGCTGTTACTGGCGCTTCGAATCGCTATGAAGCAAGAAATTTGTTTACTGAAAGTTTTTTAGATAAACAAACACATATCTATTGATTTTAGAAATTATCAAATTTTGCCTAAAATTACATTAGTCCTCTAAAAGCCAGAATTTATTTGTTCTGCTGTAAACTTCTTGGCTTAACTACGCTCTCAAAAATGTTGGCTTTCAACTTTTCCTCCTTAGTCCAGGCAATATATGTATTTTCAACCCGCCACAAATTGCAGTCGTTTCAAGATGGGGCTCATCTTGTAGAGAAAAGATCCCTTATCAACATATCAAAAATCTAGGAAAATCTAGTTAAAGGATCGCCCTGAGCTTTCCACTTGAAGTCAGGAGTCTTCTCGAATTAAAAAAAACACGTCTACTCCAATTAAATCGCAGATAAAGATCACAACAGCCAATCAAAATGAAGCGTTGCAACTTTGTCTCATTTACTGCATTTACCTTTCTAACGGATTTCACCAATACCAGCTATGTTTTCTGTGTTATGTCCTTTCCCAGTGGCTAGATTTCTCAGTCACTACTTCAAAAACACTTGTAGCTATCTGCAGATTTCTATAAGTTGAGTGGCAAGTGTGCGAGTTTTACCATAAGAAAAATGATAAATTTTCACAACTGCCATCTTGTGAAAACTCGCAGTGCCCAAGTCGCAAGATTGAAGACGCGTTTTACGCACCCTCACCTTCTAGATAACTTTCTAAATATTTATATATTTAACTTTTTTAATATAAGCTAAATATTTGTTAGATATAACCTTTACTGACGCTGTTTCCTGACATTCAGAGGAAAATATGCTGATGAGATCAATGCATTCCTCTTTATCGCCATTCATCAAATTGTTGTTATCTGCACTCTGTCTGGTGATGCACGAAGCATGATTATTGAAGGCATGCATTTGCTTCCATTGTTTGTCCATTCCTGTCTGACTCATCATGGATCGAAAAGTACCAGCAAGCAAGTTGCACGTGTAAACGGTGTCGTCTCATTTCACATAATCTCATTTCGCATAGTCTCATTTCGCATAATCTCATTTCGCATAGTCTCATTTCGCATATCTTCCGTTGCATCATTACTTGTAGTTTCATTTCGCATAAATATAATAAAGGCCTGTATATTATAATAAAGGCCTATTAAATATAGATAATCGATAATTGTGTTATGAGCCCAGTTATTATGAATCAAAACCGCAAGATGAAACATTTGAAATATTGTATTCATGAAAATCACCCTCTTATCACACCTTGTTTCAACGCACCAGCAACTGCACCAGCATAGTCGTACACAGCAATTTCTCTGTTCTGCAAACGTGTTTTCAGTCTCACGAGTCGGTCAGTTACATCCCTGTATTTCTGCTTTTGAGGTGGATTTAACCCTCCAGATTGCAGCAGACGAAGTTTGTGCTCCACTTCTTGTTGCTTTGTTTGTAGCAACTCTATTAGTTTATATATGTTAGGATGTGGGCGGCCTAACTCTCTATTGAGAACACCATGCCAAGCCTCCAAGTGGTTATTGGTACGGAATCCGTCGATATTGTCAAAATGATTCCACATTTCCTTGGGAAATATTGCGGCAGAGGTATCCACCCATGTCGTAGTTACATAGTCCATGAATGGGATCACATCCTCATCAGTCAATTCGTTCAGTGCCTCCATCCATACTTCATCAACAGACTCTAAGGGAATCAGAGGGAGAGCCGAAGATCGACGAACAAGACGATTGAATGACTGATTTTCGGTGTATTTGTTTGTCAATCCGAGTGCCTGTACCTTACGCCAAATTGCCTGAGTAAAGTGAAACAGGCATCCACGAATCCTCGAAGAAGGGAATAGTTGATTTACGCACTCAATCATGGCTTTCTCAAAGTCAATACACACAGTTTGAGGTTGAAGTCGATGGCCAAAGCGTTCGGCAGCTTGTTGCAGAAGCTGAAACATTCTTCTGTAAGTCTGTGTGTCTCTCTTTGGTAATAAGGCCACCACAACAGGAACCATACACTCCATCACTTTAACATGTATAGAATACACTTGAGTAAACATTTCTGGTGCGGATTTAAATGTTCCATCCATAAATATTTCAGTAGCTAAACACAAATAACGAAGATTTTGCGCCGTGCCGAAAATCAAAATACGGTCCTCTGCTCCATCGTTTGCTAGGAGGAAAGGGCGGCCATCCTTTGTTTGGGTCCACTGTCCTTGTAAGTCAATTTCGCTTCTGGAATGTGGTATATTTGGCAAACGCTTTGATCTTGCCCTGTACAAAGTACATCTGTACTTGTTGAAAGATGGCAAGCTATCCATTGTGGTTTCGTCAGGGTTTGCCAATGCGTCTCCAAAGGCGTCCGAGAACAGCCGCTTAATAGGTTTGAATGGCTGTTTTATCGCCTCTTCTTTCACATTATTCAAAGTCTTTTTGATTTCAATGTTCTTATAGTCTGGCGCATGATTGTGTAGGCCCGGAGTCTTGATTACTAGATCCTCATCGGTGACTGCCGTTACGCCGCAATTCTGTACGCGGCAACGCCAGTGTTGACGTTTCTCCATTCTTCGGTTGATAGATAATAGATATCCGTCGAATTCTAAAAGCTTGCCACCACGTTGTGAGGTTACAAACTTCGCAATATTTTTCCCAGTCTTCATCATAAAATCACAGCAATGAAAAATATATGCCTTCCGTTATGAACGGAATTTATTTATTTATACATTATGAACGGTTATCCCGTGGTCATTCGCAAGCCAATTGTCAGAAATTGGTATTTGATACTTCAGCTATCACTCCAATTTCCATTTCTATTCAATTCTCACTCCTAAACAGATTAGGTGTTAACAATGGCTTAATTAAACAGATAAAGGTGTTGACAATAGCTTACAATAGTTACAAAGAACAAGTTACAAGTTTTTCGAAGATGATGAAATTATGCGAAATGATATATCTGTGTTATGCCATTTGATACACATCGACGGATTAGATGATTACATAAGATTAAATTGCACAACAAAGAGTTATGCGAAATGAGAATATGTGAAATGATACGGAGCCGTGTAAACCCACTATCAAGGTTACTTGGGTTTCACAGCCACTCAAATTATAATTACATAGGTGCATCTGACATATGATAATTACAACTTCATTTAAGGAGGATGTGGCATTAAGGAAATGTCGACTGATAATGATGTTTTCTGATGTCTATGAATCTATCCAGATGTCATGCATGTAACTCTTCAAATCCACATGGGAGGACTTGAATCTCTCAAGGCAGCATGGGTGATAACCAACCATTCGCAGAATCAGAACAGCTCAAATGATTTTCCAAATTTATAAACAATTGCTACCATGAGGTCCGTCCATTCATTTCACCTCTGCTTCAATAGCTTTCCACCCATAATCTTGATCAGAAACTTTGTTTCTTCGTCGACAAATTTTTCAAAAGTTTGTTTTTACATGAAAACGCTTTCATGTCACAGTGTAACATCCGTCCGTCACATATTTTCTTCTGTGTTACTGGAATTCGATAACAATGAGACAATGTTTGTCCCAGCTGGATGCTTGACTCAAATTCTGAGAAGAATGCGACTTTGTCTTGACTTCCGGAGATACTCACATCGAACAGAAAAGGTTAAGAAGAATGACAGCTTCTCACATGTCAAAGCTCACATTCTGCTAGTTGAGGAGCTGATAGACACTTCATCATTATTTTTGCAATCGCATTTGAAGTCATCAAAATTCGGCAGAAAACAGAAGAAAGCAGAAATCAAAATTGATAGAAGTCTCGCCCAAAAATCGATTTGGCTCTCGTATTTCAACGAAGAGCTGTTGCAGGGTTGGTGATGATTATTTATTTATTTAACTGAGTTTCTCGTACATGCGAGTGGCGGTTTGTCGATTATTGTCTTCAAAACCATTACAATCAAAAATCCGTCAAAGTGGTTTCGTACAGGCAACTCAATTAGAGGTGAAGTAAACGTCTTGCAAGCAGGAAAGAAGCGAAGACTTGAAAGCGTAGAAAGTGGAAACTCTCGTAATGGTGGATGGAAGCTTGTTCTTTGCGTGCAGCATTACATAAAAATGAACGTCCACCAAGGGGTACGGAAAGTGGATTTAGGTGAGATTAGTTTCAGCGAGGAGGAGGAACGGAGGCGAGTACGGGAGAAAGAGTCAAATGCGAAGTTGAGGTGACCAGTGAGGTATAGGAGGCAGCCCGGTTATGAAAGCACAAGTATCCTGAAGAAGCAAGTATGTACTGAATGCGATCTTCAATAGGGAGCCAACGAAGTACCTTAAATGAGGGTGAGATGTGGTGGTAACGTGATAAGGAATCTATCAGATGGACAGCGGCATTGACTACATTCTGCAAGCGTCTCAACGTTGCAGTTGATACGCAACGAAGGAAGCGAGTGATACAATCGTCAAGTCTGCTAAAAACCAGCGACACAATAAGACAACATATAAGATTAACATAGACATGACAAATAAATCCAAATGAACATTACTACCATAATGATCTTCAAAGCAACTCGTCCGATCAGGATTCGAACACAAGTCATCTAGAAAGATAAACGATTCCTTTATCCACGCGGCCAGACTATTGCGGTCGGGAAGATAGGGTATTAGCGTTCATTTGGACTTATTTTGACATATCTATGTGTCTATGCATCTATATCTTTCAAGTGGTGAAAAACATAAACTGAAGCGAAATGATGAAATCACAAAGCTTCATGTACCCATTAAGCAATATTGTACAAATGTATACACTCAGTTGTTGGAATACATGTGTACATATTAACCAGATTACATAATAATTGCATTAGTCCTCTAAAAGCCAGAATTTATTTGCTCTGTTGTAAACTTCTTGCCTTAACTACGCTCTCAAAAATGTTGGCTTTCAACTTTTCCTCCTTAGTCCAGGCAATATATGTATTTTCAACCCGCCACAAATTGCAGTCGTTTCAAGATGGGGCTCATCTTGTAGAGAAAAGATCCCTTATCAACATATCAAAAATCTAGGAAAATCTAGTTAGTGGAACACCCTGAGCTTTCCACTTGAAGTCAGGAGTCTTCTCGAATTAAAAAAAAACACGTCTACTCCAATTAAATCGCAGATAAAGATCACAACAGCCAATCAAAATGAAGCGTTGCAGCTTTGTCTCATTTACTGCATTTAACGAACAAACTGAAACGAAATGATGATATCACAAAGCTTCATGTACCCATTAAGCAATGTTGTACAAATGTACAGACTCGCTTGCTGTAATAGGCCTACATGTGCGCATATTAACCAGATTCAACCAGTGCATTTGAATGCTAAAAAATGCGACAGCGGTCTGATAGAGATGGTTCACCTAATTACCCGCTAGTGCTATTTTTGTTATTCAAAAGTCGTCTCAATACCTAGATTAGATGCAGAGACAATAGCGGTCTACGTTTACCTTGCTTAAATTGTCAATCAAAGAACTGGCAATTAGAGGTATGCGTCTGGTTCAGCCTATGTGACGTACGTACTTTTACTATACAAAACAGTCAAGTCTAGATCAAGTCCGGTCTAAATGTGGCCCAGTGGCCCAGTGACCCGTGTCACACGTCATCTGCTTCTGAATACATTAAGAAAATATTGAATTTATTAAGAGAAGCATGGAGTATTATAAAGCCATCAAAATTGTATCATTAGATATTTACTAACGGATAATGCTTTGGTTTATTACGTATTAAAATGGAATACAATAAAGCAACAAGTAAAATATCAATTTGTGAATGAAGTGCAGGACACCGCTTGACAGTTATTCAAAAACAACAATCTAGTTCAACATCATGTATATAATATACAATTTTCGGTTAAATGTAATCTAGAACATGAACCTTAAATGTTTTCTATATGCAGCCTACCCGATCTGTTTTCTAGGATCGATTTATTTAGGGGGGGAGATTATGAATGCCACATTAGTATTACGAAAAAGCTGGTTGTCGATAATATTTATTACTTTGAGTAGCCTACCAATCAACATCCAAAATTAGAGAAACCTAATTTAACTCAATTTCAAATGACAATCGAATCGGATAATCGAACCTCCTTTAAAATCAATTATAGAACCGGAAGCTAGGATAGTCGCAAATCGGAGTTTGATTTTTATGATTTCCAATTAGACCTCGATATTGCGAATCGGGTAGTCGGTAACCGAACTTTTAACTTTTAGAGTTCTGCGAAATAGGTCATAAATTTGACCTTTCAGTCGGCCAAAAAAGTGTGAAAGTGTGAAAATACATCAACTAAAAACCGCGAACTCATAGATCAGGCGGCTTTGTTTTAGGAGGACCACAGCAGAAATGCGATAGGGGTTCCCTACGCATGAATAGGGTTAATTGACTAGTAGATATACAGTATCTTGATTATTTGGTGACAACGCAACTCATTGAACAAAATATTCACCGGAATGTTTGAATTGATTTATACAATACAGCTTAGTAATTCTAGTTAAATGGATATAATTTTCACATGTGTTTTTCTGATATTTTGCAACTCTAAGCCAGTTTCAATCTGTCCTACGACAAACTACCAAAATATTCAAAAAGAAACAGTCATTGACCCCTTCCTGATTCTGAATGTTCCCATTCAATCGTTCTCAAGATCACGGTAGAACCCAATTGGCGTATATTCTTTCTGTGGCGGTATCGAATTTTCCCGACTCAGTCATCTTGTTACTGTGAACTATCTTGCCACTGCTGTATATTCAAAATCTAATTCCACCTTTTGTAAGAAATTGATTTCTGAGCATGTTCTGATCAGTGATCATGCAAAAACGTCTTAACACAATGTAAGTAGCATTTATAACGCTATGGTCAATGTTCATTATTGTGCAGAAGAAATGCAGCAGCTGCACAGATAAATAAACGACAGCATCAAAATGATTGAAACATGACAATCTGTCCATTTTGTCACTTTTTTTCATCAGTCAACATTTATTTCAAGGAAAGTTTTACACGGACGATGAAGAAGCATAAAAAAAGTAAAGATAAATGAAACTCACTTGGGATCTGTTATCTGTAGCATAGAACTGACAGCAATATTGTGAGCATTGTTTAAAGGATTGCCGTTATTCATATAGTAATTATATGTTTAAATGCATTTGCGGAGTAACTTCATATTCACTTTGCCAATAGTCTATGAGTAGTTTGAATTGATTAAGATGCTTTATGTAGAAAGATTTTAAAAGATGCAGATATTTGATGTTCTCATTGACCAAATTTACTAAAATTCGAATTCATTGTCAGAAATGCGCAGAAGTCATAAAAATCCGACTTTCGCTTTGCTTAAATCAGTGGGACTACAATGAACTTAAAAAGAAGTGATAATAATAGTAAATCTTCACAAAGTGCCACACAAATGTCAACCACTTGAAGCATCCATCGTAGGACGGTAGCTACTGACACTTTCTTCCTAAATTCGCGCACAAAGGGCTTGATAGCATGGATTTGTAGATCGTGAAACGCTGAATACAAAAATCAAATTCTTAAGTTTCACAGCCACTCGCTTTCACTTATAAGTAAGATTAAAGGATTTCAATTGGAATCCAATGGTAAAATTCAAGAAATATCTATGGATTGTGAAACATTTGGCAATTTTCGTACATTTTCCTTTGCAGAAAAGAAGCTATTTATCAGAATGCCATGAAATTTGAAACATGATTGAGTTGAGAACATCAACTTCGATATAAAAGTTGAAGTAAGTCACATGATTCAATATTTGATGTCTGGGAGCCTCTGCAAAATGAGCAAAATCGCCAAAATTACGTCAAAACATGAAATCTATTGTTGTGTCAGATTTCTATGGTAGAAAGTAAAAGTCATAAAAGACTGGAGTCCTAGCTTCAATAGTTTTGTAAGAAATATCAAAAAATGAGTAGGGGGAAGGGTCTCCAAGACCCCGAACACACCCTCTCCGCGTGAATGAGTGTCAATCCAAAAAATGACTGACAAGCGTTTGGAAACTCGCTTGTTGTTTATGATGAAACATAACGACGTTTTTTCGTGTTTAAAATATGTTTTTATCATTTGTTTGAAACGCTACCAACCTTGCCAGTTACTCTAAATTTATACCAATAAATACAACATCCAATGAAGCTGAATGATGATGAGGTAAAGGTGTATAAAATACACAAGAAAAATCCACATGTTGCAAAGTCCTGAACATCAACTGCACTAAGAGAGAACTCATGGAATGAAAATGGATGCTAGAAAGAAGAAAGCGAATAAGCAGCTAAATTCTCCAGCATTAAAAATGTCAGACCCTGCCCCAGCATCAGTACTTAGTACATGCAAGACATGCAGCAAGAAGCTATCATCATGTACCCGTTGCCGTTAGTGTACCGGTATTACAAAGTGATGAGTTGATTTCTCATATTTTGGTAGATAGCTGATCTCTTGAACGTAGATGAAACGACACACTCATAACAATGATGTCTAGATATGAAAGTCTTCAGGACTTCTTCGAGGCACAGTAGGTAACAAAGTCAACTTCTTGAAGTCTGAGCAAATCAATGATATTTGCTCCATCTTTTCAGCGCTATCAGACCTATCAATTATCCCAAGTCTACTCAGTCAATTCCAAGGTGCGAAAGATAGATGAACGCACGCCACTCATTTTTGTGAGTGTTATCAATCCTGCACATCAACATCTGAACGCTTTGCAAGTCAAAGTTGGAACTGACCTCCGACCCGGCTCCAGCCGCAAATTTTGGTGACCAGAAGGCCGACTACTCAACACGCCGGCCGCCGGTTAATTTAATTAGACCCATGTCGACCGTTGACGACATTCAGTCGAGAATAAATTGCTTAGTCAATCATTACAGCATTAAGAGCATGTAAATGTAACATAATTTGAGAGTATCTAATCGTATGTTTTACAACCTAAATATTGCGAACTGCTCTTTAAACAGTTGAAAAATGACTACCTGCAACTTATATATGTATGTAGTTCAAGCCCTACTTGATCAACGATGTACCGGTAGTTTCCAGAATTCTATATTCTAGACTACATTGTGTATTCCTCAGCCTGTCTATTGTAGAATTATTCCAGATCTTGAATAATTTCACTACATGGGATAGTGTATGCACATGGAGCTTATAGATGTAATGAATAATGGATTTCAATGCAACCTGAAGCCTACTGCGTCAACATGTGACATTGAATTGTGGATAAGTGTTTGATAAGTTAACGGCAGGCGATAAATTTGATTGACGAGTGCAGGGACACTCACTGAAATGAGAAATTGATGACAACTTTGGCGAGCTCATTGTTCCAGACTCCTATACGTCAGCTCGCGGTCATCAATGAATGCTCAAAAGATCTGAACTTAAACTGCAATGGAGAGAGCTCTCAATTGACGTCGCAAGTCACTGGAATTCCCTCAAAAGTGAAGAAGTAAATCTCACCTATGTGAATCACTTTAAATCAAGTTTGCACGTCACAGAAAAACATTTCGTAACATCAGCACTCAGTCAGTGATTAAATTGTTCATCTCAGAGCTTTTGTCGTTAGAAAAACTTGTCATCAAAGTGCGAGTAATTGCATTGTATGATACTGTATTGTAATAGGTAACTCTCGCTTATACGGAGTACTGGATGGTCTACCGTCCATGCATTTCATGCATGCTAGGTCGAAATTCAATAATGTCTCACGATCAAAGCTTTAACCAACCGGTACAGAGACTCCAATCACCGTTCCATCCCCGACCGGTCGGTTTTTGAATTCGCCGGCCGCCAAAGCATATCAAAAAGGACAATGATTTTTTAACCAGTTAGCATAATTAGAAAGCTTAATCAAGTTCAAAGTTGCTTGTATCAAATTTAAAAATTCACGCATTAAAGTTTTTTTGCATTTGCACCAAGATGTAATAGTTGAAAGATTTTTCTCCACCGCTCTTTTTCTCAACATTAATTCTAGACGTAATAGAAGCTACACAATCAAATCCGAATTTCTCCATGCATATTAAAGCCCATGCACCTACATGAATTTTCGCTAATTTCCTAGCAAAATAGAAACCCAGGGCTACAATTTGGAACAAATCGAAGAAAACTTAGCTATAACTAAGTCAATTCCTCAATCACAAGCTGAAGCAAACAGAATACACAAGGAAGTCAAATATTCGCAAATTTTTCTCGTCTTGTTAACAACCTACAGATCTATGTATTTCCACCAATTCATTGATCATCTTGGGAAGGTGACGATCAGCTTTGCCGAAATATGTGAAGGTTATGTGAAGGTTAACAAAGATGAACATTTTAGAAATACTTGAACTCCTAATATATTCCATTTGAAAAGTGATAGAGATTCAACGTTTCTGAGATAGAGCTACTTCGCCGCTGGTCGAACAGAAATCTTGAATGTACTATGAAAGTTTCTTGACATGCATGTACAAAACATTGTACAAAACAAAACATGTTTAGCATCAAATTATAAAATGAATGAAAATGGATTATGCTGCATTTGGCGTCATTTATTAGGAGCCAAATGCAGCACAGCCCCATTCACTTCTATGAGAGCAGATTTCAATAAGGATAAAAACGGCAATTGGGTGAACTTCTTGAGGATCAGGTTAGCAAAACGTGGATCGTAATGACGAGTTGGCGTAGATTCAATGTATCTGGGGCGGGGACACCACGTCTTCGGTACTTGAGACTGCCTTCATTTCGGCAACTCGGCAGTTGAATGAAGACAACAAGGACCAGTTGGGCTCGTTCTCTGTCGTCAACAGGGTAAGGCTCATATTGCCAGGCTGTCGGAACATAAAAAAATGCCACGCTCGGAGTCAGAGTCGGGAAAAATGGCCAACAAATTACCTGGATCAAAACTCCCATATCTACTTGTTGAAATAAAGTTCAACTGATGATTGCATGACTATTGGGTTTCCGTACACTAAAATTCGATTCGTGGAGGCTTTTAAGACAGTCTGTACGTGTAGCTGCTCATGTACATGGTGTGTACAAGCGTGTTCACATTAGACCGGTAACCATAGCGATAAATTGAAATAAAGTCGCTCTACATGTGTAATATAGCTGCTGTTCACATTGCCCCGATTTTCTCAGCGATAAATAATTCAAAGTGAGCAGAGGAACTCGACGATAAAGGCTGACTAGTTGTCTGCCATCATATGCAAATAATTCGCATTTTGCGATCTTCTAACACAACGCACATGAACGAGCATGATGTAAATAAATGAATAAACGAATTTCACTCATTATGCACTATCGTGGACATGCACAAAACTATTTTTCATCTGATTCAAGAAATTATTTGATGGGAATTTCTACACCCTCTGAGACCTGAGGGAGGGGTCCAGTCGACCCCCTCCGCCTATCTACCGTACTTATACTCATTCAACTGAAATGAAATACCACATACAGATTAGCTGTCAAAACTGATGATTTTACATGGGCAAGAGAGGTTGACATATCCTCAGCACAAAAGTGAAAAAGAAAAGTATGTCTCCGGGGTCCACTGGACTCAGGTCTCTGAGGGTTAGATTTGTTGATTAATTTCTTCATTACTTGCTCAAAATTCATCAGTAACGAAATCTGGTGAAAAACTAACAACATTATCAACATTTCCATTGTTGGAGAGAGCTTATTAAATTTTCAAATAGTAATAGAAGACATTTTTTCCAAGTCGAAGTTCCATCAAAGGCATACCCGTTTTACGTTCGTCCCTAATAGAACATCTGACAGATATGCATTCTATGCTGCTTTCTCAAGTTATTTTTATATAGTTTCAAAGCCAACTACATTTATCTCTTCGTAGAGAGATGACACACTGCATATCATCGGTAGGTCGATTTTACAACTTTTCAGGAGAGGCTTTTAAAGACTTCAATTCTCAATAAGTGTTATTGTAAAATTGATAAACTGAAGTTCGACATCTTGTAAGTATTAAGATTTTACCCATAATATCTTTATGAAATAAATACAAGCGCATAAGAAGCATCTTTAACGAAAAAACTGATAATCAAGAATTTCGACTGACGTCCGTATGTTATACTACCGACGTTATACAGCATGTACACTGTAGGCCTTCACAGCATGAGACAGAAATACACTTAGCATATTTGATTGTCCTCTCAGATGTCTCTGCTGTCAGCTAATTCCATATGCTCCATATGCAATCTGCATCAGTTATTGTCAGGCATGGACTAACAGATAAAAATGTACACTGCATGAATTTTTTGTTCCTTTGACAGCTACATCACTATTCCTTAAGAGGAAAGCCTTGCACAATTGATTTTTCTAATTTTTGACAACATCCGGCGTCCTTTTCTACATTCCTTGATAATATATATAAACATGCCGATTTGAAGCTATGAACGCAAGAACTTTTTTGTTTACCAAATATGTAGATTCTTTACTTGTTCCAATTCTGCTTTTCAAGTGATTTATGGGCATGACATCCATATTTCCATCCAACCATCACAACTTTACTCCACTTCGAAATATTTCTCCTTAACAGTATGATGACATCGTCTTCGCTTCATTCAATGTTCGAGCATTAACTACAAATCAATTATTGATCACCTTTGTGTTTTTTCAAACCTCCTCTAACTCCTTTTTGCTATTCTTAAAACAATGAGAAGCCAAGCTTACATCAAGTAAAGTGAAATGAATGTATTTTTTCGATTTACATTGAGAATCGTAAAAGTACAAGTTATAATGCAAGCGCTAGAAAGAACGAACCGTAGTATATACATAATGTTACAAGGATACAGTAGGCGATAGAAAGGAAAGAAATACAGGAAGCACAAGTTGCTTGAACACATGTAAATTGATGCTGTCAATATCATTTGTTTCATTTTGTATCAGGTATGGACTAACAGATAAAAATGTACACTGCATGAACTTTTTGTGCCTTTAACAGCTACATCACTGCTCATTGAGAGGAATAAATAGGCATTCAAACATTTGAAGAACGGACTGCTATAACCCTTAGCTGCATATAATCGTAACTAGTTTGGGAGATTAGATCAATTTTTCACAGAGGCAGAAATGATTATTTGTTGAGGAGGGATGCTGAGTTGGAGTCGTGAAATTTGCCAAACCCGTGCAGTCGGATATCTATTATACCGCACCCATGATTGATACTATTGTTTGCCTCTTAAACTATGCGACAATGCATTTGATTATTAATCATTTTTATCAGCCATATTGCAGATAGCTATAGACTCTAACAGCCGTTTTCTGAAACTTGATTGGAGAAATAGGAAGTTCTTGATTTCATTAAAATGCAACACAGTTACATAGCACACCGTAATGAGCAAACAATGATAAGACTGCCATTTTCCTCCTGATCTGCGTCAGACCACTCAACAAGCCTTTAAAAATTTTCATTGGGAAGGTCACTGTCTAGACGCGCACAGGAATACAGCATCATTGATGGTTGTCGTTCTGTTGCCTTATCCGCATTGTTTTTCCATTAACTGATTAATCGCTCCCATCACGACTTCCGTTTACAGGGTAAAAACAAATTTGAATCTCCTCAAATATTATGTGAATTAACAGATTGTGTTAGATCATCTGAAGATAGCAAGGTGCTGTGAATTCAGAGATTATAAGATTAAGGATAGCAAGTGACATATTTTCAGATACATGTATGTTTTGAACTCGTGATGCTGAAGAACTTGCTGATTGTACACTGTGTATGAGCAGAGCAGGCTATATAATTTTAGATTATATGATGGTGTGCTATGGTGATATCTAGATCTCTGGCAACTAAATTCAGAGTTTTTTACATCCAAAAGATCAAATGTAGCCGATATTTTATTGTTGAAAGTTGCCAGCGCATAAAGAAGTGGCATCTTCCTAAAATACAGTCACACCATCGATCAAAACTACGATTATAAACTAAAAGTGAGAGAATATCCAAAGATAATGTTGTGAGATGCCTTGGTTTGACAAAATTATGTTGAGTTGGGAAAAACCAAGTTTTGTTGGATATTCAAAATCTATTAATTTGTCTTATATTTGCGATATATTTCCATCAGCACCTGCCGATCATCTTCAGGTAAATGAATCTATACTGCATAATTCAAAAGAACTCAAAAGATACAAACATAGATCTGACTGACATAGAGCAATTGAAACAGGTAGTACTGGATTGCAATTTATCGGTAGTAGAATGAAATTACTCCAACCTGACACACACACGAAGAAAAACTAAAATCAAATAAGAAAAGGAAATCACTAAACTGCTCAAGTTCGCTCCTATTGTTAATTCAGAATAGATTCACTTGCTTGAAGATGATTGGCAGGTGCTGATAGAAATATGTTAACAGATTTTGAATATCCAACAAAACTTGGTTCTTCCCAACTCAGCATAATCAAAAGTCAATCATTTTGCGAATTGGGCCTACAACTAAATTACCACGCTTCGAGTGACCAAGCATGAATTAAATTAATGAAAGTAGCAAATGTCAATCACAACTATAGGTAAATCCAATAATTTTTTCTTTATTTTTCATCTCCAGCCAATTTGTGCTACATTAAAGATGTGTTGATATTTAGAAACAATTTTCCAAATGCAATTGTGATGCCTTTATATTGACATGCACTTGATCAAGGAGATTTGTTCAAAATGTATTTGAGATTTCTTCTTGTAGTGCTCTCGCTCAAAATAGTAACTTTGTAAACTACTCTGTTTTTCACATTTTTTCATTGCACAAATTACTGAAATTTAAAATATATTTGCAGAAATACTAAAATCTTTAAGATATCTGTTTGAGATGAACTCCGCATTGTTTCATGAATATGAATAGACACCCTGCACTCACCAATTTCGTCATTTACTCTCTCTCTCTCTCTCTCTCTCTCTCTCTCTCTCTCTCTCTCTCTCTCTCTCTCTCTCTCTCTCTCTCTCTCTCTCTCTCTCTCTCTCTCTCTCTCTCTCTCTCTCTCTCTCTCTCTCTCTCTCTCTCTCTCTCTCTCTCTCTCTCTCTCTCCTCTCTCTCTCTCTCTCTCTCTCTCTCTCTCTCTCTCTCTCTCTCTCTCTCTCTCTCTCTCTCTCTCTCTCTCTCTCTCTCTCTCTCTCTCTCTCTCTCTCTCTCTCTCTCTCTCTCTCTCTCTCTCTCTCTCTCTCTCTCCTCTCTCTCTCTCTCTCTCTCTCTCTCTCTCTCTCTCTCTCTCTCTCTCTCTCTCTCTCTCTCTCTCTCTCTCTCTCTCTCTCTCTCTCTCTCTCTCTCTCTCTCTCTCTCTCTCTCTCTCTCTCTCTCTCTCTCTCTCTCTCTCTCTCTCTCTCTCTCTCTCTCTCTCTCTCTCTCTCTCTCTCTCTCTCTCTCTCTCTCTCTCTCTCTCTCTCTCTCTCTCTCTCTCTCTCTCTCTCTTCTGACATTATTACTCAACCAAAAGGGTCACCAAATTGCTCCATTTGTTACATTCTTAAGTAGTTTGCTCGATTTTTAAAAGTCGCTAAATGTGAAAATGTTTTATTGACATGCAGAATTGATATCCCGTGTTTTATCAAATTTTAAAACAATCAAAATTAATACAAATGATGCGCATGTACTGCTGTAAACTGCACTGATGCGAAAGCTACTGATGCAGACGACCTATGAAATCAGCTAGGGAGGCTACATCCATTTCGTTTTGGACACTCTGAGCTTGGCTGCGAAAGAACCAGCCAATAGAAAATCAGATCGCTTTCATAACGAATGAACCCGAGTAATACTTGGTATTAGAGGTAGATGAGTAATATTAATTGAGGTAAGTAAGTAAGAAAGTAAGTGTTAATTGAATTAAAAACAGTAATCATACAAATTCGTTTTTGGCAATACAATTTTACAGGTATGATAGAAAAATTAGAAAAACAGAAAAACTTCGATGTGCGGTTCGATTCAAGATGCAAAAAATCAACATATATGTACATCATTTACAATCAAGGAAGTGAAAGGAACAAAAGAAGTACGAGTCCGTTCAGTTCTGCAATATGGGATTGAAAGACTATTTGAATTCATACTCGTATGTCTCATCGGGATAATTGGATTGAGAATATGATCTTCTTTTTTTTTCGATTAATAGGAAAAGTTTCTTGCTTTGCTGGTATCTTCGTTTGGTAAGTTTGTCATCAGAGCATTCACATTTTCTTTCTTTGTTGCTGTATATGATCCTATGAGCTCGTTTATCTACAACAATCAAAACGTTTGACAGAGTCTTATTTAGACCAACGAAAACTGGGCAGGCATATTCAAGAGCGGTCTCCCGATACGCTCGATTTATTGAAAGTAATTTCACATGGCAGATGGTCTTCATGGGTGTCAGATGATATTTGCTAGCATTGCTTGAGCCTGCAAAGAGCCGCCAACTTATAAATGATCATCAGTTTTACACTGCTCAATAAATATTATTTACTGATGGGTACCAACACAGAAAAGGAAACTCTCCTTCTACGAACATCAATGTAGGGCGGGAGGATGCCATTTAACGAAAGCTGTCCTACAAGGCAGCATGGAGGGAAACCGTCGTAGAGGAAGGCCCAGGACTCAGCATATCAACAACGTCATGAACTGAACCGGACTCAACATGCACGAGTTGAATGGTGCGACGCGTGAGCGAAAGCTGTGGCGTGCAATCTCCAATGTGTCGGCCGAAGTTCACCAATGAATATGCCGCATAAAGAAAAGAGGATAACAACAAAAAATGTTTGAGGAAATGTTTAAATTGTGTCAATGCACATAAAATGAAATGCATTGTACAATTGCAAAGTTGGTTGAAAATTTATGTCTACTGAAATGCGTCAATAGTGAGTTCAAACAATCAGAACATAGTACAAGTCAGTCATCGCAGTTATTCGTTTACTTTCGGCTCTGACGATGGGAAGATCTTCCTAGCGTCGCGTATTCTGGTATTCCATTGCTGTCTCACCTTCAGGAGAGCCATCACCCGTCAGCTGCTGTCGAACAGAAGGTCGAATTTGGTTGGCGTTTGAGAGAGTGAAAAGGAATCTCCATCAGAAAATTTCATTTTCTGGTGACTTGAATTTGACTTAATGGTCAAATTGCTTATCAGGCAATGTTCGAGGTTAATTAAGACGGTAGATGACACCAACTGCGTTTCATAAAGTAGTTAGGGACAATTGGATTATATTTAAGGAAAATTATATGCGTATTCAGTGAATATCCTGCGCGTTTTCACTGACTAGTCCCCGGGTACCAGCACATATTTTTCCCTTTTCATGAAATACAGCTTAAAATGAGACACAGCACTTTTTGAAAAGTGCATTTATTGGTTCAAAGATTGTGTTCAGAGGCGCAAACAAAATTTTGTGTCATAAAATTGACCTCGAGAAAATAAGTGTGCACGCCAAGCACGACTAATGCCTTGTATACAATAATTACTGCCTCAAAGTCTTTACATTGTGTTAACAAGTTTTATAAACATTAGTTGTCATAAATAAGGGAAAACAATGAAGTTCTTAATATTATTCTATTGTGAACAGTAAAGCAACAATTTTAAAATCCCATCAAATGACAATTCGATGAAAGGTGAATGTATATAATTTTACAGAAAACATTGTAAAACGGATTTTAAAAGTGAGCATTTACTATTCTTGATAAATTTATACCAAATGCAGATTAACACAAACACGTTAAGACGTTAATATTACATTTATCATTTAACGAGATATTTTGATAATCTTGGGGACAGCTGTGTGATTCTAAAGTACTGAAGGTGAATGTTTCATTGATTTTGATGGGTGCGGTCACTGACTTCATATATGCAGCGTGCTTTCCCGTGTCTATGTTTTGAGTTTCGATGTTCACTGATGTGACCGCAATAATGAGGTTCTACAAAGAACAACATTTCACTGTTCATCACCTTTCCCATGATAAATGAATAGCATGACATGGCTAGCCACTTCCTTTCCATATATTTACTTTGTATGATTGCACAGGCAATTTTAATCCATTGATTCATAATGGGCAATTTTCAAACAAAGATTGCCTTCACGAGTTAAATCACTTCCTTATCTTTCATTATGAACTATTTGTATGGATGATTCCTCCTGCTAACTAAAACCGCGATTTTATCTCAGAAAAAGAATATTGAAAGGCACTAATTTATCTGCACTTCTGAACTCAACATGGTACATGTAACAATTATTAAAGCACAGACTACTTGAGACTTACATCTCGCCAAATTCTTCAGCATGCAATTGTACAATGTACAGTCGGCGTGATATTTCCTTTACAATGTCGTGTCCCACCGAGCAAGAATTTCGACTCATGGACAAATCAAGAAAATCATACGCAAAGATTTCTTCAGCGAAAGTACAAAAACACGCGATGGGTCTGATGGTTTCCTTTCCGTTGTTCATCATAACCGTTCTGATATAATTTCAAATCTATGTATGTCTGTTTATATATTTTTGCCCTTGATTGCCAAATTGTTTTTCATATTTGATAGGCTTTATTTAATTATTAGCATATGGATACAAGCTTACATGCATGCACTTCAATTGTGATATACGAGAAAGCACACGAACATTGCCATAAACTTTAGCGGCATTTAATAACCATGCCAATACGTATTTGATAATCATACACCTTGTCAGGAACGAAAAAAGTAACTTATCAGCAACTTTTGATAAGAACAATGAAAATGATGAGCGATACTGAAAGTCCAATTCCAATCATTCTTCTGAAATGCTCATTATGATCTGAATGTCGAAATCAAAATTACATTGCAATTCTAATGTGTTGATTGTAATGAGACCAAATTCCCCTTCAAGTTGCATATACGACTACTTCACATTCCATTGAAATTTACATGTACATTTGGCGCAACAAAGACATGCACAGTATTGACCTTGGTAGAGATGAAGCAATGGTCAAAGGTCAAAATGCTTAATCGTTTGTCAATGTTCTCAGTGTACCTGATTAACATCTTGCAAATAGCATGTAGATCTGATCTACGATGGATGCATAGCTCCTGATCTTGCGAAGAGCATAGTTCTGACGACAATCAAGCGATAGCAGTTAGAACATTTTCGACATTTTAATAGAAAACTGTTTCCTCGGCACTTGCTAGTCAGATGAACGGTGCCCTTGACAGGGATCCAGATGGAGTCCACAGTGTTGTTGACCTGTGACCAAGAGTCCCAAATAACCGTTCATCGAATCGGTTTAGAAATCTTTATTGACCAGTTCAATGAAACCTTGAAGACTTGGTGTCAAACAATTTAACTCTCTACGCTCTTCCTTCGTTTTTTAAGGCATGCGAGGCAATTGAGAACCATTGGACGACATCCTGGCCGCAAGAGTTGTTTGTATCAAGAAGCCTTTTACAAATTTTAATTGAAATAGAAAAAGTGCTCGAAAAAAGGGGATTTTTTATCTGTCTATAATTATGCAAAAATCAAATACAAATTTAAAATAAAAATATCTGCTAGAAATATGGATTGCTTTCATCGATCAGGACAGTGTAAATGCACACCGTTAACGCATGAAGCTCACTAGGAAACAAGAATACGATTTTCTTTTCATACCGGCAATAATGATTTCTCACCTCGAGCTGTGGGTCACAAGCCAAGCTAATGCAAATGACGAAATTAGCAAGTCTTCCTGTGAAATCCAATGTAATCAGGCAAATATTCCCACTTGAAAACCATATATTGAAATCTATTTATATACAGTTCATGTTGAAGATTTCATTGTCAGTTCTCATTAGTACGAAAAGATATAAATGTACCAACTCTGAAGCCAGACCCGAACATGAGCCCAAAACCGACGCGAAATCCGATAACTCGGGTTCGCTTGGTTGAATTACTTTGAAGTCGGTTCGGTTTGGGTCGTCCGGATTATCTCTCATCCGAAAAGTCTGGATCGGCTGGAAATTAAAATGAAATATCCCTACACGATATGCATGCTTAATTAACAAGTCTAAAACAGATTATAAATAGATTCAAAAACTGCCACACACTGATATCAGGATGACCCTCTTAACCCTAGGACGTACAAAATGTTTTTAAGCCGACTTTGTACAATGAGGTCATTTTGACTCATTATTTTTTTCCAGCATTAAAATTCGATTATTTTAATTTAATTAGACCAGGAATTTTTCTGAATCATGCTGTATTAAAGAAATTCTCAATTACTTTATGTTCATGTAGTTTGAAGATTCATCACTTGAAATAGGGCCTACATGTACATTGTACATGTACATTTGGTATAGAATATCAGTACATCTAAAATAATGATGGAATAAATTTCCCTTTTGCAAAATAAAAAATCGATTGTTCCAAGAATGTTATTATAATTATAAAAATATTTCATTATACTCTGGTTTTAGAATACGGGATCATACATATATTCTTCATGTAGTATTTAAACTTGTCAATCAGAAACACAATTTGAGCAGAGATGAATCGTGCGAGAGACGTGCTTTCACAAACCCATTTTTGGCAAATGTCACACTTGTTCGATGTTCTGTTTCGATTTGAGGAGTCACACATTGGCAGTTTGCTCTTTTGCACGTAATCTCGCCGTTGAAAGTTGTCACGATCTACCGCACACAACGCATGGCGAACTGCAGGGTGTAAAGAGGAAGCTTCAGCGCGTTCTTGTTGGTGCCATGAGATCAACTTTTTGCACAATTCGTAAATGAATTGGACTCGGTTTTTGGTTCAGAGCTGATATCACGAACATAAAATGAAAGCATTTAAAGCCGCAATGTCCAAGATATGCAAAACACTCCAAGAGGCCACCGTCTCGACGCCATTTTGGTCGTGAAGTGAAGCAACATTTGACCTACCGAGTCCACGCCTCATTTGACTTTAAGATAGTCCAAGATGATTTGAGGCTTTCTTTTCGGTGTTTGGTCGACTGTATCACGAAAATTGTTCGAAGACAAGAGAACAACCACTTTCTTCCTTTTAGCAACGTAACTCACCAACACGGCATCCTTGTTTTCATGAAAACCAAACAAGGACGAATAGAGAGGACGATCACTTGAGTTAGTTCTTTTGGTATTTCCGTTCGATGCGATCTGATAATCCACAAAGCGTCATACCTCTAGCACGCAACCGTGCGAGCCAGTTTGAGAGAAGTAAAAAAGTTGTCTGTAACCACCGTGCATCCCCTATTTCTGTAATCTTCGGTTACAGTCTTATGAGAACCACCGACTCACCAAGAGAGCTTCCCTCACCTCATTCTCTTTTCCGAGATATGGATTCACAGAAGAAGTACGAAATGTGTGGAGGAATCGGCAGCAATCCAGGAATTTTATTCCAAATTTTGAAGGTTTTGCGGCATATATGGCAAGAATGAGCATCTGTTTTCTTGATGGGAAGAGTTGTTCGTCAAACGCGTTATGCATTCATTGGAGGCCATAAAGGCGGCGCTATGGCATCTTGAAAGAGAGTAAAACCCACTTCCCTCACAGAGGCGAACTTGTCATTTCTTACTGTAGCGCGTGCGTGCGTTCCGGGTAGATTTATCATCGAAGCGTAAACCTCGCAAAATTGTCTTGAAGCGTTGAAATCCGTTGAAAGCGTTGAAACGACCACAAACGGTCAGTAATACGTAGACAATGACCATGCCACTAACTACTATAAATATTCTTTTACTTCTATTCCTTAGCTGACAAAAGCTTACATTTGAGCGTCAGTCTGTTTATCATCCATCACACAAGACAATATAAGCTATACCAGTATGCAAATCTAGAAATTTACTTGTAACTTGCGAATAGAAAGTTTGTTCGTTGTGTCATAGTCTTTACCTAATAATAATGTAAAAAGTTCGTGCTTTTTGTGTTAGAAGCTGACGATGAAGTTCGTGTTAAGTGTTCGAGTCGTGTTGAGGCTAAATTTCCGAAGAACGCACACATCTAATCTACAGATATTCGAAAACAGGCAGGTGGATCGTGCTCCAAGGTTGACTGTCATCCAATCAGAGTGCCAGTCATCCAATCAGTGCTTTAGGGACATAGATAATGCATAGATCTCTTATTTTTTTCAGTCTAGGCTGGGGCAATTCAGCTGATTTTCAATGATAATCTTGAATGTAAAATTAGAAAAGACCTGTTAGCTTGAGTCAAAATGACCTCATTGTCCAAAGGTAAGAGTAAACTTTCTGGAATTCCTTTCACAGATGATATTGGGAGCAATAACAAATTTTAACATTTATAAATGAGAGCATTGATCATGAAATGTCAGTGAGTTTGTCATATGAAAAACATGAGGATTGTTGTTCGGTAGACATTTGAATTCCCAAATGAGTCAAAATGGGACCTCATTGTACTTCTAGGG